>JAJKFI010000112.1:699191-793741 GCA_029204185.1 Lerista edwardsae | reverse complement strand
TATTATTATTATTATTATTATTATTATTATTATTATTATTATTATTATATAGGGCTGTTCTCAGCTCCAGGAGAGCCAGAGCAGCAAGACGCAAAAAAGGAAGATGGGACTAAGAGACACACAGGAGGGAGATGTCTGTTAAGGATGGCAGGTCTCACATTCTTAGAGCCCCTTTCTCTGGAGATTGACTGATGATCAAATCCAGGGGTCTTCAAACATTTCAGTTCGACGGTCACATTGTATATTTTACACTAGTGGTTCCCAAACTGTGGGTCAGTATCTACCCACCAGTGGGTCGCAAGCCAATTTCAGGTGAGTTGTGAAGCACCTACAGCAGCCATATTGAAAACATGGGAAGATGAGATGGGCTATTTGATTGTTTTGCTTGTGTCAAGGTTGCAAATAGGCTTTTTTATTTCTGATTCACTCTAATATTGGAAAATGACCGAGAAATAACCCAACTTACTGCTGCAGCAGGCTCTGATGTCACAATGATGGTTCTTCCAGTCATGACATCAGAAAATGCTGACGTGATTGTCATTCTAAAAAGTGGGTCCCAGTGCAAAAACGTTTGAGAATCACTGGTTTACACATTTTCACAGGCCAAACAAAAACCAGTTTTATGAATGAATAAATAAATGAATGAACAGATAAGTTTTACTTGGATCTTTTTTTTAATCAGCATGATTTAGCCGAGAGGGTTAATGCCTCTGTTTGCCCGAAGATAACAGCTGAAGAACTGAAGGTCGTGAGCTCGAGACTACCGGAAGTCTCTGTGAGAGGCACACCTTACAAACTGCGGCTGATTAAAAGCTGAGTTCCAGCTGCCTCGTGGGAGGAGGAGTGTGCTGAAGTCAACTGCATCTCTGGTGGGACAGGGAAGCCTCTTATCAGCCCGCAGAAGACAGACGGGTGGCTAAGAAAGAAGGCTAAATCCAGAAAGAAAGATCTGTATGAGTGTTGTTCTTGAAAGACAGAACATTTCTGTAAATTGTAAAAACCTTCAGATTTGTGAATAAAAGTCTGCCTATGTAAACCGCCTTGAGTTACAGTCATTAGAGAAATCTAGTGATCTTAAGAAAGGCGGTATATAAATACATTTATTATTATTATTATTATTATTATTATTATTATTATTTTTAGATTTAGATTTAGATTTAGAACAAATTCTAAAATTGTTCCAATTCTGTTGCTTCCTCCATTGCTTTCCATACCACTTAGGGAGGAGGTAAAAAATTATTGGCTTAGCAGTATCCAACAGAGATTCCGTCTAGAAAGGCAGCTTCTTCTTGATCACAAACTGTTCTGTTCTCTCTTTCATGAGACTGGCAGAGCAATCAGATTACTCTGAGCAGTTGCATATGGAGAGGTGGAGGCCGAGCGCTAAGTTCTGCTGGGTGCCCGACTGCACCATGTAATCCACCTCGCGCAATTCAAGGAAGACACTTGGCAGGTGCCTAACAATTGTTCAGCCTAGACCTGCCGTCAGACCTAGAAGCATTTGAGTAGCATGTGGACAGATTCCTGGGCAACTGCTAACTTCCTTCATCCCGTAGAACCAGCCCAATCCTATCCTGGGCTGGTCTATAGCATGCAGCAGTGCTGGTGCAGCCTTCACATCATGCTATGGGCAGGCCGGGGACCAGGCAGTGATGAAGCGGTAAGTAAAAAACCCATTTCCTTGCCTACTCCACTGCACCATGGTCCTCAATGGCCAACTCAGATTTGCACAAACTCTTCAGCTGGTGTAAATCCAAGTGGGTCTAGGGGGGGTCTAATATACCCATCAAGGCCAGGCTGAGGTACATAGGTTATCGGACGCACTGCCACCACCATTACCCACCCCACCCCATCCTCAACATGCCCCCAATCCCTGCAGCGATACTTTCCCAGAATTCCCTGGAACACTACCACCTCCACTGACTTACTTGCTCCAGCAGGGGCTGGGCACTCCATTGTTGTAAACCCAGGGCTGCCACCTGCCAGCCATTCACACCGGTGGCCCTGGCCCACACATCATTGCTGTGGCTGCCATGCCAGCAGCCAGGGCCTTGCAAATTCCATTAGTGCAAGGCCTGGAAAGAGTTGGGTCATTAGTAAACTACTACTGCAGAAACCTGTCCTACCGAGTCAATAGCTTTAGCCATTGCAGCTGCATCCTAACCAAACGTGGGATTCTGTAACCCGAACTCAGGACGCTGGGTGTGAAATTGGGTCAGCCCTGCCTCACCCAGGAGAGCCGAGAGGTTTGAAAAATGTATTCAAGCACGAATCTATTTTTAATAGCGGTATTTTGCAAATTCTTGACGAAACAAGATCTGCATTGGGAATAGCTACTAAATGGGACCACATTCCTCATAATCAAACCACAAAACCTCATAATATGAAATTGATTTGATAAAATGGGGCTGGTTTCCTTTGCCTGTCAAGAGGATTGAAAAAGTATCCCATTCCTTTTCAGTGTCATGAAAGGAGAAAATAAGGCCTCGGTAGAAGAGTCAGAATGTTCCATGGAACCTAAGTACCGGGTTTATTAATAGAACACACAGCTCTTCTCCATAGGAGCCTGTTAGAATGCTTCTCATTCCAAACATCATTGGCTTGTAGTTTATTGAAACCAAGCGAGTGACATCATCCTCACTATCAGGTTGGCTGATTTCATGCTGAAAACAGGTAACGGCATAATTCCCATTCTCCTTGCATTAGCTACCTGGTTTCAAACAGCAAACAAACAGGCTTTTAAAGACTCCCCAAATTTACCAAGGCCCAGATGGTTTCAGCACAAACATCCACTGGAATAGAGGGATGACAAATGTTCTTCACATAGATGCACATACACTCTCACCACTGGGCATATCAAACTACAGGGCTGAGGCAGATTCTGAATGCAAGTAGGAAACGGGTGTGAGTTTTTTTAACTTTTAAACAAAATATTATGTAAAAGCACTGAACTAAAAACAATTTTTAAAAAACCCTCACTGGTAAATGTAAACTGTTAACATTCACAAAAGGAATATTGCAAGAGTAAGGTCTGCAGCTTCCAAGATGGCTGCTCCCAGCTTTCCATGACCCACCAGATATCAGGTCATGACAAAGTGGGTCCTGACCAGTGGTGGGATTCAAATAAATTAAGAACCGGTTCTATGTCCTTCAGGGCAGCCTTCAGGGCGGCCACTGCCTTTCTTCCCTCTCCCAACCTAAAATTAACAACTGGTTCTGCAGAACTGGTGAGAACTGGCTGAATTTCAGTTCTCACTGATCCTGACCCACTGTTCATGAAACAGTGTGCTACATTATTCTCTCTGATCTCTGTGCTTTCAGGGCGCAATCCTAAACTGAGTCAAGCTGGCATAAACTAAGCCAGCAGTTCGGCCAGCGCAAGGGAAACCGTAAAGTATGTTTGGACCACTCGCGGAGTCAGAGAGACCAGCACACAGACATGCGCCATCCTCCTTGACTCAGAGAGTAATCCAAAAATGCTTTATGGTGACCCTTGTGCTGGCCAAATTTTTCTGCCTTTATTTATGCTGGCCTAACTCCAGTTTAGGATTGTGCTCTCAGTTTCTGTCACATTTTCCCACGAACATCCTTCATGTATATATGGCCATTAGGAAATACAGCAGCTAGCTGGACAATCCCTGAGCTTTCTCCGTTACTGAGCTTTCAACATCACTCAGAGCACAATCCAAATCTTGGGCTGGAATAGGCAGGCTAACATGCCTGTTCCATATCCAGCTCGGGGCTTGGATGTGCTGCCGCGCTACCCATGGAAAGGGGGGATTTTTCCCCGGGTAGTTGCAGCAGCTCAGATGAAGCTATTCAGAGCTGCACCGTTGAAATTGGTGGTGCAACTGTGAGCAGCTGAAACAGGGCCCCCCCTGGAGACAGGGGTTAGGATCCAGCCCAAAGGCCATGTGCCGCTCTGCCCAGGCTCCATGCCACAGAAGGCTCCATTTCGGAGCCGTACAATGACGAGGGCAGGAGGGAGGGCTTCTCTGAGCAGCCTCATCGTATCGGGATGAGGTATTACAGCTATCCCGCTGCGTATCGGGATGAGGTATTACAGCTATCCCGCTGGTGCAAAGAAAATAATATTCTATTTAATATCCAAAAAACCAAGGAGTTTATAGTGGACTATAGGAAAAAAAGAGCAGACATTCAGCCACTGTATATAGATGGAGTTTGTGTGGAACAGGTGGTTGAATGTAAGTTTCTTGGGACCATCATAACTAATGACCTGACTTGGAGTGCGAACACCGCTGCTTTAATTAGGAAGGCGCAACAACAGTTGTATTTTCTAAGGATTCTTAGAAAGCAACAATTGGCTGAGAGTTTGCTAATCACCTTCTGTCGGAGTTCAATTGAGAGCATATTATCCTACTGTCTCTGTGTATGGTACACGAGCTGCACAGTGGCAGAGAAAAAGGCAATTCAAAGGGTGATCAAGACGGCCCAAAACATCATTGGCTGTTTACTCCCCTCTTTGGAAGAACTGTATAAAAATAGATGCAAGAGGAAGATACCTAATATATTGAAAGACTCCTCTCATCCGGGACATCAGCTCTTTGAACTATTACCATCGAGAAGGAGATTTAGGGTATTGAAAGCAAGGACGAGCAGATTCAGAAACAGTTTTTACCCAAGTGCAGTATTGAGTTTAAATGTGGGGTCATAAGTTTTTGTGGAATTTAAATTGCTGGGAGCAATGGGGTATTTATATTTGTATAAGTGATTGTTGTATGGTTGATTGTGCATATTCTAGTTTTGGTGTTGTCCAGTTTTACCTTGGGGAAGAGCACCTCATTTCGTTGCACCCAGTTGTGAGTGTAATGACAAATAAATTTCTTATGTCTTATGTCTCATCACTGCCTTCCTTCCTCCCACCGCAGGAGTTCTGCTGTGGGGGCTTTTGCCCCTCCTCACTTAATGGTAGGTTCGCCACTGCAAATAAGGGGACGTTTCAAGTGTAGCAAGAGATGAATGAGTATATAGAGGCGTAGCTTTAAACAGGATTTGCTATGTTTTCTTCTTCCATGGAGTGAGCCTGGTTCCCTTTCTCATATCTTCCCAATATTTAGACGAACTGCCTGCCTTTTTATTTTTCAAAGAGCAACATAAACATCTGCTCATTCAAAAGTTTTGCCGTTTCATTGGTGAATAGGAAAATCCATTTTAACATAGCCGTGAACCTTGCAATTAGTGAAGTCACAAGCATCAGCCAACCTATATTGTGCAAAGCTAGCTTCTCCTGCAAATTCACAGACCTAATTCCCCCTGAACTCAGTCCTGGCTGAGAGCAAGTGCATTTCCAAAGTGGGCTTAAATGGCTCAAGCAATGTGTCCAGTGTTGTCATCCGCAAATGAACTCCCGGAACGTTGGGAGGGACTTACGCGGGGCTTCACCGTGATCGGCTGCCCGCCCGTTTCGTTCCACAGCTGCCCTGGCCTCAAGGGGTGCCTGCTCGCTGGGGGAGACAGGTGGGGGCGCGCCGGGTGCCTGGGCAAGCAGCAGGGGGCTGTGCCAACCGGGGGCAGCCCCCCCCTCGAGGCCAGGACAGCCGCGGAACGAAACGGGCAGGCTGCCAATCACGCAAATGTCCCGCCCACGTCCCTCTCAGCGTTCCGGGAGTTCATTTGCGGATGACGACGCTGAATGTGTCTCCTAAATTCTGAAAAAACTACAGTGCCCAACTTCTTGCTAGGGCTTAATTTTTGAGCAGCTTTCCATATGTCTGAAAAGGTTATATTAACTCCTTTTCTTTCAAGGCAATCAGGATGGCCAATTTTATTTTTGTAAGCTGTATAAGGATAATACAAAACAGACCAACAGGCAGTGACCAAGGTTACTTAAGTTGCTCCTCGGCACACTTTCCTGGGAGCAACCCTACTGAACACAGTGGGACTTACTTCTGAGTAAGGCTGCACAAATTTGCACTGCCAGAATTGCACCCCCAGCTGATATAGCCACACCAAAATGGCTTGTGTTGCAACCTGCAAAGTGTGGGGCACTCATAGAGGTCTCCTTCTGGGTAAGAGGCAGTGGTGTCATCCTACCGGTACGCTGGGCGGGACATCCGGGTGATCGGCAGCCCACCCGTTGCGTACCGCAGCGTTACGCCATTTGCGTAATGTAAACAAGCGGCGTAACTGGTTACGCAAATGGCATAATGCTGCGGTACGCGACGGGCAGGCTGCCGATCACCCGGATGTCCCACCCAGCATACCGGTAGGATGACACCACTGGTAAGAGGTAAGCCCCGGAAGCCCAGCCAGTCCTACTTGGATCTGCGTCAAAAAAATAGTTGGCACAGGTCCTCATGGCTACCCATACAATGGTTACCAGATACAATTTGGGACAGAGTGCCTACACCTTTAACCATTGTATTGAAAGAGGGAATTTTGGCTGCTGCAGCTCAACAGGAAGGATTTAAAAGGCTGCACTGGCCAAAGGTAAAGGTGGTTAAAGGTTAAAGGTATAGGCACTCTGTCTCCATTTGTATTGGATAACCCTATGCATGTCAAGGCTAGCTCAGGTTGGGGGATTGGGTCTGGGAAGGGAACTGGATTCTGTGGATGCTGTTGCTACCACAGAATTTGCCCCCTTCCTGGATCTCATTTGCCCCCATGGCTGCCCTGTTGCCTCTCTGTTCAGCATACCCCTGTTCCAGCTGACCATGCTGAGCTTGAAATCTAATAAATTTGTTGTGGTGAGATAAATTATGGGGGCACCTCAAGTGCACAAGTTCAGCCTTGTGTCAGCAGAGTGCTATTTCTAATATATTAGTCCAAGGTAGCTGGTGTTCCAGGACAAGTGACATCATGTAACAACTACTGCTATAGAAACAAAATATCAGACCTTTGACAGTGATGAAATTGTCAGTTCAGTGGTTGGGTGAGCAATCCTAACATCACAGAGTGGTAGAGCATACAAAAGGGCCTAGATAAAGAAACATGGAAGCAGAGGAATGGCAAAGAATAGCCTATGTCAGGTCCTGGGAAATAGGAGAGTTGCAAGAGGGAGTAATAGAGAGGAGTGAGAAGAGAGAGTAGAAACCTGCAGGGAGCTGTCTGAGAGGGAAAGGCAAACTGGAAGGAGGACAGAGAGGGCAAACTGTGCTTGTGCGTTAGCATGCAGTATTCATGTTGCTTAGATGACATTGAGAGTGTAATCCTAACCTCGAGTCAAGCCTGCGCATAGGCCAGCAAAGTTTGGTGGGCATAAGGGACACCGTAAAGTACGTTTGGACCACTCTGGAGTCAGAGAGGCCAGCACAGAAACATGTGTCATCCTCCCTGATTCCCAGAGTGGGGCTTTTCGGTGGCCCTCGTGCTGGCCAAACATTGCTGGCCTAACTGTTGCCAGTCTAATTCCAGATTAGGATTGCACCATGAGATTTTACAATCAGTAATGCCATCACAAAGTTGCAATGGTGGAGGATCGTATCCCAGGACTTGCCAATGCAACTATTATGCTATATAAAGGTGTGGACCAGTATCCACTGATTCGGTATCCACGAATGCTATGGATACTGGGATCCCTATTAAAAAGAAAGGGAAACTTTAAACAAATCTCTTTTTTCTTTACCTTGTTGCCGCAAAATCACTGATGTTCCCCTATCTTTAAAAAGGCATCCCCTTGTATCCACCGTTTCAGGTATCCATGGGGGGGGTCCAGAACAGGACCCCAGCAGATACCAGGGCACGCCTGTACTGCCTTTCCCCTAACCCACACACAGCCCCTATCTTACCCACACAAGGGCAGTATGGTGTAGTGTAGGTTGCTTGTACTTGAATTCAGAGATGCCGCAGTGGTGCAGCAGTGCAATATTTCAGATTGTTAAGCTTTGCGATAGAATAAGAAAATGGAGTAGAGTGCGCTAAACATTTTAAATGAATGCATATGTTTTAGAGAGAATCATATCCCCAACAAGAAAAAAAAATAACATTCCTTGCAGGCTGTACCGGTCAAATCCTTCCAGTCGCTGTACCTCCTCCAAACGCTGTTGCAAATTGCTGTCAATTCTCATTTTACTTAGATCTCTCTGTGGCATTTGACGCCAGCTAACCTCCACTAGGTTCTGTAAGTGCATCGACTCTGATGGATTTGAAGCGACAGAAAGACACGGAGTTGCTTCCAAGCACATAACATTTGTCTGCATCATGTTGGTGTGGTCCACAAAAAGAAATATTTTCCTGGCGTGATTAGCATTCAGCTTACCTGGATACACTCTCCCCCCTCCTTCTACTTGGACATACAGAGGTTGTTCCAAAGGTCTATTTCAATCTCGGCTGTTGTCCATTAGCAACACAGTCTGCCTTTGAGCTAGAAATATTGGGCCAATGCAGGTTTCATTTTCTGCCGACGATGCACAGATCAATTTTACTGTAAACTCTGCCTTTAGCCATCAAGGCAATGAGTGTTTTGATTAATAGTCTAACTGGGAAAACTGATCTAATCTAAGTGTTTATGTTCTGTTCACGTCTGGGGCATTCAAGCAGCCTAGCAATGTTAAACATTTTGCCTATAAAATGTACTCCATTTCTCCTTCCAGTTTGTCCTTTCAGTTGAACTTTTATTAACTGTGAGAATGTAGAGTTAAGCTCTTCTCATCTCTCTCAAGAGTTCTATAGCCGTGAGAACTGTAACTGTGTGGGGGACGATGAAACTTTTTTTAACATGTATCTATTTAAAATATTTATATTGCGCCTTTCCTGTTTGTATTGGGAGGTGCCCAAGGCGGTTTACAGAATTTGTTTATACTTAGGGAGCATTCCTAGCCTGTGCTGGAATCCTGAGCCTGCACTGTATCCAACGCACACTGAGCGTGGTCTGGAGCCTCCATGGGGGAACGGCACATTTGTGTCCTTGCCCTGGGTTAGTACCAGCCAGCCCTATAGGCCTGTTGTATAGCATGCACAAATCTGAGTTCCCTGCACGGCTCAAATCACTCCATCCCCTTCCCCGGGCCCGTCACCCAGATCAAACTCGGCTGGCGCAGGAGCAGTCCACTAATTGCCGATCAAACAAATATTTCAAAAACATTTATTAATTTATAAATAATTAAAAAGAAGTCTGCAGGGATCTGTCCTTGAAGGAGAGTTTGGCGCGTTAGGGGTGGACACGTTGAGTGACCTTTAGGTTCTTCAAATAAAGATGCGGAGACTTGTTCTAAATATAACTTTGTATTATAGAACATATTTACATAGAACAGCTTCATAGAAATCATATCAAGCTCTCTCTCTCTCTCTCCACGCATCTAACTCCAAAGACAGCTCCTCACACACTAACACAGACTCACTGACACACAGTCCAGTTAAAGCCCGTACATAATCGCAACATTTACCTATACACATCACATGATCAGGTTCCCGCCTAAAAGCTCAGTTGCTAACCCATTTCAACTTGCAAATTTAATCTAGTGTTCCAAAATCACATCCCAACAGTCCTCCAAGGTTTTCTTTTGAGGAACAAGTGAGCATGCATTCCCCATTATCAGGTGCAATCCTAACCTGAAGCTAACCTAAGCTGGCACCAGGGCACCGTAAAGTATGTTTGGACCACTCTGAAGTCAGAGAGGCCAGCACACAGATGTGCACCACCCTCCCAAGAGTGGCCCAAACATGCTTTACTGTGTCCCTTGTGCCAGTCAAACTTTGCTGGCCTAACTGGGCTGGTCTAACTCCAGGTTAGGATTGCCCCCTCAGATGCATTAAACCAGCACATATACTTGATTTCCTGGATGCAAACAGTAGAATCTTCTAGTTAAAAAAACATCTTCAGCCTCATTATTTGTTCTGTGACGAGTTGTGGATCCAGTTTTCCGTTCTGTTCATAATTCAACCAGCCTTGAAGCATGAGCAAGCCATTAAAATAATTACCAATACTAATAACTTGAAGCTGCTGCCAAACTTCAACCAGAATGTATCTTTCCCCTGCGCGAGGCATTTATTTTAGTTGTTGGCTGCTGCGATCTAAACCACTGTATTTGCTATTTGCCTAGCCCAGTGATTTTCATGCTGCAGCATGTTCGTTTCTTTTCTCCTCCTAGAGCAGACCATTATATAAAGAATCAAGAGCAATGTTGCTCCTTCACTAGCCTTATATATACAGTATATGGCTAGTGAACAGAGGCAAAGGAGCAACATTGCTCTTGAATATAAAACCCTTTTAAAGGACCAATGAGAAGATTTTGGCATTGATTTACAAAGCTCCCTATGGTGTGCGCACTGGTGCATAGTGGCCAGGAACATGCTGTACCAACAAAACCATTTCTCCTTAAGTGGGGTGACTAGTACCTGCCCTTTAAAACTAAAGCATACACACCCTGTTGTCAAGGCAATGTACTAAACAAAGGGATCTAGCTTTAGCTTTAGAAAGAAGATGGTAGATTATTGAAGTACTTTCAGCCAATCCTACCTAAATCCCCTTGTGGCAATGCAGCGGAGATCTTGAGCCGAATGCAGTGGGGGATTTTCGGCTGCTAGAGGTTTCTTTGGGGTAAGGGGACATTTGTCCCCTTGCCCTGGTGTAAGTCCCAGCAGCCACAATGGGTCAACTTGAACCTGTGTCAGCTATATCACTGGAGCAAGCCTGCGTTGATCTGCGCAGATGGATCAGGCCTGGGAAGAGGGTTTGGATACGGTTCACGCTAGCACCGCTGATCAGCGGTGGCATTCAGACGGTACGCTGGGCGGGACTTACCTTTGACCGGCAGTCCGCCCGTTGCGTAACGGCGCGTTCCGCCACTTTCCTGCCCGCCCCGGAGTACCGGCTGAATGCCGCTGCTGCCACTGATCCTGTTCCCCTCCCAGGCCTGGTCCTACCACCACCCCGTTGCACCTCAGTTGACCTCATGGATGGAAAGAGAGCAAGTGGGAAAATCCAGAATCTTATTGGTTAGTCATCCCAGAGGTTCACAGCTAAGTAACTCTAGATCTGAACAACTCAGGCTTTTGTTTGTAGGTGGGTCAGTGGCAGTGGCACTGATAGAGCTTTAGGAAGGGTCCATGGGCTAAAGCAAACGGGAAAGAAGAAAGGGTGGATGTCCACAGCATTATCAAATCAGGAGGGCTGCAAACTGAGGAGTTGAATTGACGCAGTGAAAATTGGAGCTTCTGCATGCTGGGTAGAAAAAGCAGCTTCGTACATGGCTGAATTCAAAAATGGCCACTAGGAAGCTGTTTGGCTGCATATAAGGAAGGCATAGATAGTAAGGCATAGACAGGGGTGGTTTTATTGTTGAAACCCGCTTTTTGGGCACTGCATAAAAACACAAAACACTGCATTGTGGTGTTTTAAGTTATTTCCCAGAAATTAAAACAGATTACTTTTTCAATTAGAAATAATACTTAGAGCTGCATCTGCTGACACTATATGACACTATATCATATATCTAGTACACTTGTAAAGCATTTAAAATGAATAAAAATGAGAACTTGGATAGAGAATGTAGAATAAAAACATATAACACAGCAATTTGCTATTTTCATCAAGAAACTTTGGAAAAAATACCACAAAAACAACACCCCCCCCCCCCGGCATAGAGAGACAGCAACTTCCTGTGATCCTGGTTAGGTCCTGAAGCCCATAACTAGGAGCATTGGATGTTTCTCACAATGGGAAATAAAGTATAGTATATCCTCACTGTGAGCCATGCAAGTTGCATAGCCCACCCTAGGGCCATATTGGTCACTCTCTTTCAGCCACTAAGAGTGCAATCCTAACCTGGAGTCAGGCCAGCATAAATTAAGCCAGCAGAGTTTGGCCAGCACAAGGGCCACTTATAAAGTGTGTTTGGCCCACTCTCGGAATCTGGGAGGATGGTGCACATCTGTGTGCCGGCCTCTGACTCCAAGAGTGGTGCAAACATACTTTATGGTGTCCCTTGTGCTGGCCAAACTTTGCTGGCCTAACTGTGTCAGCATAACTCCAAGTTAGGATTGCACCCTAAGACTAGCAAAGGATGAACATTTTCTGAAGCACAGAGGTGTCATGTTTACAACAGATTTAGGGCCCAGTCCTATCCAACTTACCAGTGCTGGTGCAGCTGCAATGAAGCCCTGAGGAAAGGGGACAAATGTTCCTTACCTGGGGGAATTCTTTATGACTGCCCCCCTACTGCAGGATGCAGTGCATGCCCCATTGGCATGGCTGCACCAACACTGGAAAATTGGAGAGGATTTGGCCCTTACACAGCAGACAATGAATTCCATTCATTCATCCATGAGTGATGAATGCAGACGTCACTCCGGGAGGTAATGAAAGGCTGACATGACCAAGCATGCTGCTAACAGAAGCTTTTTTTTTTTTTTTTTCCAGGCTGGCAATTTAGTCTGCTACAAAATCAAACAAGACATCAGGTAGCAGACTCAGAAGCAGCCCTGCATCAAAGACATTATCACGGGCAAGAGGGAAACAGCGGCACTTTCCACAAGCTGCACAACTGGTGAACTAAAATAGATACATTCTATCTTTTTAAACTGTGGGATCCACGGGGCTTGTTGTTTTTTAATTTTACTGTTTTTAATATTGTTTTAATTGTACATATTGTGGTTTCCTGTACTGCTTTTTAATGTTGTAAACCGCCTTGGGTGCCCTTGGGCAGAAAGGCGGGATAGAAATTGAATAAATAAATAAATAAAAGCAGTTTGTGTTCAGCACAAAGCTTGTGTTCCTTTGTGTTCCGCACAACATGCAACAATTTCTAGCAATTTAGAAATACATAGCAATGCAAGATGGCAGCTCCTTACTGTACAGCAGCGGTTCTCAAACTCCCGGAGAGTTTGAGAACTGCTGTAAGTGCTTGCGGGGACGCGGGAATGGCAGCGACCCAATTGTTATGATCATATTGCTTCTGGGCATAGATTGGGGCTGGGGGGGTTACCAGTGCCTGCCCCAGCATCCAGTAGGCAGAGACTGGAATTAGAACGGGAATTAGACAGGAATTAGAACGCCCGGATGATTGGCAGCCCTCCGCCCCTATGGTGGAGGGCAGCCACGCCTCCCTTCACCTCACTGCGTCTCGAACTGCTCCATTTCAGAGCGATTCGGACGTGCGGAAGGGCGGGCGGACCCAGGAGCAGCTCGCCCATCCTCGGGAGAGGCGGTGCGGACCGGGCTTGTCCACGGAACTGGCGGAACGGCGTACTGGGCCATTCCGCCAGGATGACACCACTGCCAGTAGGGTTGAGGAGCCCTAGGGTTGGATACCTGGATTTTAGTTCAGACAGACAGATAGTCAGTCTTTACTGGCATAAAGACATACATACAAACTACTCCCACAAGGGAGGTGTTGAGCATACAGACAAGTTACAATCATCATCATCATCATCGCCTTCACAATCTGTCTAGCCAGGAACATCTGCTCCACTACCATTAGGAAGGCAGCTGGAGCTATTGTCCAATGGCCCAGTGGGGAATGAGAGAGGGGACAGACCAGCTGAAACAGACCAGGCATTGCCTCTCTTCTCCTCTCTTGTTCCTTACCCTCCAAGGACAGTAGATGTTCAATACTGGGTTTGGTTTATTATATTTGAATTGCACTTTGCAATTGTTTTGATAAGCTACCTTCTGGCCCGCCCTTTTAAGGGCCTAAAGGCTGGATAGAAATTTATAGATGCAAATAAATAAATAAATAAATAAATAAATTAAATAAATAAATAAATACCACCACCACCCTAGGCCATGATTTCCCAGGCAAAAGTACCAAAAACAGTCCTGTCCTGGTAACAAGGAAACAGCTGGAGGGCAGGTGCCTCCTTCCAGGGCTATGAAAAGCTGACTTCTGCAGTGCAGAACAGTGTTAAGCACAGAGGCAGACAAAATTATCAGCCAGAACCCCATTGACAGACCATTCTGGGCTTTATTTCTGACAATTTACTGCTGCAAACCATTAGAAACAAATAGGGGTTATTGTGGTATCCATTTGTTTATTCCAAGTACAGCATGTTGACGTTCAGGGTGTTATGCTTTAAGTGCATGGGTTGACTCTTAGAGCCCAATTCTATGCCTGACTGCTCAGAAGTAAGTCCCATTACAGTCAATGAGGCTTACTCCCAGGTAAGTGTGGACGGGATTGTGCCCTTAACTTCCTGCTTAACTATCTCATTGGAAACAATGGGGCATGAGCGCGCGCAACTTTCGCGGCATGGAAAGTTTTCCCGGAGGAAGAGAAAGCAAAGATTCCAGCCCAACGTGCTGCAATCACGTGCACTTACTCGATCGCAAGCAGCTGATGGGATTGAGTCGGGAGTCAGTTAACGGGGAAAGGACGGCGGGGCTGTGAACCTCGCTCTCCCGGGTCTCGGCTTTCGTGAGGGGGTGGAGAGGAGGAGGCGGGTGCCCGCCGCCCGCTCGCCCAGAGCCGCGTCTCTGGCAGGTTTCCTCCCCTCGCAGCTGGAGCGAGCTCGCCGGTGCCTCCTGGGCGGGAGAGGGAGGAGCGCCGAGAAGGGGGCGGAAGTGCAGCCTAGACCGGGGCGCCTCGGAGTTCGCCCTCACACGCACGCACACGAGCTGGTGGGAGCGCTCGCGCGTCCTCGGAGGTGAGCGGCGGAGGCGCTGGCGGCGGGCAAAGGGCGCCGCCGAGGGCTGGAGGCGCGGAGGGGAGCCGCTCCAGAGCGGGCTCGCGAGCGGGGGAGGGCGCGGCGTGTCCGGGAGCCCTGGGCGCGCCCGCAGTTGGACGGCGCTCCGCGGGCGAGGGAGAGGCGACCCCGGCGTGGGGAACCGACTTTCCCCAGAGGCGCCGGCTGAGCTCTGCAGGAAGAAGGCGCGAGGCGGGCAAGGAGCCCTTCGCGTCGGGGTCGCGTGTGCAGTCCGGCGTGCGGGGCTGCCTGGCCTCGGGAGAAGGAAGCGCGCGCCCCTGGCCGAGGTCGGGGGGAAGGAAGCGACCCGGGAGCGGCGCCTCGCTTGGCGCTTCGGTCCCAGCTTGCCAGTTCGGATCCCTTTCGTGGGGGAAGTCGCTTCCCTTTTGCTCCTCGCAAGAGACGCTCCCGAGCGCAGGCGGGGTTGGCAGCACCACAGAGCTTTCTCCACCCCCACCCCCACCCCAATCAAGGCGCAGGAAGCCTTCGACTCGTTCGGTGGGTGCCGGGACCGTCTTGCACTCGTGTCGACAGCAGGGCTCTGCTCCGCTGCTCTCGCAACAACCTGCTCGCGACTCACTCTGGAATCCCAGGCGCAGCCCCGACAGCGTGGAGCAGGAACAGCGTGTGAGCGGGGCCCTTCATAGCCGGGCTGGGCAGGGCAGGTTGAAGGGTGTGGAGTTGTTTGGGAGCTCTGTTTCCTTCCTTGTCAGGACTTCTGTAACTAGGCGGCAGCCCGAAGGAGAAGCCCACGCGTGTGGGAAAGTCGGTCGGTGTTGAGAGTGTGGCTTGTCTGGGGTTTTTTTTTTTCCCTCCTGCCTTTGCAGGGTTTGCAAGGACACAGAACCCCTAATTCCCAATTGTGTTTCTGCATATAAGACGGGATCTTATCTATGCAATAGTTTTGAATGCATCTGGGCTTCCTTCTCTTAGTGCAGCCCCAACGCAATGTAAGACTTGCAGAGGTTTTGTATTTGCAGCATAGAAGCAATTGGGTTTCTCTGTGATGTGTATTTAATTGCCTTTCTTTTGAGCTCAGGTGTAGTTGAAACAGTTTGACGAATACCTAATTGGCTGAGAGATGCTCAAGTGAATCATGGTGACTTTGTCTAAAAGTGGGCTCCTGGTGGTTCTTGCAGATTGACTAGTCAGTTTGAGATGCAAGGATCCAAACGCAGCTAAACCTCTGATTTTCCTAAGGCATGGACTGTCAGACTTTTTTCACATCTTGGTCTAGGGGAAAAATCCCAACTTCCAAAGAACACTGGCTGAAACGTAGATGTTAGGTGATAGCAGAACGTATTCTAAGTGATATAGTCAAAATAACTGTCTTTTTGCTTCAGACAATCTTTAATTCATTTTAACGGTCTTAATTTAATAGATATGCCATACTTTTATCCAGTAGTTCCTGGAATGGGTGTTGAGCTGCTCCTGTATAAGTAGTTCCTAGTGAAACTGGAAGCTTCTTGCTGATGTCTTCCCTCTAGGCCAGTGGTTCCCAACCTTTTTATGACCATGCCCCACCTAAGCATCTCTAAAATCCTGATTCCCCCCCCCCCCCGGTGACATATAATTCTTATTATTCAAAAAGTGAACTCCTGTTCACATGGAGGAAGCCTAAAAGGCAATTAACTTGATTTAAACAAGGTTCCAAAGAACATGGCATCCATGAAAAGGAAAATAAAAGAACGAAAGGACTGAGGAAGAAATCACTAAGAAATTGTTCAATAATAATATGAAGTGATATGAAAAAACAGCAAATGAAGCTTCAAACTTTAATATTGAAAATAAAATACTTGTTAAAATTAATTATTATTTAATGTATCAAATTAAATGTGGACTATAAAATCATTAGCATGCTTTCTTTGAATGAATGAAACGAATTATTGAATTCAGTGTATCAAACATATAATAAAATTGATATAATTAATATAAAATTATTTATAATATAAGTACATACATTTATGTATCAAGGCCCTTCAAAAATAATAACTGTGTGCACACACTAAATACTTTTTTACTTTATTCTAAGATCACCAGTACAATGGAGTTTCAAGTCACTTAACCTGCTCCAAGTAACAGTGGAGAGGTAAGGAGTCAAGGTTATCTGAACAGAAATAAAAAGACACTGAGAAGAAGATGGCGCGGAAAGAGGAACATTAAAAAAAAACATTCTTGGCTTAATTTATGAATAATAAGATATAAGAACAAAAAGCAGAAGATTTAGCCGAGAGGTTAATGCCTCCGTTTGCCCGAAGATAACACCTGAAGATCTCAAGGTCGTGAGCTCGGGACTGCTGGAAGTCTCTGCGAGCAGCAGACCTTGGAAACTGCGGCTGATTAGAAGCTGAGTTTCAGCTGCCTCGTGGGAGGAGGAGTGTGCTGAAATCAGCTGCATCTCTGGTGGCAGCAGGGAAGCCTCATCAGCCAGCAGACGACAGACGGGTGGCTAAAGAAAGAAGGCTAAATCCAGAAAGAAAGATCTGTAGGAGTGTTGTTCTTGGAAGATAAAACATTCTGTAAATTGTAAAAACCTTCGGGTTTGTGAGAAAGTCTGCCTATGTAAACCGCCTTGAGTTCAATCATTGGAGAAATCTAGTGATATTAAGAAAGGCGGTATATAAATAAATGCATTATTATTATTATTATTATTATTATTATTATTATCTGTTAATAATGCAAAAAAAATTCACTGTTAATAGCTCATTCTCAAATTACCCCCTTTAAACATCAAATTGCCCACTGCTCTAGGCACTGAACTCCAGCCATGTAGTTAGTGCCTTTCTAGCTTCTTCCTGTAACTGCCAGTGATATGGAAGATACCTGTTCTTTCAAAAGCAAAAACTTCTCATCTTCTTTCCCCCCTCCTGAAGTAAGACTCACTTTTGCAGGAGGAGTCATAGCAGAAGTATTTCATCAACCTGACAGCTACTGGAAGGCTTTAGTTCGTGTTCGTTCTCTCTCTCTCTCTCTCCCCCGTGAGAGAGAAAGAGTGATGCAGTTGAAAACTATCTTTTGAAGCAAGTGTCCTTTTTTCTTCTAGAGATACTTATCATGATAAGGTTTGAGAAGCTCTGCTTTAATTGCTGCAGTTCACAAATACAGGCATGCCCCAGTATCCACTGATTCAGTATCCACTGTTTTAGTTACTCATAGATACCATGGATACTGGGACACCTATTAAAAAGACAGGGGATCATTAAACCAATCTCTTTTTTTCCTAGTTGCAGCAAAACCACTGTACTGATGTTCCCTTATCTTTAAAAAGGCATCCCCAGTATCCACATTTTTAGGTATCCACGGTGGGGTCTGGAACAGAACCCTAGCGGGTACTGGCGCATGCCTGTATGTGTGTGTTCTGAATTAATGGAGTTCACTTGCAAGAAATAGGAGTCGTACTTCTAGTCCTACTGAAATTGAAATGCAAAATCTCTTGCTTGACTGAAGTTCCAGTTTAACTATTTAATAACTTGGGGATTTTTTTAAACTTTGGCTTCATTTTATTAAATTCTAATGGATCTGTGGCTTTTTTTTGGGGGGGGGAAGAGTTAACCTTTGAACTTAATGAGGCAGTGAGGAAATGAGCTGGTCTGCTATGAGCATTGGGGATCTAGATTGCCAGAGGTTCTGTCTGGAAGATTCTGGGTAGTCCAGAGCCCAGTGCGTGCAGAGTTTTCAGTGCCCTTCTTACACTAGGCAAATGCTAGGCATCTTGCATTGCAAATTCCTAGCATTTTCCCTTCAGAAGCCAGTGAAGCCCCTTCTGGAGACTGAGAGCCTCTGAACTGAGGCCAACATCCAAGCCTTTATTCCAGGGCTCAACCCTGGAATCTATTTTCAGATTGAGGGCTGAGCAGGATTCATGCACCATTTTGTAGGTGTCCATGTGAGATGTTTTGTGCCTCTGCAGTCCTAAAAATAGGACTGCAACACCCATCTGTGCAGAGGAGTATACTTGCTAGCAAAATTTTGCTGCTTTGTAGTAGTTTTTTCGAAATGTGTTGATGCAGGAGGTTCCAGATTCCTGTTTCAGATTTATTAGTTAGTCCATGTTCCACAGAAGGGATTTGAACCTTGACACTTCTCCTTTTAGAAACTAACAGCCCAATCCTATCCAGTGAAGCCCCCTTGACCCTTGTTGGGTCAAATCCATGGTCCCGAAACCACAGATGGGGGCCAACCTATAGAGTAAATTTTTATTGCATTCCCTTTGTACTTGTTACTTCCGTATTCCAAATAATCTTTAAAATTTTCTTACAGACATTTATTTTCTGGGATTAGAGTTGGACTGCCTAACACCATGAACAACTACAGCGTATCTCTTGTTGGTCCAGCTCCTTGGGGTTTCAGGCTTCAAGGGGGCAAAGATTTCAACATGCCTCTGACCATCTCTCGGGTAAGTATGTTTTGCCTTTTATGCGGAAGTTTGCTCATCATTTCACAGAAACCCATGCAAAAAGTCTCTGTAACATGATCTACCTGTTCACTTCACCGATGTGTGTTCTGTCACATGCAGTTGGGATGTTCAGTTTTTCAGTCGCATTAAGCGGCTCTTTGGGTAGTTTATATCTAAGCTGGAATTTTTTTTTAAAATTGCAAAGCTGTAGATTTTGAGGCTTCTTCATTGTGGAAAACGTCCCCTCTTATCCTCCCGTCCCCTCCCCTCCCCTTGACCCAAGTTGTTTGGGAGAACTTGGAAGTTTGCTTGCTAAACTGCACATTTTAGTTGGTCTAAAGAAAAAATGTCACCAGCATAAGCTTTTGAATTTTTTTCCCTAACTGACTGCATGGACTGTATATTTGTAGTGCATGCATCAAAATGTTTAGTGTGCTTGTCTTCTGTGAACTACGATGTGACAGGAGAAAATACGTTAGGGTGTGCCACTGTACATCCAGTCAGTAAGGTTCATCACTGACTCTGGGACAAATCTAGCTGCTAGGTCTCGGTAGTGGGGCTGCTTCTTCCTCTGGTGCAAGTGAGGGAGAGAGCATGAGAACACAGAAGTCACTACCTCTTGGAGGAAGCCTTCATAAACAGGCCTTCTGGCAAAACTAGGTCCTAACTAGGGAAATGCCATATTAGTTGAGATAAAATGTGAATGTGAAAGGGCAACCCTGTGGCCTCTTACTTAGGAAACAGTTTCCTGTTACTATTTCAGTCTAGCACACTTCTTTTTGCAAAGTCTGCTGCTTACAGTAAGCAGGAGGAAGTTTAAACAATATCTTAAAGAGCCCTGTTGAGTTTGGTGTTAGAGCATAGAAGTACTTCCTGACTCATATAGGATGGGAGAGAACAGGTGAGTAGAATAGGCAAAGAAAATACAAAGGAAATAGGTAATATGGGGAAAAAAATCAGAACAATTTTAAAACAGACTCAAAGGATTTAGGAGAATCCAAACTTGGATGGGTGTTAGAATCTTGTTGTTTATGTGTGGTCTTCCCAAATCAAGAAAGGTTTCCTCTTATTTATATCCTGGCAGGGAGAGTGCTCAGGATGTATGGTCAGTGAACTGTAGATGGACTCATATCTGTTATTGTCAAATGTTAATTTACTTTCATATCTGATAGCACAAAATGTAAATTTACTCTCAAGTGACCATCTCCTGAACACAATAGGAGGATATCTGCATGTAGTAGTTTTCTGAGACTAGGTTTTTGTTTCCCAGAATTCTTTTCAATTTAGAATCTGTTTATTACGCTATAGTAATTTTGAGACTTCAATTGATTTGTATTTCATGTTTCTGCCATTCTGAAAAGGCTCCTATTCTAGCGCTAGGATGCTGAAAGTAGCAAAAATACAGTCAATCCTCTTATATACGACCTCGCTATCTGCGACTTCATTTATCTGCAAGGGGCAGAATAGCTACTTTCCTCGTTATCTGAAACTCTGTCCTCATCATGCAGAGACCTTCCAAAGACTGCAGGGACTTCCAAAATGGCATTTTGACCCCTTTAAAAAGGTCAGCAGAAGCATCCAGCAGAAGCAGGCCTTGTTTAAGGGGTCCATGCTGGTTGCATTCTGAAGATCTCTGCAGCATTCAGAGATCTTCTGGCACTTCCTGCTGCACTCTGATGGCTTCCTGAGGGTCTCTGCTTGACTCTTCCGATGGCAGATAAGGTACCCCTTGCACCTAACCCCATTTATCCCACAGAAGCAACGATTCATTATCTACGAATTACTATCCGCAAGGATTTCCAGGAACCTAACCCTCGCGGATAATAAGGATTGACTGTTATCTCCTCTTTCTCGTAACCCCAGGCCCGGCTTTAGGGTGACTTGCCCAGTTTCTTCTGGCCCTGTGTTTTGGAGGGGCCCACACTGAGGAGGTGGGCAAATGGCCTGTTGCCGCAGCTGGCATCTCAGTACCTGGGAAGGCAGTGCTACGAGTGGAGCATTGGTTCCAGTGTGCCCACCCCCCTGCCCCTGGGTCTATTTGGCCTGAAATGGACTGCCCAGAAGCAGTTGGCAGTGATATCTGGCTTGCTGTGGCTACAGACACCGCAGCTACCTGGTGAGTGGGGGGACAAGGAGGGGGCCATGTAAGTGCTCTGCACTAGGCCCTCTTGCTCCTGGGGCCAGGAAAAAATCCTAGAAACTCCTGCAAGAGGTACTTTGCTGAAAGAGATGTATGAGAATCTTCTCATAATCTTCCGTTCCCTTCCATTCTGAAGGGATAAACATAGCACTTTTGAAGAATTGTAGAGAGACTTCATAACTTTCTTCCAAAACCCTGGGCTCGAAACCCACAACCTCATGGGAGCTGCTGCTTGCAAAATCCTTTGAAATGAGTTTGATCTTTACATTGTCTATGGTGGGGTGTGTGCGCATGATGGCATTTATATTTTATAAGCCTTTAATTTTGTTGATTTAGTTAATGAAATGCACATTCCTCTTCAGAATGCAAGTGGAGTTACCGTATTGTGTTAGGGTTTTTCCCCCCCTTTTGAATTGCATGCTTTTTAGTCTTGAGTTAGTGTCCTTCATTCTGGTATGTTGACCGGTTGCTTTTCTGATAATAGAAGGGCATGATGTTGTGTGGCTGGTACATCAGAACAGTGTGTACAACACGCTTCTCTTCTCAGTACAGTCAGAAGTGGTACCTAATTAAGTGCTGATAAAGAAATGCACCAACAAAGGGAACAGAGCTGTTTACGTGCCCTTTACAAAGGTCCTGCTGTCTGTTGTGACCTTCTTGGGTTTGGGGTAGTCATGCATGCAATTCATTCAAGGCTGTGAGGGTGAGTTATTTTTGTGGCTTTTTGTATTGGGAGCTGGCATCATGGTTGTGCTGCATGCAAGTATGTTTAAAAATACTTTTGAATAGGACTTGGAACTGTTACTAAATAGAAATTAGTTTCTAATGGATTTATTCTTGGTGAGAGCTTCGGCAAAAGCCAATGTCACTCCTTTGCAAAAAGAAAGCTTTGCTCATAAAATCCATCTGTGTTGCTCCTGTTGCCTTGGCAGAACTGGAAAAAATGATTTCGTCTTTTTAGATGGAGTGAGGTATGCTCAGATGAGTCAAGGATTGCTCTGTCTCTAACTTCAAAAGCAAGGCTTTGAAGTGCGTTAATTGCAAGTTGTGCAACAGTAGGGATATATTTTGCCATTTCTGTATCATAGTTGCCATGACAAGTCTGCTAATTTCAATCCAGTTTACGGTGCAGGAGATCGTGGGAGGATTGCAATTGATAGATTTGAGAGACCATTGGGATCCTGTTTGTCTTTGTGAATGATCGCTATAGTAGAAGTGAGGTACAGGATAAACACAGAGTGAACGTGGGAACTATGCAAAGGAGCTAAAAAGTGACAGCAGACATAATGGCTAGCAGAGGTGTGAAGTGGTTCATTTTTTGACCTAAAATGACATCTTAGATTCTTATCTTTTGTATGTGTGCCTAGAATATATGTGTCAGAGGGATAAATGTAATGGGGCAAAATTAGCCACTTTGGATACTTTTGTACATGGATAAGCATACTGTAGATCAGTTTGTCTTAAAATATCTGCTATGGATTAGCATTTTTTCCCAATGTGCTCGCACACGTGTGCGCGTCATATTCATATATACAGACCTGCACTGGTCCATGAACCTCAGTTGGAGAATCACCGCTGAAGGTTTGATTATGGATATTGGGGGTACTGCCATTAACTTATTTCACACGCATCCCCTGACCTTGAGAGAGCTTCCATGAATTGCAAATTTAGGCCCAGAACTACATTTAAGCAAGTACTGGGTGGAGTAGCACAGATTATGACTGTGGCCAAGAGTAGTTTTGCCTGGCTTTGGCTGCTGTAGTAGCTTGTCACTCCCCAAAGAAAGCAGATCCGGGTACTTCGATCCATGCCCTAGTCCACAGGTTCTCAGACTGGGGCATTGTGGTACCCCAGCCTGAGAAGCTCTGCCTTTGTCCTTTAAGGGCTGGGGGGGGCGGGAAGGAAAGGCAGCAGCACTGTTTTCAGATCACTCTGCTGCCAGGGAAGCGAGGGGCTTTTCCAGTTACCTGAGCGAGCCCCGGCCTGGGGGTGTGGGGAGCTCTGTGGACACCTGCAGGGCTCCACAAGCCTCTAAAAGGTTTCAGAAGCTATTGGAACCTACTTCCTGGTTTGTGATTGAGAGCACAATTCTAACCTGGAGTTAGATCAGCTCAGTTAGTCCATCAAAGTTTGGCTTGCACAAGGGCCACCATAAAGCGTGCTTGAACTACTCTCGGAGTCAGGGAGGATGGCGCGCATCTGTATGCAGGCCTCTCTGATTCTGAGAGTGGTCCAAACATACTTTGTTTAACAGACCCGGAACTGTTAAAGCAGGTAGCTGCCTTTCTAAATATCATTGTGCAGACTAACATTAGTCGTGAGTCTACTCCGGAGAGCTAATTTGCTTTTAAATGATGTCTTGTGTGTATTGTTCTCGTATGTTATGTAAATACGTTGTACCTCCCTGTTGTATGCCAATAAAGGGATTCTGATTCTGATTCATACTTTATAGTGTCCCTTGTGCCGGCCTAACTGTGCCAGCCTAACTCCAGGCTCTGATGGCTTTTTTTTAGAGGCTTGAGGAGCCCTGCAGAGGTGTCCTCCACAGCCGCAAGAGGCCAGGGCTTCCACTTTTCCAAATAAGTGGAGAACACCCCTCCCATCCCTGGCAGTAGTGCGATCCTGGGGATCAAACTCTTGCCTTTCCCCCTCACACATGTACTTCAGCTCTCAAACTGAAGTTTGAGAACCAAGGCCCTAGTCCCTTTATATGTGGACTGCTTTATTGCTGCGTTTGACTTGGCCTAATAGTCAGGATGTTTTTGGATGCCTTCAAGGTGGACTGTATTACCCCTGTGCTCTGAACTGCATTGGCTTCTGGTTTGTTTCTAAGTTTCATTCAAGGCACAGTCAACCTATAAGGCCCTCTGGACCTGGTTAAGAGTGCCTGAAAGGACAGTCTCCTCTTAACCAATGCTGCTGTCATGACTGGAAATTTTATCTCACAGCTGTCTGAGATGGGAATACAAGGCAGGGTTTTTGTAGTGTCCCCTATTAATTGTCCAGTGAAGCCAAATAAAACTGGCCCTTCAGTTGACTGCTTTTTAATGAGCAGTGATGACCTTTTTATTTGACCTTCCCTTGGATTTCTCCAGTTGTTTACTTCTGTTCTGTCATTTGTGCCCTGCTTGCTGTTTCTGGTCTTTTGTGTTGCCGTTTTAATATTGTTTTATGGAACATTATAAGCCACCTTGATAGCCCTTTCGAGGGGAGCGAAAGACAGCCCAGCAATATTTTAAATACCCCTGCTGAAGCTCGATGGCATACAGCCAGAAGAGAGAACCACACTGTGAATGCTACATCTGGGACTGAGGATTCGGTGACTCGCAGAATACTGTATATTTGTTTAAAAAAAAACCCATTGAAAAATGGTGGTTTAGACTAGCCGGCCCATGTAAGCCACCTTAGGCATTTGCTTCGGCATGGGAAAGGTGGGGTATAAATTATTCAAAATAATAAATAAATAAATAAATAAATAACTGGGGGTGGTGGACAGGGAGGAATTTGAAGTTAGTCTTTTCAAACAAAACAAGACTTAAGATCTAAGATCATTTGGTGAAATCATAGAACTGTAAGTACTGCTGTCTTTTAACGATATAACCAGCACTTTGTATTGTTCATGTTATATTACGAAGAACTCAATTGGTTTGGGTGTTGTGCTAAAACTGATGTTAAGATCCTCCACTTGCACAGTGCAAATATTTCAGAAATGTGTAACAGCGCAATCCTGTGCCTGTCTACTCAGAAGCTAACTCAGAAATTAAGTGCAGTTGAATTCAGTGGGACTTACTCCAAAGTATACATAAGGTTGCAACTTGAATATTGTGCAGGTTTTTTCTTTGTATGTTCAAATATTTGTAATTGAGCAGCAATGCCTGAGGAGGGATTGTATGTATAGGGATACCAGATACAAACTGGGACAAAGTGCCTATACCTTTAACCGTTGTATGAAAGAGGGAATTTTGGCAGATGCAGCTTTTGAAAAGCCTCCCATGATGAGCTGCACCTGCCCAAATTCCCTCTTCTGAACAATGGTTAAGGGTATAGGCATTCTGTCCCAGTCCATATCTGACAATCCTATCTATGTATATCATCTTATACAAAAGTTCCATCGGGGGAATGTCTGGTTTTTACTTCATTTTCCTATGAGATGGGCGACAAAAGTGGGATTCTCCCCAGTTATGCTAGACAAGGAACACTCAGCTTGTGAAAGAGGCCCTTGGATGTGTGAAGTTCTATGTGCATTGGAATTTCTGCTTTTATGTATCATAATTCCTGGATTTGGACCAATTATATGTGGTGGTGCTGTGGGTTAAATAGTTGCAGCTGGGCTTTCTGACCAGAAGGTTGGGAGTTCGAGACCACATGATGGAATGAGCTCCCATTTCTTGTCCCAGCTCCTGCCAACTTAGCAGTTCGAAAGCACCTAAAAATGCAAGTAGATAAATAGGTACCACTTCAGTGGGACGGTGCTACGTGTGCTACGGTGTATAGTCATGCTGGCCACATGACCACGGAAGCTTGTCCTCAGACAAATGGCAGTTCTACAGGCTTAGAAACAGAGATGAGCACCACCCCCTACAGTTGGTCACAACTAGACCATTCAGTCATGGGGAAACCTTTGCCTTTATACAACTATTGGACAGGCAGTTAAATAAGGAATAAACTGCATTGAACATGTTAGAATTTACTTCTGTGTAAACATGCCTAGAATAATGCTGCACATTTAACACTGGTGCATCATGTTCTCAGCTGCACCATTCCCAACCGTTCTTGGCTGCACCATTCCCAACCTACAGCACACACTGCCTTGTCTATTCCTAGGTTTTATGTGCTATTTGGTTAAGTAAAAATAAGGTCTGTCCTTCCTTCACTAGATACTATAAATGATGCTCTGGATGTAGGCAGGTGTTTTTTCTTCTCTGCCCCTCACCCGATAGTACAAAACTTACTTGATCTTAGTCTGTGCCTGATCTTAAATTTTCCCAGCAATTGCATATTTTTAATAAATTAAAACTTCATATATGAGAATGCAAAAGGTTTTATAGGGATAACTGAGGCCAAACTGAGCATTGGTAGGGTGTGTTGAAGAAGAAAAACTGCTGGGTCTAATGTTGGCGAAAAGGATCATTCTGAACATTTTTAGCAGTATAATAAGTTTTAATTAGTGTTTGAGTGACTAATCCCCTCTTTCTTGGAATTAAATCTTCTGTGCTGAAATCTGATTTGTTTTCTAGACAATTTATTATCTTTCTCTTAATGGCATGGCCTGATTTTGGCTCTGGCTAAATATGGGAAAAATTGCATTTCATCTGCAGACAAGTTATTTGCTAGGTCAATGACAGTCCTGAATTAATATCTGTAAGGTTAAGGACACACTGTTGGTCATTTTAGAACAAACAAAAATAGCTTGCAAAATTAGCCATGGGCCTGTTTTTACTCCATGAGAGAGAGAAAATGGCCTCTTGTTCTTTCTGGGTAAGTGATAATTCAGTTGTAGTTGGTAAAATGCAGTAAAGCTTTTTGGCAATTGCATGGTTTGAAGCCTCTGCAGCTGTTTTGTTGGTGCAGATGAAATAGTTTGGTACTTGATGCAGACTGGCAGTGTCTGGGAGGCAGCTGTGTAGAGATCCTTTTTTGAAAAAGTGCTGTGTTAATTATCCCTTTAATATGACCATCTTAAAAGGTGATCTGCTGGAAAGAACTGGAACTAGAATGTCTTACCTTGGGCAGGTAATTATATAATAACGGTAATTATTATTTGCCTCGGCTCTCCATTTGAAAGCAGTAGCAATGTCATACATTGCAAATTGTTCCTCAGCACCAGAATAAAGTGTTTTTAGGAGCTAGCGTGATCAATAGGAAATCAATAGCTATGTATTTTCTTCATCAGCCCCGGAGATGTTGATGCAAACAGAATCTCTACTGCATGCTAGCATTGTTGCATGAGAACATGGCAGAACAATGGAAGTTGGGGTGACTGGAGCAGGGGAATAAAATGTCATACACATTGTGTTTCTCTCTTCTTTCTCAAAGTGAGTCTAGGGTGGCGTGAACAGGACTTGCATGAGAAGCCCTGCTACAGTGGTTCCCAAGCTGGGTCGGTACCCACCAGTGATTGTCAGCCAGTTTCAGATGTGTTGCAAAGCACCTAGAGTGGCCATATTGAAAATATGGGAAGATGGGGTGGTAGAAAGGATTGTGAGATGGTTTATGTGAAGGTAGTAAATAGTCTTGTTTTCTTTCCGATTCACTTGCTATTGGAAAATGGCTGAAAAATAATCCAACTTATTGCTGCATTCTCAGGAAAGCAGGAAGCTCTGGCATCACAGTGATGCCTTTTCCAGTCATGACATCACTTCTGGTGGGTTCCCGACCAGATTCTCATTCTAAAAAGTGGGTCCAGGTGCTAAAAAGTGCTACATTTTGTATGCGAGTATCTGTAGCTGCATGCATGTCCTCTGGTGAAGAGGATGCATGTGTGTAAATTATCCATTTAATAAATAAGGAAGTGGGGGCCCAATTTGGAGAGGGGCCATAGCTCATTTTTGGCATGCAGAATGTCTTGGGTTCAATCCCTGGTATCTTTACTTAAATGGATCTCTGGTAGCAGGACTTGGAAAAACTCTTGCTTATGATCTGGAAAGTCACTGCTTTCACCAGATCTGGCACAGGGCCCCATGGACCAATGGTCTGACTTGAAATGAGCCAGCTTCATATGCTCATAGTGTCTTCCTGACTGCAGCCCCAGGCTTTTTTTAAGGCAAAGCAGTTTCTCTCACATGTGAAGAGAGAACATCTTGCATTTTGTTATCTGGAATAGAAAATAAGGCATGAGAAGCTACCCTAACAGAATCTGTTTCTACCCCTTGTGGAAAGCACATCTTGTATTCATTTCCAAGGAAAGGAATTGGGAGGGGGCAGCAGATGGCTTGTTGTGAAAGGTCCAGAATAAGCCTTTGGGCAAGGTCCATACGGCAGAACATTCTACTTAATGTAAACAGAAAAGAATGAGACTTGTTTTCTTTTCTCTCATTCAAAGCCCAGCGGGCTGACTCCTTCCGTCAATGTCACCACCATTTTAATGTTCTATTTTTAGTGAAACCGCTTTTCTCATTTTTCATTTGCTGATGGTTATCTTTGAGGGCATTGTGAGAAGAGACATGGTGTTGAAAGGTTTGTTTGTTTGTTTGGGAAGGGAGCCAGGAGATAACATGGATTTTACTTTCTTGGGGAGGAAAACGAACAAACTGCATGGGACCCTATTATCCATATAAGGAAACACATGACAGAAGATCATCTTTTGTTTGCTTTTTTAAAAAAATGGAATAATTGGTATTCCCTTGACCAAATAACATTTTTTCCATAGTTCCATTTTTTCCATAGTCAGAAGCCCTGAACTTAAAGAATGTAGAAAATTCTTATTGGTTTAGGCCTTAAATAAGTACATGCAGTAAGGTCTACATTATTTTGTCTGGTGTCTGAAAATCTTTTTACTTGCGGGGGAGGGAAGAAGCTTACTACATATTCACGTCATTTCTTGAGAATTTCTATTCTAGACAGGAACCCAGTTTTCTACCTAACCTCGTATGGCTGATTTTATAATATCAGTAAACTTGGCTACTGGTCAGGAGAGGTTATACTCATGCTTTCTGCATTTTGCGTTCATTGATTGTATTCTCTATTCAATTGGTTCCCAAACCGTGGGTCGGGACCCACCAGCGGGTTGCGAGCCAATTTCAGGTGGGTCGCAAAGCATCTAGAGCAGCTATGGTAAGATGGGATGCTGGAAAGGGCTGTGTGGCTGTTTTGCTTGTGTCAAGGTTGTAAATGGGCTTTTTTCTTTCTTTCTGATTCACTTTGCTGTTGGAAAATGGCTGAGAAATAACCCAACTTATTGCTGCATTCTCAGGAAAGCAGCAGGCTGTGTTGTCACAATTCCAGTCATGACATCACTTCCAGGTTAATGACATTAGTTTCTAAGATTGTCATTCTAAAAAGTGTCTCCCAGTGCTAAAATGTTTGAGAACCACTGCTCTATTTGCTTGTGTGCTTTGTGTTGTACTTGGCAATACCGTTCATTGCATGAAAAAGCAACAATACAAGACCTTCTGTGTTTAGAATGTACAGTATGTATTTTTCTATCTTGCACACCTGGCAAAGTGGGATCTGGCTCACAAAACAAATGTGTCGATATGTTGCTTAGCCTTTACATTGCCACAAGTTTCTCTCTTATGTGGGTGGTAACTAATGAACAGGCTGCCCCTCTGGAATTTGAAACTTGATCTGGAAGTCTCAGGTGCCTGGCTTTCAGGAGCCTTAATGTGATAGTGGTGCTAGGAATTATTCTTCCAGTCCTTCCTCTGATTTCACTGTTGGTTTTCTTTGTACTTTTTGCATCTCTGGTGTTACTTTCTGATAATTATTGAGCAATTTTCAGATGGTGATCATTTTGTTTCCCACGTGTTGGTGTGAATATTTTTATTTTTATTACATTCACAACTTGCCTTTCTTCCACTGTGTCATTCAAGGGGATGCCAAAAACCACTCCCATGTGTCCTCTCATCCAGGCACTGCCTAGACACAATGTGTTTAGTTTCAGCCTGGTTCCTGTATTGTTCAGCAAACTATGTCCCTCCCGGTAGCATCATGTTGTATCAATATGTTCTGAAGACACTCCACCGTGAGATAGTTCCTTTTTCAGTATGCATCAATTTGTCCTTTATGGTCTCTGTGCAGGCACGTTGATGAATGCGTGCTTATGAGGTCAGTTTGGAACTTTAGTGCTTTACAGTAGGCAAAGAGATTTTTACCTACTGCTCCATGAAGAGAGAGTGCATGTGTCTGATCAGGCATGACTTGCAGTCTTCTATTCAGTTCTTCCACCACTTTGGTGGTAGCACTATAAAGGGTTTTTAGTTCTTTGTCTGCTCTGGCAAGCTTGGCCTATGTTTCTTTTCTCTTGTACCTTTTCTTCTCCTGTCTTTGTTTTTCTTTGTAGTTCTTAATTGTGCATTTTTATTCCTTTTTTGTGTGTTCTGGCCACCTTTTTTCTTGTGGCTTCATCAGTAGGCATGGCCTAGTGGACTTCTTTCAAGAATTGTAGATGGCTTGCCCCTGAGGCCTTTACAATAGACCGTCAAACCGTCAAGACTCTCATTGCCTCCTGTCCTGGTGATGAACACAAAGATGCTTACCTTCGTTGCCAGCATTTTACTAAGCAGGTGGAAGATAGTTGCCAATCTCAGCTTGGTGGAGCCTTGTAGGCTCTCACAATGGCAGCAATTGCCAAGCTGATTTGCTGTACTGAAGCCAGCTTTACTGCTCATTGCATTGTGCATGTGTCAATAGTGTCAACAGCAGTTTTCTCCATCTTTGGGTTTATATTTTCTTCTGCTCAGAAGCACAGTTTCAGTTCCCCAGCTTTAGAGTACTCTGTTGGTACTGCCCCGTACCCTTTAGTCTCAAGCATAGAGGTATCTTCAGGATTGTCTTGAGGAACCCAAGCGCCACCTCTTGTGCTGTTGGTGACAGTTTTTTCTCAGTTGCTCATATCTGTTCCATCGCAGCAACCTGTGGGAAATCGGCAGTCCCTTTCAGTGTAGGACGTGGTGTGGTGGCGCTGTGGGTTAAACCACTGCTGCTGAGCTTGCTGACCAGAAGGTTGGCAATTCGAGACCATGTGATGGAGTGAGCTCCCATCACTTGTCCCAGCTCCTGCCAACCTAGCAGTTCGGAAGCACCTAAAAATGTGAGTAGATAAATAGGTACCACTTTGGTGGGAAGGTAACGGTGTTCCATGCGCCTTGGCATATAGTCATGCCAGCCACATGACCATGGAAGCTTGTCCTTGGACAAACGCCGGCTCTACAGGCTTAGAAAAGGAGCTGAGCACTGCCCCCTACAGTTGGTCATGACTAGACCATTCGGTTGTGGGGAAACCTTTACCTTTACCTCAATGTAGGTTCTTTGCCACAGTCATTTTTCTTGAAGTTATGAACTTGGCTTGTTCCTACCCAAACTGCTTTCCCTAGATATTCAGTGTAGCAATTGAACTCGGTGTCTTTCTCCTCATACTTTATTAGCCCAGGTACGCTCCCAGAATCCTGCCCCTTGGGACCAAGAGTGCTTAGCAATATCTCTCATGTTGCTTTCTTAGTGGCTGTGGTCTTGGAACTGAGTGGAAGAGTGTAGGCTAGGCTTTATCAGGTGTGTGCTCTTGCACCTTGAGGCAGGGCACATACCAAAAATATATTTAGGCTAAGCTCTAGCTCAATGGCTCTCATACTTTTTAGCATTGGGACCCACCTTAAAATTTTTTTGCTTCACCAGCCATTCTAGCTTCTGTGGCTATCATGGTGATTGGACAGCAGGGTTCTGCAGAAGGAGCAGGTTGTTTAACTTTTGGTGCACATAGCCACTGGTGGTCCCATAATCTGGAAAATTCTGAAGTAAGGCTCTACACAAGCACGCGTCCCATTGGTGTGACTGCACAGGAAACACTTGAAGCAAACTAGTTGAAGTTATGCAACTGGTGATCTGCCATTTTGTAGCAGCAATCCTTGTAAAGTCTCTTTAACGCTTCACTATCAGTGTTAGATTTGGCCACCTTGAGTATTTTTTTTATTTTGCATCTGGCCTGCCTAGTATTTTCTAGATGCTCCATAAGTGTGTACTTAAGCTTAGCAAGAGCCCATGGCTTTATGTTATGTTTAAATACTAAAACAAATACCCTTTGCTTACAAACTAAAAATCTTTTAAACATATGTTTTCTTGGCTTGCATGACTTCTTTGTTCTGTCAGTTACAGATGAGAGTTGAGGGAATTGGTCTTTTTCATTTTGAATCCTATGCTTGGCAGCTCTTTCATAGCATACCCAAAATTCCTGAAATTCATTAGTATTTCATGGTAGGTAGTGTCAAGGGAACAATTTGCCTGTAAAAATTATAGGATATATGTGCAGTTCAGCCCTTAAAAGTCTTCTGGGAGTTGCTGCTGTTGGAGATTGTGATGGTCAAATAAAGCTTATTTTACAGAGTTGGCTTTCACACTCCCCATAGTCTATTAGTAGACAACAAAGTGGCGGACAGTCTTATAACTATGCACAATATAAAACCCAAAAGGTCATTTTTTTTAAGCGAGAGAAAATTAATAATCTCCCAAATCATCATTTCTTAAGAACAATGGAGTGTAGTAGCACTTTAAAGAGTAACCAGTTTATTTCGGTGTAAGCTTCCTTGGGCTACAGTCCACTTCATCACACTCATGAAGTGAAATAATCAGTAGGCTGGTGTGTGTGTGTGTATATATATATATATAGAGAGAGAGAAGCAGGAAAAAGAATTGTAAAGGCTGGGTTCAGAGGGCTTAGAAAGGTTAATGTCAGTAACCGTTGTGTGAAGACTAGTCAAGATTCACAACAGTAATAGCTAAAGTGGTCACATTGGTTGTGCTGAATTGACAGAAGTATTGAGAAGGAACAAGAGTTGCTATTGGAGCCTATGGGACCAAATGGCCATGGAGTGCAAGCAATGCAGTAGATCAGTGTTATTCAAACTGTGGGTTGGGACCCACTTGGTGGGTCACAACCTGATGTCAGGTGGGTTGCGGAAAGCTGGGAGTAGCCATCTTAGAAACTGCAGAACCTCACTCTTGTTATATTTCTTTTGTGAATGTTCGCAGTTTGAATTTTGAAGTGACGGTTTTTTAAATTTTTGTTTTTAGCTCAGGGCTCTTCCATAATCTTCTGTCCTCATCTTGCTTTCTGTAAGGGATGTTTCATGGTTGTACAATTGCTACAGTCCAAGAATGTCAATTTGCATTTCAGGAGTGTCATGTGTTACAATGACAGCTCTTCCTGCTTGATGATGTCAGTTTCTGCCACATCACTTCCAGGTTAATGACATCATTTCCAGTGAGTCCGAACATGAGTCCCATTCTAAAAAGTCCCATTCTAAAAAGTGGGTCCCTGTCTAAAAAGTTTGAATACCACTGTAATAGGTGATTGTTTTTTTGTAAAGTCAAACGTACAGTATCTGGCTGGATTGATTTGTATATGGATTGATTTGTATATGGTGCTCAAGCAAAACAGAACACAGTCAAATTTCCTGACGAATTTCCATTTAGTGGTTTCAAAATATCCTTCCCTCTCCAAAAAAACCCAACCATATCAAACCTGCATAGGAACATATTTTACTAGGGTAAAGTAAATGAAGGAGACCTAAATAAAGGCTTAACTATGCCATGAAAGTGCAGAGCCATATCTTAAAATGCAGGTCTACTCTAATGATGTCTAAAATAGAGTAGGCTGAAATTGGAAAGTGCTGAATGAATGCCAAACTCTCTCCCACACCTGCCATTCTTTCCCCTGTAGTAGCAGTTCCCAAACCGCTGTGTTTGTAGGGAGGGATGAAGGCAGCAACATGATTGTGCCACTGGCAGATCAAAACGTTTTTTAACTTAACCTGTGGAGGGTCTTCGGAGGCCCTTCGGAGGGTCTGATGAGCCTGCTTACTCCTCTGCAGGGCTACTGCTGTAAAGGGGAAAAAGCTATTCACAGCCTTCTTGGTCTTTCAGCTAAGATCGAGTGTAGTATCTGTTCTTATCAGTTCAGTGACATGAAATATGGTAAGAAGACAAGCAGTGATTTCAGAGTTAGTGGCACTGACTAGGCTATTCACTAAGTACAGCAGCAGTCTCACCAGGTCAGGTATCAAAACAGTTCATGGCACTCAATCTTGTGGTGATCAAACTGAAAGTTCCGCCGGAATGTTGGAGGGTCTGAAAGGTCATAGGTTGTGGAAAAGGTTTCTATTCCTTTTTGCAAAGGAACTCTTCTCTAAAGTTTGGTTTTAAGAATCTCTTTGAAAGGCTCATTGTATGATAAAAATTATCAAAATCTTGTCTGACTAAAACCATCTGTGTCGTCTGTATACAGATACAGCAGGCAATTACAATATCACAGTTTGCCACATTACACCAGCTTAACAGTTAAGGCATCCAGTGCATAGCGCTTATTTTTCTTGGCATAGTATGTTCTAGGACACAACCATAGGCTGATCTTTCTGGGAAAACACAACTATTTCAAAAAGCTAATACCCCATCCTCTTTAAACACACTCCTTCCCCATGTGCTTATCCAAAAACACAAACCACGAATACTTCTTTCTCAAGTTCTGCTGGACGACTGTTGTACATAATACCAAAAAAGGAAATGTGTCTTTTGGTTAGATACCAGTCTGTCGCTTAACAAGACTTGAGAATATGTGCATACCACAAGGAGGAAAAATTGCCAAGGTCACCAGGGGTTTCTGCAAATTGGCAGAGCTGGAAATGATTAACACAGGCTCAGTTGGTTGGTTTAATAAGCACATGATCTTCTCCAGAAGACATAAATCTCTATTTCAGAGGCTGTTGTCAAAAAGACAGGGAAAAAAAATCTATACTGTTTTAGCTGTGAGTTGCCTAGGGCAGGCCTAACAATGCAGGCAACCTAGGCAGTTGCTTGGGACAAAAAAATTTTTTTTTCAGGGCTAATTTTTTTTTTCATTGCCACTAAAGCAGCATGAAGGATGGGCCCCCAAGATCCCTTGCAGAAGATGCTGGTGCCTGACTTCTGGATCTGGTGTAGCCACACAGATAATTGTATATCACCCAAACCCTCTATGACACAAATTCTGGGGTGCATCTCTCCTTGCTGTATCAGAGTGGTTCCCAACTTGGTTGTTGTGGCCACCCAGAGCAGCGGGAACCCATTGCTGCACATGCAGTGACGTGATGATGGCACTTCCGGAATTGCTCGTCCGACGCAAAAAACGTGTTCTTTAACATACTTGGGGTCATTGTGACGAGAACCAGAAGTGGATTGTGATTGCGTTAGGGATCCGTTCCGATGTGCAGGGAGGCCCGGAGAGGGGGCCATGGGCTCCCCACACCCTCCAGAGGGCGTTGAGGACCTCCAGGTACGCTTAAGAAACCTTTTTTTGCTTTCCACGCAAGGGCTTGTTCTGGTTGTTAATAGTAAGAAAGGAGTGTACCTAGGGCAGCAGTGTTTCTATCGTAAAATCTTCAGCTTTGTTTAGCATTGTCTATATCAAGTCAAGGTGGTTTCCTCTTGGGTTCTCTCTTTAATGGTTGCATTGGAGACTTATGAAAGACTGAGCTTTTGAGGACCTGGATTTAGGCAGCAAAGTCACTTCTGCCAGCCCAGGAGTGTTGCAACATGCCATAAGGCGTGTTTGCTCCATTCTCTGAGTCGGGGAGGCTGGTGCACTGATGCGAGTGGTCCCGGACTCTCTGAGTGGTCCAAATGTGCTTTACGGTGCGTTGCAACACTCCAGCTTAGGATTGGACCCTTAGAAACATTATAAGCTTGTTGTTTTATCTGCCTTTCAGTCAATGGGTTTACAGCACAATAACTGTGCATATCCACCCAGCCCCAATTACGTATGCATAGGATTGCAGCCTTAGATTCGCAAGTTGGATTTAATTTGCGTTTTATATTTAGTGTATTTTAAACATTACACAGTGCAGAAATGGAGACTGTATTGTGTTGCTAAGATGATGGCTTGTTTATCCTTTGTGTGCTGTATTCAATTGTAGCACGCTTAAAAGTGTGTGTGTGTGTGTGTTGGAAGTAGGATAATAAATGAGTTGCCAATTTATATTGAAGAGCTTTGATAATTCTAAGGTACACTTTCTAGAAAGAGTGTTTTGAGTACATGTCAATACTTTTTTGAAACATTGAATGGACATACCTATATGCCTGCCTACTTAATTTTCCAAGGGTGACAGAGAACTGCTTGCTTGCTTGCTTAATTCTAACTTGTTTGGGAGAACAGTTTTACAAAACAGTTGCCAATCTGATAAGATTACGGTCAGCATCTTTCTTAAAATAAAATGCTTTCTAAAGCAGCAAATGTGTGCCAACAAAGAAAATGGCATTAAAAATAATGTGATGTGGTAGAATGACCTCGTCAGGAAATCAAATAGGCTTGAGCTTCCGTTGGCTAAACACTTTAAACTTTAGGAAAAGTTTAAAGAAAGAACTATATTTATGACAAATGAGGGATTGAATATTCTCCTTCGTATTCATGATTGTCTTGCTATTAGTCAAACTCTACTTTCCTTGCAGTCATTGAAGAGAAATTCCATTGCAATACAGGTACATAAGAGCTTCCAGAGAAAACGTTTCCCTTTCCGCTGTTACTACTCCATTGAATGTGGCTATAATTTTGAATGTCTATCTGGGTTGTACTTTCCAAGTTTGTGAAATTTTAGCATCTTGCATGATCAGGATATTTGCACTGTTTCCTCACTTCATTTGGCTGCGATCCTGGGCGCACCTAGGAGAATAAACCCCATTGTCCAGAACTGACTTCTGAGTAAGCATTCATAGGATTACACTATGGGTTTTAATGTCAGCCTAAATAAGCACTTTCTTTTGTGCCAGAAGTTGTATGCTGCTGTAAGCAACAATTAGAACAGGTGCAACAGCAATGCAGATTTCATCGTGGAAATTTATTCTTTGCATTCTGGGTCATGTGAAGGATAACCTGCGTTTTTGAGTACAGTAACACCGTATTGCAAACTGAAAAGTGTATATTCTGTCTTCAGCAGGAGCATGATGTGTGAAATACCATCCATTTAAAGGGAATGCACTCAAATTTTTCGAAGTGTGAAGATGCTGGGAAATAGTCTCACCTTGCATCAAATGCAGAAGTGCATTTGATATAGGAACGCGTACAGTTTTTAGTATTTGGTGTGTTCAGGGAATGTTTGTGAGATACTTCCACTTATTATCTGAAGCTAGGCATAATTTCAGGTACCATGGAGTTTCTTGTACATTTTCAGCATCAATTGGATGGTATTATGTAACTTTGGCTGCCACATCTGTCCTGGTTACAGATGATGTCCTGCCAAAACTGCAAGTTAATAATTATGCAGCTGTAAGTGAAAAGCTTTAAAGAGAAACGTCTGTTTCCATAACTTATCTCGTCTGTCTCTTTGAATAGCCTGGAAAATGTTCTTAATATTTTATTTTTTACCACTCTTCCACTTCGTTTGGCTTCCCTAGTGTGTAACTTACTGCAGTACATCTTGTACATTTATACCTATATGCCAAAGTGATGATATGCTCCACAGCTTTTTATTGCAGTAGTCCTTCCCAAAGCTAATTAATTCCAGGCAATTCCCATGAACCCCCCCTTCCCCCATTGCAGACCAAGTTTAGTTTTCTGTTTTGTTTATGAGCACACAGCACTTTAGCTTTGGAAAATCATTCATTGAACCTTCATTGTTTATCTACCCCCCACCCAGCTTTAAGATACAGTAAATTTACCCTGGAGAGTGAAACAATTTGCCATGAACTGACCAAGTTCATTAGGTCAAAATATTTTAATAAATGCTACTTTGGAAAGGGTAGTTTTAATCTGCCTTGCTTTTTTTGGCTCCTAGGTTGTACAGTATATAAGAGTTCACTGATCCATTGTTGGGCATCTGCTGCAACAACTTTCTGTGTATGGACCCAATATAATGGGGTGATAAGTGGTGGTAGAATAAAATACCTGCACGTAGCAGCTAGCTTCTGCACCTCAAAATTATGTAGGCCAGTGGTTCCCAAACTGTGGGTTGGGACCCACCAGTGGGTTGTGAGCCAATTTCAGGTGGCAGCTATTTTGTAAATATGGGGACACTGGAAAGGAGGAGGGTTATGCGATTGTTTTGCTTGTGTCAAGGAGGGCTCTGTGATTGTTTTGCTTGTGTCAAGGTTATAGATAGACTTTTTTCTTCCTGATTCATTTTACTGTTGGAAAATGACTGAGAAATAACCAATGTATTGCTGCATTCTCAGGAAAGCAGCAGGTTCTGGCATCAAAATGACAGTACTTCCGGCCGTGACGTCACTTCTAGTGGATCCTGGACAGATGGTCCTTCTAAAAAGTGGGTTCCAGTGCTAAAAAGTTTGCGAACCATTGATGTAGGCAATTACTAAAAGACGCAGTATTCTTTTTTTACGGTATCTCATTATTTATTATAATTGGTATTTTCTGTTTGTAATCCATAAACCTATTCCTATTAACTCTAATTTTTATAAACACACATTTGCACAATTCTAAATCATCTAGGAACACCGATCAAATATGGAATTTGGAAAGCATATGCAAACTTCCAAATGTTTTGGGATTGGTATATGTAGTAGTAACATGTGGTGGTCTCTGGCCCCCACTGCCGGCAACCCTAGGTACTTTGAAGAGGAGCTGCATCTTCTGACATGGGTGGTGGTGGTAGAATTAATTCACCTTTGCTGCCTCCTTCCTGTTTCAGAGCAATGGAAGCATGTCGACCCTTCTCTTCCGCTTTGAAGTGAATGTGTGTTCAGTGACTCTTCCAGTTCTTGCAAGACTTCTAGATGTTATGGGAAGGTGTTCCCAGCTTCAGTGGAAGGTTGGAAGGCAAGTGGTGGCCCTGGCTTGAACTGCCAGTTGATGGCATCTCTCAAACATGCCCTTTGAGTGGGCAGAATAATGGTTAGAGGAATGACAAGCAGCAAAGAATTTGAACGCTCTGTTTGCACAACTTATTTTCAATAAGTGCCACAGAGCAGAAACCTGTAATTACTGTGTTTCTTACTCTGTAATGTGTCATATACTTGGATGCTGATACACAAATCTTTAAATTTGTACAATATATAATTAGTTGTCTGCTCATGGATGTGTAATATCAGTGCAGCAGTTATTTATCATTTATCTTTATCTGTTTCTCACCTCTTTTTCAATTGCTTACCCAGCAGCATGCCCAAGATTTCTTGGAAAGGCCTGTCCTGCCTAACTTTTGCAAGGCACCATCATACTATAACTCCAGCCTCCTAATCTTGGCTGGCTTTTTCAAGAGCTGAACAATTGTGTACTACATAAAATGAGCATTGCTTAAACTTCCTGGCCGTGTTGAATTACTATACTGGATTTCTTTGCGCAGAAAACTACATGCATGGAAGTGCTGTAGGTTTCTTGAATGTGGCACCATCAAGCATTGGAATAAGCAGAAAATGTTTCAAAAGTTCCGACAAGCAGTGCTTCTACTTTTGCTTTGCAAACTAATGCTAGGTACACATACTGTTCTACAGCAGAACATTGTGTCCATGTGGGGTGCCTATGACCCCGAGTCTAGGTTTCAAAGTCTGTTTAGGAATGGAACAATCAATTGCTTGTGGAAATCTGAATATGCTACTGTGTGTCTGTGCTGTCTTGTAGCACCAAAATATTGAACACTTGTTCATCAAGCACTGCAGTAAGAACTGATGGCCCTAAAAGGACTACAGAACTTAGAGATTGTTCCAAGACTCAAAAACCAGGGCAGGCATATTTCTGTGTTTTCAGATACTGCATTATTATTCATATTGCCTAAGTGAAGGTTGCTTTTGCATAGAGAGAGTGTTGGGGTGGGAGCATGGAACACTTCTAAATGAATGTTTTCATTACAGTTGGTGTGCAGTGTACACTTGTATCGTGTGTCCTAAATTTCTGTTGCGTACTTCACTGCCATGTAGTCTTATCTGCGCATCTGGATATAGCAGAAATATTTAGCGTATGCTTCATGCAGTTCTTTAGAAGGAAGATATACAATATTCATTCTCCCCTCTGTGTTGTGGGGATGTGTGTCTGGTCGTTAAAAGATGAATCTAAAGGTTCATTATGTAGCTGTACTGAAACTTTATACAGGAGGCAGTGTGTAAAAGTGGCATGCCAACACAGTGTACCAGGGCTCTAAATAACTTTTGTACTCCCCAGGGCATAAATGTTGAGCTTTCTTGCAAGTTATTACTGAAAGTAAAGCTCATTGCTTGATACAGAAGCTTTTTTTAGAATTGTTGGTATTTGTAGACTCTTATTTTTATGTACACTAGTAAGGAGGAAAAAAACCACACACACCTTACTTGAGCCTTGTCCCTAAACTAAAGTCTCTGTTTCTAATTGGCCAAACAAATTGCAAAACAAAGCTAGCTTTTATGTTTTTGGCACTTAACCGAAGAATTTTCTCCAACTTTAAACTCTGAAAAGACTCAGTGTTGTCTTGGGTAATGGAGATATTTAGGAAGTTGAGTGTATAGAGGTGGGCCCTGGTATCCATGGATCAAAATCTATAAAAGGTTGAAAAGATAAAGTGAAGGGGTATGTTAAAAATAGTTGCTTTTACATTATCACAGCGAAACCGCTGTGTTTTCAGGGCTGCAGGCAGCTTTCCAAGCTGCCTGTAGCCTCTTCCTGGTCATGCTGAAGCAGCATTCTTCCTCCAATGTCATCCCAGAATACAGCACTACCAGAAAGAGAATCACTACCAGAGACATCAGGTTGCATTCTGGGACTACTGTGGGGGAAAAGAGCAGCCTTGGAGCGGCATGGGCTACAGAAGGCTGCCTGCAGCAGTTTCATTAGATAAACATGCTTACAGCCCCTTGTGGCAATAATGATAGTGAATATTTTTTCCTTCTGTAGATTTCCAGAGGTGATCTATACCTTCCTGAAGAAATGTATTCTCTTGATCTGCTGGTCTGACTTCCTAAAACAAGGTAGAAGGAGAATGGCAGAATCCTGTGGGCCCAATTTCTGCTAGAAGGTTCTCAAGGGGCAGTCTCAAGAGCAGGTTGCCCCATTGCAGTCAATACTCTTAAGAAATAGGGAATAGAAGACCTTGAATAGGCAAGGTGTCTGCTTGGCAAGATGAACCAAAACTTCCTCATGGCACATAGGGATTAGTCGCAAGGCTGAGGGACAGATGTTGCTGTGAAACAAAGCAGTCACTTCTTCAGCTGCAAGATCAGCTTGTTGTCTGGTTTGGAGTGGGAGGTACAACCACATAGAGCCACAGCGCTGGAAAAGGCATAGGAGTAGCCATTGCCTGAGGAAGGAGGAGAGAGAAGGGGACAGTCATGCCTGGCAGTGTGTTGCATGATGGCACACCCTTTTCTAGGTGAGACACTGAGTTTTTTGGGGACTGGCATTTAAAGCATTAAAACCATGAAAGCTGGAAAGTGTGCCTGGCTCCTAGATTAAAAGCAAACTTTCAAGCCTGAAGAAAAGTCATGTTCAGAATATAGTGGCCTAATATAGTTGTGTTGTACAGTTTAAGCGGGGGGGGGGAGGAGAAGAACTCTACACTACCTTTATCAACTGCTTCATCCTAGTTAGGTCCATGTTGCATTTTTATTGGGCAGTCTTCCTAGTAGGCTGACCTAATGGTCCCTTCTATTTGTTTTTGTTAACAAATATGCTGCTACTCTTATTTCCACTCATTTAGTGGCAATTTTTGTGTGTGTAAAGAAATGGCTTTCTCTGGGGTCTTCCATTGGTCTTATTTATACTCCTTTTTTCTGCATCCAGAATTCTGAATTGCTGTTCTCACTACAGCTGTATTTAATGATTGGTTTTGTTCAGTCTCTATGAGGAAACGTTTTATACTTTTATGGTGCAATCTCCTTTCTGGAGGTTAGAAGGAGGAGGTTAGTCTACTCTTAGAAGTAGGCTAGTTCAGAATGCTAGGTGCAAGGGAGTGGCAACAGGATGCAGGCATCTTGTTGTCTTGTGTGCTCCCTCAGGCATCTGGTAGGCCACTGTGAGATGCAGGAAACTGGACTAGATGGGCCTTTGGCCTGATCCATCGGGGCTCTCCTTATGTCCTTTTTCATTCTTGTGTTTTGCTTTGAGGCATTTTAATTGCCACTATAACCTTTGAGTCTCAAAATAGTATCTGTATGTCTTTTGATGCGGATTTTGACAGTGTGGGAGGCTCATATTGTCAGTGAGAACTGAAGTTATGATGCATTGTGCTTGTTCAGAACATGGCAAGGAACATAAAGATAGCACCAGCCACTTCGAATGTTGACATTCTGAGTTACTGTGCTTTATCACCATCACGTCCTGTTCTTTGTCGTCAAATGTTTTCCTGTAATCAATCTTTTCCCCTCAAATGATCTTTTTCCACTTCTGAAGAATTAGTAGTTTTCAATTAAAGGAAAGCTTAAACATGTTTATATTTCAGTGCGACACTTTTCTTTAGTGGAACATGTTTGTGTAATTCTAGGAAGCCTTTGTAAAGAACAGCTAGTTTAATTGATATTTGTATGTTTGAAACTGAAATGAAATTGGAGTGCAGCTTTCTGAATGTTTTCGGCATTGGGTGCAGTGCTGGCTGGCTGTAATGTGTCACTTCAAATCTTCACTTGGCTTGAATGTGATGAAGACTTAGTAGCTTAGCTTTCCTATATGTGAAATATGGATGTCGTCGAAATCCTTGATAACATCCTTTGAGCATGAGAATGGGAAACTATGATGTTCTTAAAGCTGTGATCCTACATGTTACTACATGAGCCTACAGTCATTAAAAGACCAACTTGGCCAACTAATCTCTGAGTCAATATGGTTAGGACTAGGCTCTGATTCATGTATTAAATTTACAGCCAGGTCAGATTACAAGAATCCAATTGGAACAGAAGGTGATGGTAGTCAATTTGCATTTTAAGGAGGAATGTTTAAGATGAAATATTATGTTCCTGGTTTCATTGAGACAATATTTCTTAGAAACCTTGTGCTTTGTTTTTTTTTCCTTTGTAATGCAATACTTAAAGGGTTCCATGAGAAATTTTCGCTATTTTTAAATGTGTCCAATTTTGCCCAGTGTGCCCATTACAGTGGCACTGTGAACAAGGAATGTATAGTCTTACCGATAATTTTGTGCTTACTTAATAATCGTCTTTTAGTTGTTGTATGCAGGTTTTGCTGCTGTATGTCACATGTTTGTTGATTGTCTGTTGCTTTGTGCCAATAAAGGCTTATCTATCAATCAATCAATCACTGTGAACAATTCCAGGTAGTGAAATTTAAAAGATTGCTCAGCCCAACTGTTCCTTTTTAAAGATCTGTTTTGCTCTTCTTTTGGAAGTGTAGCAAGCTTCTTGTCAGAACATGTACCTGATTGTCTCTCTCTCTCTGTGTGTGTGTGTGTGTGTGTGTGTGTGTGTGTGTGTGTGTGTGACCATAGTCACTATCTTTTGAAGTATACTGTTTCTTTCTTGTTGCTTATCATTGTGGAGTTGAAATTCCCTTTTATTATGTCTACTAAAAGTTCAGTCAATCGTTGATACTTAAATTTTTATGTCAGTTGTTTTTAGTGTTGTTGTTTTTTAATCTGGGGAGTGTGCTTGCAAGTTCTACATGTGCTAGATCTCTGACTGGCCCTATGTGCTCCCTGACAAGCTGTTGTTACTTGGGAATTTAGCAGTTGAGATTGCAGCGGAATGAAGTGGTAAAAGATGACCCAGCCAAGACTTGCTTGTGCAATCACATAAAGGGACTTTCTGGATTGCAGGTGAAATCTTATACATCATTTGAAGTTATTTTACCCTTGTCAAGGATGGTGTACATGGGTACATCGTTCTGTTTTATCCTCATAATTGCCCTATGAGTGTGTGTCAGGTCCAAGCGATCCAGATAAGCTTCCTGACTTGTGGGGGATCAGAATCCAATTTTCCCTAGTCCAGATTGTGCATCCTCTGTATCGGGGTGGCCAAACTGTGGCTCATGAAGCACTTGAGGCTCATTGACATATAATGTGTGGCTCACGGAAAAATGTTGGCTGAGCTCCTTTTTCTACCACAATCAATATAAAAAGTAAATAAGACATTTTTCAAGCTTTATAATTATTTAACAGCTGTAAACAGAGTGGCCATTGGATTAAAACATGTGTGATGTTCATGGTGAGTTACTATATTTAAGAATTTAAATGCTTCTTAAATGTTGCAGATAAATATACCTTAATATAGGGAAAACAACCTTTTCTCATTTGACATGTTCACTTATTCCCATAGGCCAGAGGTTTTCAAACTGGGACGTCGTGACACCCCAGCCTGCAAGTCTCTGCCTTTGGACCTTTAAGGAGTGGGGGAGGGTGAAAGGCAGTGACGCGATCTCTGGGATTGTGTCACTGCTTGAAACGACCAGGGCTGCGATTTACTTACCATTTGCAGTCGCAACCCACTTCTGGTTTCGCGATCACAACCAGGCACTGCGAATGGTAAGTAAATTGCAGCCCTAGTCACCCAGGCAGTGATGGGATCCCAGATATTGAGTTGCTGCATTCCACCTTCCTCCGCAAGCACTTACAGTGGCTCAAACTCTCCCCAAGAGTTTGAAAACCACTGCCATAGGCTTTTCAAGTGTGAAAAGAGAGGTATATGCTAAGAGAGCTATAGTTTCTTTCCTTACGTTGCCATTTTTTTAATTAGGTTCTGAGGTGTACAATGTTCTTGCCTTTGTTTTCTACCCCCCTTTCATGATTTTCTCCTGAGGTCCCAATCAGTTTAAAATGTTGACTTGGATGAGGATGTTGTTTCTTTGGCCAGTTGATTGACGTTCACTATTTTGCAAACTTCTCTGGAGGAACGGAAAGGTTATTACAAGCCACATGATTTTGTCTTCTCCTATTTACCATTGATACGCCCATGAATTGTGAAAGAGCTGAAAAGCAGACCTTTTCTTTGTTGTTGCTTTAGTGCTGGATTCATATGGTATTGCTTTACTACCGTGAGTTAACATGTGCTGTCATCCCCAAAGTTCCCACTCTTGTGGCTTATCCAATAAGCTGCTAACCACTGTGAATACATTTTTAACTGCATTTGAGCTTCAGAGAGACTGAGACCATATATTTTTTTATTTATGACTTGGGGAAGCTGCCTGTGAACTTGAGGTCTCTTGAGCCAAGAGGCGCATGTTTGAATTGTACCCACAGAAACTTTTTTTATGCAGCTGATGCAATAAGAGCCTACACAGTTTGAGAACAGGATGTCAATTGTGCAATGCTCCTTTGATGCGATTAAATAGTATCTCGGGTGAAACCACCATGCATGTTCTGTGTGGGACTTTCCAGACAAAGCCTTATGAAGCTTTAATCCTAACCCACAAAATACGCGGAAAGTATTTTCCTTGTTTAAAGAGCGACTGTGCAAGGAAAAAGTGTATTCTTCAGGAGGAGGTTTTTTTTAATGGTTTCCAATGCTACGTTTACAGAATATCTACATAAACAAAACCCCTTTCCCCCCTTTTCCTCTTTGGGAAGTACTTAAACATTAATATTTTCAATAGAGATACAAGCCTAAATACTTTCTAATATTCTATGCAAATTAAGAACTTGGCACTATGAATCCCAGGTTCACAATAATTTATGAAATGGCATCTGCAATTCTTAGGTGTTTTTGCTGGATTGAAGTCAGGCTAGTAATTGAGAGCAATGCCTGGCGAAACATTGTAAAAATTGGGGGAAAACTGTGCTCAGGAGGCAATGCTCTTCATAGTTTCTTGTCCAGAAAGGGTGCAACAGAATAAATTATATAGCAGATGCAAATATACTTGTATAAGTTATGTAGATTGCAGAGTCTGAGTAAACTTTTATTGCTGCTATTTAAGCATGGAGTATAAGCAGACCTAGTTTTCGCCTGTTTGAGCCTTTTTCCATATGAAAGTTGTGATGTTAAGATCCTTTTTTCTTTTTGCATACATAGTTTAAGGACATGAATAAATTTGCTAAACTTTCAAAAGTAGCGGACAGAAGCCACACCCTGTGACGTCACGACATTGCGTGCCATGGGCGCAGTTTCGCCCTGGTACGCCTCTGACAAGCTCGCAGCTCAACGGTTTAACCCGCTGCGCCACCACGTCCCTTTGGGCAGATTAATGTTACACAAATCAGGGACGTGGGGAGACTGAGTGTCACTTAAGTTCGCTGGAATGAGTTCCCGGATGCGACCAAAGATTCTCTGGTTGAGTTGGGACCCTTTCTGAGGCCTCTGGAGGTGTTTAATGGACGCTTCCGGTTTTTAGGGCTCTTTAAACACTTCCAGGGCCCCACAAGGCTCTCTGCCTTATTTATTTTATTTATTGCTGTGTCTGTACATGTATGGGTTTCCCATAGGAGTATTTGGAAAAACCTGGAGCAACATTTTCTCATTTGTCAGCCTCTAGCCTGGCCCTACTTCCTCTTCCTACACTTTATACCAGAACATTGTTATACAGTCAAGCTGGTGTGCAATAATTGAGAAAGAAAAGGGCAACTATTAATGGGGAGAGTTGTTCTATAAAAAGGTTGCTAGTGGGTGAATAAAGTGAATTTACAGAACTTCGCTGACTCTCAGCTCTGTATAAATAGGGTTACCAGATAGAAACTGGGACGGAGTGCCTATACTTTTAACCATTGTATAGAAGAAAAAATTTGGGCCCGTGCAGCTCATCATGGAATGGTTTCAAAAGCTGCACCAGCCCAAATTCCCTCTTCTATACAATGGTTAAAGGTATAGGTATGCTGTCTTAGCTTGAATCTGGTAATCGTATGTATAAAATCTAAGGTCAACACTGAGCACTGAGACAAACAGCCCAGTCTTAAAGGAACTTTTTGCCATTGGTTTGGGTACTTAGTGATGTAAACCTCTGTATGGATGTTATAATTATAACAGTGCAACCATGCATACCATGCACCACCAGCCACCGTTTTACGACAGTGGAACTCTGTTCCACTATCACAAACACTTCTGTGTATTTGGCTGCCTGTCTAACATGAACTGTCTTTGGCATGGTCTACACGTGCAGCAGAATGCACTGATAGAATGACTGCAATTTTGATCAACGGTGAAGATATCCTTTGAATACATTCCACATAAAAAACCAAGTGTATTAAGGAAGGGTTAGATTTACAGAATGTTTTTAATGTATGAGAACATCTTAAAGACATTGTGCACCCACCTGTCACTTAATTCTGTTGCGTTTGTACATCAGGGCTAGGTCAAGCAAACATTTCTCTAGAAATTTGAGGCATACTGAAGCTGACCTTCTCTGAATAGAGAAGGAATAACTTTGCTTGTTCATGAAAATTTAAAACACCACCAAGGAATTATTGGCAAATACCTAGTCATTCTTGACTGAGCACTTGAGTGATGTAACTATTGTACCTACTAACATTTTCCACTGAATTAAGTGGTATGCATTTCCTGATTTGTGGTTTGGTGCTGTCACTTTATCCCCCAAAAATGTCTTCTGTGTCACAGCTGGACAGAAAGTGCTCAGTTTTCCTTCTGGATAGAAGATGTTGCAGAATTAGAATGTTGGTTTTGATCAACAGCTTATGTTTTGGATCAAAGCTATATATTTAGGTCTGTATAAGTGCGTGACTGAAAATGCCCAGCATGAAAATGTACGTGACTTTCTGTGGGTACTGTAAATGTCATTAGAAACATGCCATGGCCCAGTATGTCAGTCCTATAGTAATAAGGATTTCAGAACACTCTCCATACATTCTAATTAGCTGCGTAAGAAGATAAATTTATAGTAACGCAATATTACCCAGAGTAATATTCCTGTAGTGTGTGCCTATGAGAGGTCAAACACAAAGGAAGTCCACAAACATGACATTGCAGTAAAATGAATGTAGTGATTTTTGATGAAATTTACGTACAGCAAGGCCATGTTTTAAGATACACCTAGTGCTTTTGTAGAGTTCTTTTGATTTGGAGGGCTGTGAACTTTAAATTCAGTAGCTGGCTGTGAAAGATACACCTAGTGCTTTTGTAGAGTTCTTTTGATTTGGAGGGCTGTGAACTTTAAATTCAGTAGCTGGCTGTGAAAAATACACAAACAGCTCTTCACAGAGCACTAGTGTTAGATTTTTCTCCAGCCCCATCAAAGTCTTTTAAAAAGGAACTAGATCATCATCAAACTCTTAGGAACTAGAGAACTGGGAAGTAATCTAATTCAACATGGTACCCTGGCACAGTTTTTCTTTGACAGTTAAGCATTTTTGGTGGGGAGATCTTATTTTTGCAACATTTGATCTGCGCCATTTTGTCTTGTCATTTTTTTCTCACCCCCACAAAGTTTTCATCAGTCTGTGATGGCCATTGTGAATCTTAGAGTTTTCTATTGTAGCCATGCATACCACTTCATCAGCTGCTAGTGGATTCCTATCCAAAAGGCTGTGGATTGAATTAGTTGAGGGTAGAGTTTTTATTTGTTGTGGAGAGGGCAGGGCAGATGAAAGAGTTTGAAATGAATCCCTTGCATTTTAGAAATTGATAGGTGGAGTGAAAGGAAAGGAATAGTTTTCCTGTCACAAGTCTTGAGTTGCTTTTGTCTGTCTTTTCTACCATAGGCTGGGGGAAGTGTTTGACTTTTCCTGATTAGTTGTTATTGTAAGCCCAGGGTTTAAGTAGAATTGCACGTGCACAGCAAAACCAAATCTTGAACTCAAGAATGTGTGTTCTGAAATAAACTCCCCCTTTCCCCCCTTTTCAGTTTATGGAAATTCCATATTTATGACTGTTCTTCAGAACATCTTTTAAATATTTGCATGTGTCAGTTTTTCCTCCATGAATGATTTTGGTTAGTTAATATTGTGATCACTATTTTCAAACAAAACTTAGTAAGTTTGATTTGGAATTGAATTTCGGCCATAAATTCCTGGGGAAGAGGTTGGCAGTGAGGCCTATACTGGTTGGGTATCCCTTATCCCAAACTGCTTGGAACAGGAAGGTGTCTGGATTTCAGAATAATTGAATAATGAGAATGGCTTCCTCTTGCTCTTTTCACTGTTACCCATTTGGGTGTCTGCTGGCCTCTGACACTTTTCAACAATGGCACACACCACAGAGCAGAGAATAGAACTTAACAGCCTGTACATGAAAAGAGCACAAGACAGTCTAGTGGTCACATTACAGAAAGTTTTTAAAAAGACAAAATTTTGGACTTTGGATGTCCGGATAAGGGATCATCTACCTATGAAATGCTGCTAGTTGTTAGAGCATGCTCATCTTCCCAATTGCACTTTTAAAAAGGTTTATAAAAAGTGAGGTAGTTAAATAGCTTTGTAAGAAAACCTTTTTTTTTTTTTTACAATAGATGCTTATATATGACCCAGAGATAGTTGTACGCTCTCCAGTTTTTGTCACCCAAAATTATGTGACATTTTGTTTGGCACTCCTGCTCTTATGTGTGGTGGCTGTATAGCACCCTTTGGCGCCACCTAGGTGCACCAATATTATATCCAGTTGGGATCGGTGGATGTGATAGGCACAGATATTACTATGCAAGGAATGTTTATACACAAGGTCTTAGTACTGATCCCATATGCTCTACAGTTGATTGCATTGGTTTAAAAGTGAGGCTGACACTGATATGTCAAAAATGTGAATTTGAAAATGACTTTCAGGGTTCCTCCTAACGAGAAACGTCTGAGAATTTCCAGGGGAAGCCAAGCACGTTTCTGTAAGATAAGTGATGTTTCTCAGGGAGCTTCTGCACATCCTTAGTTTCAAAATCTATAAAGTACAGGCATACCCCAGTATTCGCAAGAGATAGGTTCCTTTCCCTGCCCCCATTGATACCTGAAACCGTGGGTAAGAGGGAACCTGTGTTTATAGTGTACTCCCCTGCCCTACTCCCAAGCAAGAAGATTTTTTTTAGTGATCCATAATAAGAAGGAAGGAAAGGGGATCCATGGATAATTGAAGCTGTGGATACGGAATCCCTTACAGGGCCTACCTGTAAGAACTCAGAAATACAATATGAAGACAGTTGGAAAAACAACTCTTCAAGGCTAAATGAAAAAGTTTATAAAAGTATAAGTAAAAACATAGGAATTAAAACGCATTGGCAAGAATCGAAACTTAGCAGCACTCCTCATTTCATGACTGAGTTATAGTTAATAACTATAAGTAATGGATGGAAATGTGAGCGATGGAAACGTGTTTTTTTTCCCCCCAGACTGAATGCTCTTTATGTGGGGGTAATGACTTTCTCGATGTAGCAGTGCAGAGGCATAATAAATTCCTAGAAAAAGCTGTAGAAGCCCCATGCCGGGAGACACATGAGACCAGACAGAACAGAAGCATTCAAGAATGTACAGTAGGGAATAATCCCACTTTGGCAAGCTGTCTGGAAAGGATAACCTGTTCTTTCCATCTCTGTAGTCTTAAGATTTTATACATATTCCCAGTGGTCATGCCATTCACTCATTCATTTGCTCCTGCATAATTGTTTCTCCCCCCCCCCTTCTCTTGAAGAAAGAGAGTGAGAGACTGGCTTGATTCTGGCCTAGTTTGTAAACTTGGATTATATCTGTAAACTGGTTGGACACTGGTGCTTCACTATGGTATTAATAGTTGGGGAGGGGGAGATCTATGATCTCCTTATGTGCAGCACACTGCAGCCCACTCCTGCAGGCACTCCATGTGATCACAAGAGTTCTGCAGGGACCAGCAGCTCGCCCGAGCCCATGCTGGGTGCTAAAAACGTGAGGGAGGAGGGAGCCTGGACCCCCCCTGTCAGAAACATGCCTTCTGTCTTTAAAGAGCTGATAGTCTGTTCCGTGCTAGGTGCTGAAGGCGTGAGGAAGGCCTGCACACTGGGGCTGGAGAGGAGAGGCATTGCTAGTGAAGGGACCTTCAGCTGTTATGTACACCAACTACAGTGAAGAGAAAATGCCTCCTGTGAAGGAAGCTAGTCTGCACCACACAGCTCTTGAGCTGGTGCCCTTTCCCGACTCTCCTGTCAGAGAAAGACAGGGATAAGTGCAATGAGGGCTGGTGATCACACAGTAAAATGATAATGTACTGTTACTGCGTCTTGCCATACCAATTTAAAAAGTGTTAAAAGGGCACACCTGGCCTCAGTTGTCATGGAGACCACAGGCCTCTCTCAGGCAGTAGCACAGGGGAAAAAGCCAGCCAGGCCTTAGCAATAGGAAAAGTTCTATAATTCTGCCCCTGAATCTAGATTTGCCCCTTTAGGTAGGGTTACCAGATTCAAACTGGGACAGAGTGCCTGTACCTTTAACCATTGTACAGAAGAGGGAATTTGAGCAGGTGCAGCTGTTTAAACCCTTCCATGTTGAGCTACACCTGCCCAAATTCCCTTTTCTAGATAATGGTTAAAGGTATAGGCACCCTGTCCCCATTTGTATATCTGGTAGGGGCTTTAGGGGCTGATTATCCTGCGGATTTAGGGTGAAATCCTAAATGATGTTTTTAAGCATTTGTATGGGTCACCTTTGTAAGCAAAACCAAAGTCAGTATCTCATAGGACCTAAAATATATTAAGGAAAACACATTTGATCCCTGTTTTTTGCCTTGGGGGGGGAATTTCTAAAAATTTGAGTGTGTATGTCGCAGAAGGAATATACTGCCCAAATTTTGTTCCTTGGTCATTGACAATTAGTCAGGACATCTCTCTTTATATAGCTAGATATCAAAGACCTCAGTTTTTTGCACAGACTCTGGAGTCTGCAGAGGTGTTCTTTGGTGTTTGCTATTAATATATTACCAATTGTGATGTTTTAGTGGGTTCCCTCCCCCTAAAATGAGGATTTAGAGGAAGTATTTGGGTTTGTGAAATCATGTAGTATTTTTCCCTTGCATTAAAAAAACTTCAAGCATATCAGCTGCAATTTAACACAAAGCCTTTTCAGATACCCAAGGAAAATGTGCTTGGGAATGTGGCATGGTGACACATATGAAAGGTTTTACTTTATATTACTGAGGAGCTTAATGTTGCTGTCCCCCCCCCGCTTAAGCGAGTTTTCCAGACAGTCTAGAGGTCTTGGTAAGACTTGGTAAACTTCCATTTTTCTATTGCTCTCACCTTTCCTGTAGTTGTAATGCCGATTGTGTATGCAGAAGTATTACAGAAATGTGGTACAGTTTGAGAAACGCTATATCACAGTATAAGTTATTATTGCTTGAATGGCTGAGCACACAAGTAAAAGCACTCAGACGTAAAAAAGCATTCCTGCGCTATAAGCTTGTAGTAGAGTCCATCACTCACAGGACTTGCCATCAATCTCAAATTTCACTCCTACACCTTTGTTCTAATTTATTGAAACTGTTTCTCCTCTGCTTCTTTCTCGTAGTGATGGAATGCTTCCTTGAATAGTGGGAAGCTTACTATGATGTGCCTGAACAGTTGCCATTGTAGGGGATGTTTTTGCACTACAAATCCATAGTGTATTCCATCATGGTAGTGTTCAATCACAGAATATTCATAGAGGGAATCCAATACATTTATAATCCCACAACATAATTTAACCGCAGTGTCAGTCAGTGCTAGCTCTTTTCCTGTGATAATAAAATAAATTGTGAGTCCTTTTGGGATAGGGGACTACTTATTTAATTATGCTATGTGTAAACCACTTTGTGAACTTTAGTTGAAAAGCAACACATAATATTAGTTGTGACAAATATATTCTATGGTTGTTAACCGATATGGCTAGAAATTAGCGAAGTTCTGCAGTAATACATACAGCAAAGCAGCATATAAGATTCCATGTTTTTAACTCTGTGTATACTAGTCAGCATCTTCGGAATTGAATACCCACCTGTGTAATGCACCTTAAGGAGTCACATTCATGAAACTGAGTCCATGTTACTTCAGGTATGGGTAGCGTTAAGGGTCTCATCCACATTCTCCTGTACCTATGGGTTGGTGGTTCCAGCTTCATAATTATTGCCTAATAATAGCTTTGGGACCCCTGGTCTAAAAGGATAATAAATTTAACTTGAAAGCTTGACAAACCTGGTTGACTGTGATTTATTGGGGGTATTCGAGCTTACTGACACCTCTTTAATTTCTGATTTTGCAGTTGAGTGATGGAGGCAAAGCAGCTAATGCAAATGTGGGAATAGGTGATGTGGTTCTCAGTATTGATGGAATAAGTGCAGATGGCATGACTCATCTGGAAGCACAAAACAAGATCAAGACCTGTTCAGGCAACCTGACTATGAACCTGCAGAGGTAAACTTTTTGCACTATTCTTCCTTGAGGAAAAAAAAATTGCTCATTCTTTTTGTATTCTGAAATGCTTGTAATTCTTTATCTGTGAAATAACACCCTTCTGGTGTTTGTGATGTAATGTTAATGAGAGTGGTGTTACTGTAAGTAGCACCTCAATTTTACTTTTTAGCAAAAGTAGCAGTTATAATTTTCCTATAGCAAACTGTTATACAAACATAATCACTGAATATAAATAATTCCTAAGCTTTGCTAATACAGAGCTAAATTGTTGTCTAACATGGTGCTTTTCACAATATCCCCTCTAGAACTTTTCTATTGAAAATAACATATTGTATCTCCTATTTTATTATCATGTTAAGGAAACCAGATCATACGATCAGAATGCTAAAGAAAAAGAACCACACCCATCCTGCTCTGAGTTGCGCCCTCATTACCACGTCTCTGTGAGGGCTGCCCTGTGCCTTTTTTTTAAGCAGAGAGGAGTAGGGCTTCTCCGGCCTTCAGAACACCTCCAGGGAGAGACACAGTGGCGTTATTCACCCGGTATGCTGGGTGGGACTTACCTTTGAGCGGCAGTCCGCCCGTTGCGTCACGCCATGTTCCGCCGCTTTCCCGCCCGCTGGGGCGGCAGGAAAGCGGCGGAACGCGGTGTGACTCAATGGGCAGACTGCCGCTCAAAGGTAAGTCCCGCCCAGCGTACCGGGTGAATAATGCCACTGGAGAGACAGCGGGTGTGGAGCCCTCCAAGTGGGGTGTGGCACCCCTGCACATGTGTCCCTGGGCACCACCCTCTAGGAATGCCATTGCTAGGAACCTATCCTTCTCAGATACCGGGCAAGCCTGTACTGTCAGTTGATACTATCCTTCAGTTTCTCCTATTTATTTACAGTAAATGTTTTGGATAAGAAACACTGTACCCGAATGGTCACTTACATTTACAGCCAGCAAATAGTATAGCCAGTTGGTATATCCTGAATGAAAAGACTGAAAGACTACATGATAGCATGAGTTAAAAGGGCTCTATAAACAGGGTGTTTAAAAGCTGAAAATGAACAGGACCTAATGTTCTCCTTTGTTTTGTTATGTTTTTCCTCTTCTGTAACACCTGGTACCTGTCACTAATAGGCAGTTTGTTGTGATAAGTTACTATTGTAGAGAGGTTCTTTCATGTCCTATTTTACTCCATTATCAGTGATGAGAATTCATGTGGTCTTGGATAATGATAGAGAGTCTGCCAAACCCAAAGGATTTAACATTTTTTTTTGCACATGACTTCTATTGAGATATGCAATATGCGATATTAAGATATGCGTATCTTCATCAAAGCTGCCTGAGGTGGTGCTGTTGAATAGTGATGGCTTAGGAGTAGCTGCCCTGGCTTTATCCTTCATTTGGTGCCTAGTTTGGAAGATCCTTGAAGCTTTCCCCTAAATTATCCTGATAGTGAATGAGTCAGTGTTTCAGCCCCCATAACAGGATATGAGTCACTAAAGTCTACTACCTGACAGCTGGAGGCAAAGTCAGCTTATCACAGGATTAGGCGAGCAAAGATCAAATAAATCGTCCTCTGGTTCCAGACCTGGCATTTTAGCATTGTTTGAGTGGGAATGCTGTGTTGTGGGTCTGTGCCAGTTTCCAATCCCATATTCTCCATCTGCTTCTAATCCTCTTTAGATCCTGGAAGCATTAGTGTTCTTTCAATACCAGTGCCTACGAAATATTTTCCTACTATCATGGTTACTGAAGATTTTTTAAAGTAATCTTGAACTTCTATTAATAGCAGAGATAATATATGAAAGTAATTAAAAAAATAGAAAGAGGGCATAGTTGTTGGGTTATAGTCATCAAAGCACTTCAGCTTCATTTCCTGTTCTGTTTACTGATAATTGCAGAAAAAGCAAAGGACTTTTGTTGTTATTGGCAGGCCAAGTAAATAGGGCTGCAGTCCTATCCATACTTACCTGGAAGTAAGCCCCATTGACTTTAATGTGACTTATTTCTGAGTAGACATGCATAGGACTGAGCTGTAAGGCTGGCAGTGGGAAGGGCAGTCACATGTATGTATTCATGTGCCTGTATGAAGTGAGTGGTATGTCTCTTTTTATATTAAGTAATAAGAATGTAAGTGATGAGAAGTCTTCTTGCTATCTGCCTGCTGGTGCACATTTAGCTGATGAAGGGAAGAGCATGGGACCCACAAGAAACATCTGTCAGCCGCTGTGAGAAAGGTCTGTTCCTAGTCAGACACTGACTGGCTGCCTAGTACAGACACTTCCAGTGGGCTGATGGGTTGCCGAAAAGGGATGCTTCTTTGGGATGCTTAAGGGGTTGTTGGCCTTGCCTCTTACTTGGATTATGGGAGATGTTGTGGTTTTTTTAGTAGCAAGAGTTGGGTGACTGAGGATGTACAGGCAAGAGCAGCCCTTCTTCTGATCCTCTTTGTACACAGGGAATGTTTGTGGTTTTTTTAAACACGTTTTAGAATCCAGAGAGCTATTTTGTGATCTTTGTGAGAACATATTTTTCCCCCCATGAGTGTTGCTTCGTTGTGTTTATAGTTAATAAGCTAATCCCTCTTTGTTGTCTATGACAACACAAACACAGTTTGAGAAACACTGCTATAAAGCAAGCAGTCAGTCACTTAAAGCAAAGTGCCTTTTTAAAAAGTGAGTCCTGGTCTAAAATGTTTGAGAACCACTCCTTTATAGGGTTGGATGATGGATGTTTTAGTTCTTTACTGTCAGTGGCAGGTTTTGCTGCCAATGTGTGTGATATTGGAGGGCATGCTTCTGTGCCACCAGCTTATCAGTTAGGTATAGAGGGCAGAGATATGGTGGGGCACATGCTGTGACAGAGAAGAACACCCATCAGTTGCATCTTATTCTTCTTACTGATTCCTTTCTTGGCCTTTGGCACCCTGGTAAGTCTAGGGCAGTAGAAAACTTAATCCCATGTGTTCTTTTCCACAATATTGGTTCCACGCTTTGTGTACTGTTAGCCCAATTCATTTGTATTAGTATTTTTTGCTAATAAACTTGGGGATTTTTCCTATCCATACTTTAAAAAACTCAGTTAAATTACAATTGTTTTTTGAAATGACAGGATTACAACACATTAGTACATCCCATTACATTGCATGAAGGTAGTGAAATCTTTTTGGGGCTTAAACCTTGCATTTCTTGTTGGATTTACTGACTATGAATAATTTACCCTTCTTTTGGGATCCTTAATCTACATACAAAAATACCTTCCAGCAGCAAAACCATGGAATGACACCAAAGACCGCTTAGCAGAGATTGGTGAGCAGGCTCTCCGTGTGAGATTTTTCCTGCTGGAAATGCCCACTTGCCCACCCTGAGCCTTTTATGCCATTTTTAGAGTCATTCCATGGTCTTCACCCTGGAAGTAATTGGTGATGACATCATGTGTCATTGCCACTTCTGGGTTCTGAGCTGTGTGCCTGCAGCAAGGAGGGCATCGCGATGGAGGTAAGTTTGAGAAGCGCTGCTTGAAGGGCTTTCACAGATAATCACTAGCACTTTAATTTGTGCTCCTAAATGTATAGGCAGCTGATGAAAATGAAATAACAGGTGTGGCATGGACATGACTCTTGTACCAACCATCAATTTGGCGGCTGCATTCTTTTCCCATTATAGTTTCCAAATAAATTTCATAGGCAACACCAAATTAGACTGGGTTATAGCAGTCTAACCAAGACGTAAGCTAAGCATGGGTAACCGTATACAGGCCCCAGCCATCACCTTGGATGTTCAGTTTCAAGACAGGTCCAAGAGCATCCCCAAACTATGAAGCTGATTCTTCTGCATGGAGTTGCAGCCCTCTTGAACAAGCTCAGATCTCCTCACTTATAGCACCTCTGTTGTGCCTGGATTTAATTTTAGCCTGTAATCCATGCCGTTATTGACTCCAGACACTGATTCAGGTGTTTCACAGTCTTCTTGGCTGCTGCTGATGGAAATGAGAGTCAGAGAAAAGAGAGTGAGAAGGGCTGGTGCTCCTGCTTAACAATTTAAGAGGAATATTTTAAGTGATGGTTCTCTTATATTTAGAGAACTGTTTGTACTGTGTTCACTCCAGCATTGTCTTTTTCAGTGGCTGCCTTCTGGTGTGTCTTTTTCAGAATGTTTATCTGAAGGACTGGAGATCATTGTAAAACTTATTTTGCTATGTAAAATGTTTTTCTTCAGAAGAACATGTCTCCAAATAAATATCAATTTCAGAGATAAAATTCAAGAGAATTAAAATTGCAGGTATTAGAGGTATACTCAAGATCTAGGTAAGATTTCAAAGTGCTTTCATTATCCTCATTTCTCCATGGATTTAGCACCAGATTTGGAGGGGTGAAGATGGTGATCTTAGTTACTCTGCACCAAGAAGGATTGGGTTGGGTGCAGATCGGATTCAGTGGGTTCAGGGTTTGTAATGATAGAACACTGTTTTTCTACCTCATTTTAATAGACATTCCTTTATTAGAATTTATACCCCACCTTTCCCGTGCTGAAGCAAATGCCCAAGGCGGCTTACAGAGAACAACAAAGTACAATGCAACCATAATAAGTAAAACAAAAACAAAACATTAAACATTTAACGGGGACACAGAGAATGTTCAAGAATGAAGCTAGACTCAATTCTCTTCATCAGGCCCTTTGGGAAAACAATTGACCCAGCGAGTAAACAAGCTATGACAGTATCCCAGAGGGATAGAGGGTAGACAGCCAACCATCATCCAAAGGCTAGACAAAATACAATAGGTATGATTTGAACCCTCTCCGGAAGGCCAGGAGAGAGTGTGTAGTTCTTAATTCTTCTGGAAGGGAATTCCTATATCTATATAATTTTTCAATTAATGCATTTCAACGTTCATACTTTGCTTGGCAGAAAAAGTATAGAATAAAGTATTGAAAAATATTTAAATGTGTTAATTTTTCAAAGCTTGATACAAACTTAACATTTAATTATTAGAAGCTTTTTATGTTCCAAAATCACTCAGGGCATATAGTCAGGTTTTCAAAGACCTAAAGTTCAATTCTAGTTTCAATTCTAGTTTGTTTTGAAAAATCCAATTAAACTACTGGTTTAAAAATGCAAAACTATGCATTGTATACCTTCTAAAGTTCTGATTTCTGTCTGGGCAAAGACCTTTACCAAGGCTTTCAGAGATGTCCAGAACTTCAGTTCATGTTTGTAACCCAGTTGAACAGCAGCACTATACACAATTGGCTCATGGGAAAGAAACGTGTAATTGGGGACAGGACATCCATCTCCATCAGAAGGCATATATTGAAGTTAGCACTCCTACGGGCTCCCTCTATTTGTCAGATATGTTCCAGCCACCTACCCATTAAAGAAAACATAATTTCATGTACATTATTTCATGTACATTGGTCTTCTAAGTGGCGTTTCAGGCATGAAAGGGCAGTCCAACAAACCTTTCAGCAGCTGCTGGAGCTACTGATAATACCATTATTAGCATTCCTGTAGCGTTCAGTTTGTTCCAGGTATTGAACAGAACCTAGAAGTGACTTATCCCCAGTCCAGAGACCTTGCATGCATCAGACAGTCAAAATGTGAAGGGGGGGTGTTAAGTAATCAGAGACTGGCAGTGGGGGGAGGGGAGGTCAGGGAAGTGAAAGAGAGCAGTCGTTTTGTGAGTGCCCTCTGCTACATTAAGAACATAAGAAGAGGCCTGCTGGATCAGGCCAAAGGCCCATCTAGTCCAGCAACCTGTATCTCACAGCGGCCCTACCAGGTGCCCCAGGCAGGCATGAGACAACAAGATGCTTGGATCCTGTTGCCACTCCCTTGCACCCAGTACTCTGAAGTATTATTATTATTATTATTTATTGAATTTATATCCCGCCTTTTTGCCCGAAGGCACTCAAGGCGGCATTACAATAAAAAGCAATAAAAAACAAAGTTTACATTAAAAAACAATTAAAAACAAAAAATTTAAAAAACAGCAAACAAACCCCGTGGATCATAAGTAAAGAGATATAGCCTACTACTAATGTAAGGAAGTTACAACCCATCATTGCCTATAGCCCACGATGGACTTTTCTTGGACTTTTCTTCTTTTCTACATTCAATTGCAACGTGCAGTTTACTTTTTGTACACCGGAATTTGGATGTTTTCAGATTTCTTTGACATATGCGATATATATCTGAATGGGTCTATAAATATATTTCACAATAATTCAACACTTCCCCCCCCCCCTTGTGAAGTTGTAGGATTTCAGCTTTCTGGTATTTGATTCTTCCTTTTTTAGCCAAAGTGCTTTCTTGTTTCCCATGAGAACAGATGGCAACCAGATGCTTGCTTTTTGACAAGCTTCAATAGTTATGTACTGAATATTTAAACTTAAATTATTTTGTAAGCTACTGAAAATGGCTGTACTATGAATGGTGTGTCTGTTTCAAATTTGGTTGAATGGGTACATTCCGCTATTGCTTCCTTTCTATAGGTAACATGTTAAAGGTTTTCAGTTGGAACAGCTATGAATGGTTGATTTTTTTTTAACTCCAGAAGTGTGTTGTGGTGTACTGTACAGTATTAACTTACTCATGGCCTCTGTTTGGTAGATGTACTGGCAAGAGGGATACGTATACTGTATAGTATCAGCTTCTCATTCCTAATTTTTTCTACCTTAAAAACCATAGTCTCAATATTAAACACAATTACACCTTGCTGAAGCTAGCAAGCCTGGGTCTGGTGAATACCTGGATGGGAAGCTGCCTCGGGATCCCATTTACAATGCTCTGAGTTGTTTTGTGGTGAAAAGCAAGATATAAATGTGTTGGCCTCTTTAGTTCAGTGGGAGTTAAGTGCTTAGCTACACCCCAATTTTGATCACCTTTTTGTTCTTCCAAACTGCAGTTTGGCCTGTGACAGCTTATTTGTGTTCTGCGAACATATGAATGCTCACGCTGAGTCCAACTATAGGTCCATCTAGATCTCAAGTTTCCAAACTGTTTTCAATCGTATCATATGCTATTTTTTAAAAAAAAATCCAAGGTGTTTTTTTAAAAAAAAAAATCCACTTATTCATTCTTTTATAATTCATTCATTTATAAAACTGATTTTTTTGGCCTGTGAAAAAATGTAATATATGTAATGTGGCCCTCTAACTGAAAAGTTTTGAGACCCCTGATCTAGATAAAAACTGTTGTCTGTGCAAATGTAGCAGGTCTCCAATGTTTCAGAAGGGGTCTTTCCCAGCCATGCTTGGACCTAATGGAAAGTGTGTGCTCTGCCATTGAACTCTTGCCCAGTTCCTAAGATAAAAATGCTCCCTTAACAGTCATCTTTAAAAGGCAGGTGGGGCTACCCTGAAAAGAATGTGGATGGGAAACTGTTTTTTGTCTGCCTTTGGTTCAAGTAGTCATCCTTTCTTCTTCCTATGGTGGGTTGCAACCCACCATTTGAAGAACACTGGTCTAGATATTGCCCACACGTTTTCATGCCTTATCAATTTCACATATCATCTGAGCTCTTAAATATCTCTTAGGATGATATTGGATCATATTATAAACTTTTAAACTGAGAAAATGTAATGCCTATTCAGCCTGGTGACATGCCGTCAGCCATAAATATTTGCCCCCAAACCAATCAGCTACTATCCAAAGGTTAACTTAATGAGGTCCCCAAGTGACTGAACAAAGCACTCATTTCTGAAATGCTGAGCCTGCTGCCCTTCCAAACAAACCTTTCAATACGTAACATTAAGTTCCTTCGAATTGAAACTGCTGACCCATGGCAACCATGCAGCAATGTCCCAATTTTCTTTCACAGTCAGACAAAACTATTTCCTATTATGAAGCGAAAGTATCTCTTCTCGAGTGACTGTGGAATGCTGGATTAGCCTTTCCAAAGCCATGCTGTTCCCGTATTTAGCTACCAGACCTGCTGCAGTGACGTAAAGACTTATTCACCTGACATCCTAATACAGTAGCTGCCTTTATTTCCCTGGTGATTGACATTCTGTCCCTGGAATGCACTTTTAAAAAGAACCATGGCAGCTGAAGTGAGGCTGTTGCTGTCATAGGGCTTTTATTATCTTCCCTCCTCCCCTTTTGAAAGTCAGCAAGATCCTGGTGGGAAATGCAGCAAGAGACCTTCTGCTCCTGGAGACATGCATGCATGAATTTTCAGATGATGTCATCTGTTGTAGCCCAGTGATTTTTATCTCCTCTAATGAGCACATAATAGCATTCCAGATTAGGGAGACAAAAGGGCGAGAGAACTTTAAGATTGAATGTTGAGTGAATGTAAAACAACATTGTGTTGCTGAATTGATTTGAAGGCCACAAATTGTAAGCAAACTGACTGATCCCTAGAATCAAAATCTAACAAAAGATAACATTAGCTTTTATTAAAAATAGTCTCTAGAAATTAGTAGCCCATTGTGGATTAGCATGCACTGCAGCCAGTTCTAACGCAGGCACCCACAAATTCACTCATCAGGATAGTGCCCCAGGTCTTCTGGCAGGAAGAATAAGCATCTCACATCCCCTAAGCAGTTACTTTCATTGTGATTTGGAAAGGGCAAGAAAAGGAGTCTTGTTGTTTTCTCCAGGCTTCAGTGCAAGTGAGTGAAGACCTTGCTTTTCTTGTCTAGGCATGTTCAAATGCCATGAAGGTTTGGAAGAAATGTGGCCTTCTCTCACTTGCAGAGAAGTTTGTCAAAGATGGCTAAACCTGTCCCCAAAATCAGGAGACTTGTGCTGCTTGTTCATAATTCAGTGCAAATGAGTGAAACTCCTGTTTCTTTTTTCTCCTCCCCCACTACCTCTGGCCATCTTTATATGCCAGATTTGTGAACTGGATACTAAATCAAGCCAGCATTTGTGGGTGCCTGAACATGCCTATGTACCCTTCTGTTCGTTCTTTACTGTCAACCTGACAACCATTTTGAAAAGCTTCTTTTTTCCTTCCAGTCTCATCTCTTTGAATTCTTGGCTCTTAAATGATGCTTAATTTACAGTTTAATCCTAGACATGTTCATTCAGAAGGTCCATTTTATCCAATGGGGCTTACTCTCAGGTATGTCTGTATAGGATTGCAGTCTTGGTAAACTGTAGAGTTATTTGATATGTGCTGTGTAACTCTGTTCTAAAAAAAACTTTAATTGTACATAGTGTTCCCAGTGTTGTACTGTTGGGATTACCAGTTAAGATTCAAAACCTGTTCAGCAACACCACGTAATTTTAGACTGAACCCTTTACAGCAATCTAAAATATCACAAAATAGTGTATAATTATGACTAAATGCTGTAATACTTGTATAGAGTTTTCTGAATATCCATATGACCAGACATGCAATGTAGCAGGTACGCGGGGGTACACGAGTACCCTTTCCTAGGATTAGGGCTGGCCCCGCCCATTCGCCTGCCCACTTGTCAACTCTGTCGGCGCTCCACTCCGCCCCCTGCACGTTCTCAGAGCCAGGCAGGCAGCGGAGCGAGGGAGACAGGGCGGCAGCAGCGTGAGCAGGTAGGCTGCCTGGGGCTCCCTCCCGAGGAGGCGCGGCCATTCCTGGGGGCGGTTCCTGGGTTCCGGCTATGACCTCACTTCTGGTGGGCAGGCCCTGACACAAGTGCCAATCAAAAGTGAGTACCTGTTGCTAAATCATTTAGATGCCATTACTGCATATGACCCTTATAACTCTTTAAGTATACCCCCATATTGCCGCTGAGGCTTGATAGTAAGTGACTTGCCAAAGGTCACCTAATACCTTTAGGTGAGATTTATATTGGGGAAGTTCTGATTCACAGCTCATTCTTAGTTACTACACCAGCGTTCTTTGGTTGTATTTTAGTAGAAAGGTTTTTACTACTGGGGAAGGCCAGTCCTTAGCTTCTCAGGCACCCAGAGGAACAGCAGTGTGGAAATGGCCACCACAGTATCTTGTGTGGCCAGGGAAGCAGCTGTGGGTATTCTTGGAGTAAAGGAACTATGTCGAGCAATGGCGTCCCTGATGGGTCTACTCAGAGCTGAGCCTGCTATTTAGTGTGCGCAGAACCGAGGAGATCTGGGTCAGGCTCTGCAGCCTGGGAAAGGGTGCAGGATGCAATGGCAATCTTTGCCACAACCATCTTCCCAGGCCCAGTTTGCCCCACATTCCACCCTCCATCTTTCCAGTTCGGCCCCCACATTGAAAAGCCTCACTGCCAACCAACGGCAATATTCACAGCTGGCTGCTCCTATCGGGCATCTTCTCTAACTGGTGCTGGCATCAGCACCGGCTCAGTGTCAGTAGCCTGTCTCCCACTTTCCCAGGCACTACTTGAAGATCTGTATTGCAGGGGTGGAGAGAATTTCAACAATCTGGAGTTCTGCATTTATGTTTTTATTACTGACTATGGGTAGAAATCAGGGACGTGGTGGCGCAGCGGGTTAAACAGCTGAGCTGCGAGCTTGCTGACCGGAAGGTTTCTGACCGGAAAGTTGGCAGTTCGAGATTGGGCAACAGAGTGAGCTCCCGTTGCTTGTCCCAGCTCCTGCCAACCTAGCAGTTCAAAAGCACGAAAAAAATGCAAGTAGATAAATAGGTACCACTTCAGTGGAAAGGTAACGGTGGCTTATAGTCATGCCGACCACATGACCACGGAGCTTGTCCTCAGGACAAACACCGGCTTTTCGGCTTAGAAACGGAGATGATCACCACCCCCTACGCTCGGTCATGACTAGACCATTCGGGCGCGGGGAAACCTTTGCCTTTTTATGGGTAGAAATATGGAAGGGGAAAGAACACTGTTCGCCATTCCAGGCATTGATCTGCTTGGCTAGAATGGAGGTATGGCATGCCATATTAAACTCGTCCCACTATCTCCACCTCTTTGCTCTTTCTTAGGAGAGATTAGTCACCACCCATGCCTTCCACCTAATGCATAGCTCCTTCTGTGCAATATGGATGTTCACTTGTCACTGGGATTTCATAGGTCACATTTAGAACGTGGCACCATTGTCCTTGTACGTTTATTTTAAGCACTGCCCATTTGGCAATGGAGAAGGTTACAGAAGGAAACAATGTCAGTTTGGCCTGCATTTATCATAACTTCTTAAAATAATACAGATACGTTAGGTAGTGGCGTGAGCTCTGGTGACATTTAGTGTTGTTGGCATTCTCTTTTTAAAATAGCTTCTTGGTACCACACCAGACATTGTAGTTAGATTGAAAGCTCATTGTCATGCTGTGCAATAACATATTTAAATCTTTTTTCAAAATATCTTTTGGTCCATGATTACTTTTAATCATTTAATTGGACATAGACAGAACTTCATGTAATGACATAATACGTAGTTGGAACTCCCATCTCTCCAGCCATATCTAATATAGTGACTCTCGTTTTCAGAACACCTCCGAGGAGGGGACCACTTGGGGGGAACCACACATGGCTTTCTGTGGGTCTCAGAAATGTTCTGGTCGCAACCAGAGCAAGGTTCTGGTCTCATTCTGAGGCACAGTTAGCCAGAGGTTCATGACCTAGAAGTGTTAAGTCACTTCCAGGTCACTGGGATCTGTGATACTATGCCTTATTGCCACAGAATGTCATGATGTATCATTGATATATAAATGCTGGTTTGTTTGGTTCTGTTATAATATTTTACCATCTCAAGATGTGAATAGGAATTGCATGTTTAAAAATGTCCTATCTGCTTCCAAATGTATTTTTAAATATACAGGTGTTGTTGTTTTTTAGAAAAGAACCTTAATTTTATGTATGCTTTGATGAAATCATACATTATTTTGGACAAGCTAGAGTGCGGTGTGTTCTACAACATACCTTTCTAAACATAGGGGGTGCTTGGCACACAAGTGATTCCTTCTGATTGTTTGAAAGAGATGACATGAGTAATTTGTAGTGACATGCTTAATGCAAATCTAATGAAACATTGTGCAGGCTTTTTAAGAGTTACTGGATCTACCCAATTTATATTTGGAGTGTTGACTCTTTGTTATGTTTAAAGTGGATTTTTTTTTACATCCTATTAGTATTGGAGTTACAGCTTACAGTGTAATTCTGTCCATTTTTACTTGGATGTTCCACTGCGTTCATTGGAGCTTACTTCCAGATAAGTGCATATAGCAGTGGTTCTCAAACCTTTTAGTACTGGGACCCACTTTTTAGAATGGCAGTCTGTCGGGACCCACCATAAATAATGTCATGGTCGGAAATGACATCGAGCAGGAAAAGTTTAACACCCCTTTATAACAAAATCAAGTAAATTAAAAATTTACAATAATTACCAGTGTAAAAATTCATTTAAAATAAAGAAGAGTCCTCCCAAGCAGTTGGTGATTATCATTGTTACAGCTCTGTAACAATTCCCCAAATGCTTTCACGTACTGTGGCAGCATCTGGTCTGATATATTAAAAATAAAATACACATTCAAATGAATGGGGAGCCACCTGAAATTGGCTCGCGACCCCCCTAGTGGGTCCCAACCCGCAGTTTGAGAAGCATTTCTGTATAGGATTGCACTCTTTTTAAGAGGATCCAAATGATACTGACAGCTCTTAAGCTGAAACATGCAGCTGGCAAGAATCCCAAGGCAAGTCGGGATACTTTTTCAGAGAGAATTCCTCTTGCATACTGCCCAGGGTGTTGGCATGTGTCCCTTGGCCTTGGTAACATAATCCTTGCAAGAGACAAGTTAACTAGGTTAGGATCATGTTTGAAAATGGAAGGGGAATGAGTTTCAGTCAAAGGAACAGCCATGTCCCTAAAAATATGAGAGTGCTTCTTGAATTCAGGTGAGCATAGTACATATTTTTTTCCATGTTCAAGTAACCCTTAAAATCTTCATGATTTTTTTTCCTTAGTCAGTTGAAGTATTACTACCCTCCAAAAAACAGTGGAGAGGAAGTGTTCATATCTCTATTGAACTTCGTTCTGGGCCAAGTCTTTTACAGTGACCTAATGGTGGCAACGTTTCACTATGTAGTACCGGAGCATACTGTATGTGGGGTTTCCGTTAGCCCACCTGTTGGCTGCAGCTGGCTCAAAATGCAGTTATGAGACTGTTAAGAGACTATTACACCCTTGCTGTTCTGACTGTATTGGCTGCCGGTTTCTAGGTGAAATTCAAAGTGTTGTTTATAACCTTTGAAGCCTTGCGTGACCAAGGTATAGGAAGGACTGCCTTGTCCCATATGAAGGTAAAAGCTGCTCGGGGTAGACCTTTTGTGTATCCCATGTTTGTCTCTGGTCAGATCAGAGGGAATTTGTAGGAGGGCTTTTTCAGCATTGAACACCTCTTTACGGAGCTTGGTCCCCTGGAAGGCTTGTTGTGTTCATATTTTTCTCTCTCCCCATCCATCTCTGAAAATGTGCTTATTCATTCAGGCTTCTTCAGAATATATTTTGGTTCTGGCTTCGCTCTCGCTTCCATGTTTGTTTTTGTTTAAAGCTTGTTTTTAATGTTTTATTGCAATGTTGTACAACCTTGAGGTCAGGACCCCAATGGGGTTGGTTTTGGGATTGCAGCAACATATGGGAATGAAAAAGGTTGAAGGCTACTAAACTAGAGCACCACCAGGAAAACAGGGAAATATCTGGTGCACCCCTTCAGTTACCAGGAGATTTGTATCTTAGTCTTGCTCAAGTTCTTAGCAATTGTGCTAAAATAGTTTTCATTGGTGACAGGCTTCATGGTAGCTTTTTCTGTTCTTAACAAGAATATTTGGCTATAGTGAACAGTGCTGGGAGTAGGGAGTGAGCAGATAGGGTCCTGGAAGGGGGCAGGTTCGACAGTGGGTTCCCAGTCTCACACTTTATTTATTCCTATATGGGGGTCATGGGACAAAAAAAGTTGAAGACCACTGCTTTATTGTATTTTGAAATGTGGTGTTAGCCCCCTCAAGTCTCCTTGAGAATGAGGGGTATAAATTTTAAACCAACATTTTGATGGTTCTGTTAACATTCCTAGCAGTGTTCTGTTTAGAATCTCTTCCCTTTACACCCAAATGTGTAAATGTTGGCATCTGTTCTTTTGTGAGACCCGTCACCAGTATTCTTTGTTGTACTCTGAACAGTCACACTAAGGATAGGCTGGAGAGAGAGAGGTCTGAGAACTGCTTATGGGAGGGAAGAAGCTAATTTACAGAGGCGAGTTTGTCATCTTCCCTGGCAGTTGAGTGAGAAAGAAGGGATTGTCAGGATGGGAGAAGAGCATTTGGACTGGGGAGGAGTGGAACCCTTCTTTCTGTTCTGTTCTCCTTGACGTTTCACAGGTGTTTGCTACTTGAATGATAAATTTTGGTAGATGAATAGCATTTCTGACATGTCGTGTGTATGATATAGTATGACATCGCAAGTACTGTGGCCCTGGCCAGAGAAGCTGACCTGCATTTCTGAGTTATAAATGTATCCTGTCTGTTAAGAAAGCCAGGTAAAATCTCAAGTTTTTTTTGGTTGCCCAAGCACTAAAAATTTAGTGGCTCCTATACTAGGAATTTAAATGTTTGCCAGTTGATTACGAGATTGGATGTTAGGAATCTGGAAATATTTTTCCAGTTTTAGTGGGGGTGGGTGAGATTTGCTTCCTTTCCCCACTTTCCTTTGAATGTTGCTGCATTTAAGTTCCCCAGTGACCTCTAAACACTCAGTTCCAGGCTGCTTGTCCCCCATTGTGGCACCCAAGCAGATCAAGCAATAACTTTGGGAGAAACAGACTGTCTGAGGTCATGGGCCAAGAAGGAAACTACAAGAGCGAGTTGGCCAGAGCAAGAGGAAGGGAAAGAGAGTTCTTCCGGAAAGTCACTATCACACCCTGCCATTCTGATGTGTTAGTCTTTGCTGGTAGTTTACCAAAATTATTTACCAAAGCATTCATCAAGAGTTTGCCATGTGCTATCTTAAGCAACTTCTCAGGTTTTTATTTTACCCTTTTTCTATTTACACTAAAGACTTGTAACCACACCTGCTTTACACTGAACAATACAGCCACTGGTCACAGTGGTTTCCTGTTGCTGACTTGCAGACACCCCTAAGACCAAAACAAAATACGTAACATTCTGTCAACGAAGTTGCCTTTACATTTCAAAGGCGTTACTTGGTTTGCAAATAGTAATTATACTTCCAGTGTAGTCCAGGTAAATAGCAATTGAAAAGTAGTGTATAAATATTCTTAAGTAGATACTTTACAGTGACATACAGGGGCGGACCTATTCTAATTCAATAGAAGTGCGCCCCCATGGGAGCCCAGGTCTATCCATTAGAAACGACTGTGGGTAGATCTGGGCTCCCTTCGTGGGAGACCAGGTCTACTCGCGGCTGGCCCCAATGGGTAGACGTGGGCTCCGGAGCACAGGTCTACCCGCACAATGTTGCGGGGGCCACTGGCGCCCCCTTAGACAGCCCTAAGATGGTGCCCAGGGCTCTTGCCCCCCCTAGATCTGCCACTGGTGATATATTCTCAGCTACTTGCATGATATTACTTGGGGATGTGTGAACATGGACTACATAAGCAGCTTCTGGAAGGAGCAAAAAGTAAGGTTACTTATAAAGCAAGACACCCTTATTGATATTGTACTGCCAAACAAGTAAGGTTAAGGGCGCAAGCCTAACCTGAAGTTAGGCCAGCACACGTCACTTGTGCTGGCCCAGGACTGTTGCAAACGCACTGTAAAGTATGTTTGTAACATGCTTGGAATAGGAAGGCCAGCCCATGGACATGCGCTGGCTTCTCTAAGAGTGATCGAAACGTTCTTTATGGCACGTTTGCAAAACTCCTGGGCCGGCACAAGTGACTTATGCTGGCGTAACTCCAGGTTAGGATTGTGCTCTAAGTTGTTTCAAACTTTACTGTTATTTTTAAGAATTTAACTCTTGGTAAAGTGGGGGTCTCTCATGTATATATGTCTACCTTTTTGTGTTTTCCTAATGCTTTGCCTCAAAAGCTAGTTAGCTCATGGTGTGACTTTAAAGCTTTGCCATAAGCATTTCAAGCCAGACTAATTAGACAGAAGATGATAATTTGCTGCAGAATAAGAGTGGGAAGAACAAAACTGTTTAATTACCTGAGGGAAACTTAATTCTCCTTGAAAGGTGAGGGGAACAGTGAAATACATTAACTATGTTGAACAATATATTACTGTAATTACAAGCTATTCAAGGCATTTCTTTCTGGGTGCTGGGAATGAGGACTCCAGTGAAAGGGCAAAGATGGTTTCCATTTTCAGTGTGTTCTTGGTATCTGCATCTGTCATTCCAGAGCCCCCCACAGATACAGATGCTGGAGTTTGTGGAGGGGCACAGTCACGGCATTGCAATGTTAGGGCTGCATCAGGCCCTCTAGAGGTTGTGCCAGGCCTGAGGGCCTCTCCTCACCTCAAAACTCCCGGCTGAGACCAGAAATGGTTTCTGATCAGGTCCTGGAGGCCCTCAAAGGCACATGCTTGGCATTGGTGGATGGTGGAATGTGCAAATGCTGAGCCTGGGGATACTGAAAACCCACTATAATAGTTTTAACTTCTTCACATCCTCCTTCTTTCTAACTTAGTACATGGAAAAAGGAATGTGCAAATGAGCAGTAATCCCAACATAAGATGGTTATTTAATATATTCTTTATGCATGTTTCCTTGTAGAGAACATAATTGTGGTTATTAAACACATGCTGAAAGTTTTGCTACTTAACTCAATTTTTAAGCTAAAAGAGCAGAAGGTTTCTTTGCTTGAGTCCTGTGTTTTAACATGGCATACTAATAGTTATTACCTGCTAGCTTCTTTTGACACAGTGATTAAAACAGTTTTTTAACTGTTGAATTACTTTTTATTGTAAATTGTTTTATCCTCTTGTTCTGTCACCTTGGAACTATTCAGCAAAATAGGACAGAAACATAGGATAGAAATGAAATAATATTCATATAATGTACTAAGTCTTTGAGCTGGAACAGTTGTTCATTTGTTAGACTGGAACTGTCACTCAAATTTAGGAGACGGCTGTGTCCCAGAAACTCCCTGCCAGTTCTGAGCGACGCTTACTGTTCCACTGCAGTGCCACTTCATTTACAAGCCAGTCTGGTGCCAGGGACTCTCTGGGCAGTTGCGCCAGTTGCCTGGCATCCCAGAAGGCTGTGTGTCAGGATGTCCAGGCAAACACAACCGCCCAGAGCATCTCTGGCTCCAGATCGGCTTGCAAACGGCGCTAAGCTGCAGCAGAACAGTACTGCCCACAGGTGGGAGGGCTTTTCCCAAACCCTGGAACCAGCCCACAGACCAGGATTTGGAGAGCCCTGGTTTAGTATGTGGTGGTAGTGATGCATTTTTTTAAAAAAATGAAACATCTGCTGATGATCAATTTCAGTTAGGCTTCCTCTCAATTAAATGTGCCCCTTTAATTTTATGGATAGTTGTGGCACTAAATCATTAGATGTTACACTGGATTCTATTTTTACAAACATTAGAGGCTGCTATTTGCATGTTTAGTGATGGATGCAGCTCACAAAGCAGATGAGTAAAGATGAGGTAATGTATTGATGCTAAAGTATTGCTGTGCATGATTGTGAGCCTTTTTCATACGTAGGGCTGTCAGACTGTGAATCCAAAAACACAATGTGCCTATCTTGAAGGAACACAGGGAGAAATAAATTTGTCCATGTTTGCAAGAGTGTTGTAACAGAGCTGGCAGTTTTTCTTGACACTTCAAAACATCAGTGCTTGATCATATATTCAACCACATAGTAGCAAGAGTATGGAGTCTCTTTAATGTTGGAAAAAAATAACATTTAGGTTGGCAGACAGCCATATTAGCCAGTGTTCAGTAGTAACTATTTTCTGTTTAGTTTTACGTAATACTGCTGTCATTTTCCCTGTTAAATTTTCTTCTGTATTTTTGATATAGGTATTGTTTGCCTGTTTTATTTTTAGATATAAAATAATTTCCAACTTCGTAATTTGCCATAATGGTTTGGTATAAATAACAACCACTAGTTTGTTTCATTTTTTAAAGTGATATACCTTCTTTTAGGAATGATGAAAGTGAAGAAAGTTCATTAAAGGGACAGCCTGGTCTTGTCCATCCGGATCTTGAAGATGGAGACCATTTCTTTTAAGGAACCATCAGTTTAAGCTGCTGAAGAGGACCTTGTTTTGGTCAAATGTTTGGCAAATTGAAATTTTGATTTGTCATTTTAATGTTTAATGGCACCATGGTAGCTCTGCTGAGTGTGATTATGTGCTTGGAAACATTATGTCCAATGATGTCTGTGTTGAACTGAAAACCTTTTTTGAGATAATACTAGAACTACTTTGATTTTATCTAGATTTATTAACTATTTGTAATATATATATATATATATAAACTTTTTAAATAATACGTCTATCCTTACTACCTTGCATACAAGCCAATTACCTTGCCAGTAGTAACTTTCTGCTAAATCTGGCCTAATTCACTTATCTGTTGGAAGTGAGAAGTGGTGGTAGGGAGGAGACGCATGATATGGGGAGGAATTAGGATTGACATGGTAGTCAGTTGACAAGTCAAATGTCGTCAGTAAATCACCTTTTATTTGATCATAGTCAAATATTCCATGAAGCTGAGAGTGCAACTGTGCAGGTGGAAATCATTTTCCTATCATTGTGTCATTTGTAAGCAAAGGGGCTTGTTTTTGAATCCTGTAGCAATCTGGGACCATCTAGCAGCATAGTGAAGTGAGTGTCTTTGGTGGGAGTATCCCCATTGAGTAGTAGGGTTTACAGTATAAGTGAGATCGAAATAATAATAATAATAATAATAATAATAATACTTGTGTTTATATACCGCCTTTCTTAGGTCACCAGATTTCTCTAATGACTATAACTTAAGGCGATTTACATGGGCATACTTTATTCAGAAACCTGAAGGTTTTTACAATTTTTACAGAACGTTCTATCTTCCAATAACTACACACATACAGATGGATCTTTCTGGATTTAGTCCTTCTTTCTGGCCACCCGTTTGTCTTCTGCTGGCTGCTAAGCGTCTTTCCTGCTTCCACCAGAGAAGCAGCTGACCCGGCACACTCCCCCTCTCACAAGGCAGCCGGAGACAGCTCAGCTGTTAATCAGTTGCAATTACAAGGTCTGCCACTCACAGAGACTTCCCTTAGTCCCGAACTGACGATCTTCAGCTCTTATCTTCAGGCAAACGGAGGCATTAACCCTCTCGACTGCTGATATAGTTGTTCCTTCGAAAGCTGGCAGTGTTTCCTTCTTATATTTGTGATGGCACATTGTTACATCTTCACCATCCTGAGTGACCTGCTGCATCACATGGGTTAGCGCTGGTGCTACTAGGTTGGGGGGGGGTAGACCCTGCACTGTGCCCACCTACGACTCCCCTGATTGACATTGGTAGATGGTTTAGGTGGTAGGTGGGCCCTCCAGTGGTCATGGGCCCTTGGCCAGTTGTCTCCCTGGATGACTCCTGATTATATCCTGACACGGATGGAACTATTCAGTAAATCATTCAAATATAAAAACCTGCCTAACATTGTTTAAAAAAAATTGTTACCAGTTCAAAAAAACTGATTTTGTTGTTTCACTGCTAGGGTTAACTAATTAGTACTTCTACTTAGCATGAGCATCAAGTTGATTGTTCAGAATTTCTATTTTTTCTTAATTTAAAAGTACACAAATACTTTAAAAGTACATGAACATTTGACAATATTTGGCTTGTCAAATACCCAGTCCAAGGAGAAGATACGGAGGTGTGTTGCATATATACTGCATACCCACGATATGTCAGCATTATAAATTAAGAGGAAACATCACCGCAGCAGATACTCTCCATGCTTGTGTACAGATTAGTACCTGGATCTTCCTGGGCTAAGTGGAGACCTGTGCCATGCTGGCTGTTTTACCTTGCTGCTCCCCATCTCCTGTTTAACTAAAAATTAATAAGAATTAACAATGCAAGTTATAATAACAGCAAAGCGAGTTGACTTACCACAAACATGTTCAGATTCTTGGATCATAGTTACTAGTTCATGTTATGTTAACCTATTTTCATGTCTGAAATACAGGAAAAGGTGAATAAAACAAGAATGTAAAGAACGAAGGGCTAACTGACCACATTTCCTGTAGCAGGGAGCACATTGTTTGGATTCTCTGAAATGATTGTGCTGGAATAATTCAAAGTGGCTTTGTCTCATCTTTTCAGTCCTCCCCCCCCCACTACCACCACTACACAAGATTAGAATGCTGCATGTTTGGCAAAAATACTGAGGAGTACCTTGTTATAAAATAAGTCTTGCTGCCATCAGCGGTCCTATGAATGATCCTGCGATGACAGTGGGTAGTGCACAGTTACCCTTGCATGCAAGAGATAAATCTTGCCAAATGTGAAATAGTGTTATGGGATGACTTACTAAAAACATTTTTTATTTTTAAATTGCATTAAAATGTTTTAATACCCAACCCAAGATCTTTGAAATACACAAATATATTCACAATACACAGGTGCAAAATCAGACATCTCAAAATTCATGTGTTTCAACTTGCATAACTACAATAAAATATATTAAAAATAACCCAGGAAATGTTTGGTTTTCTTGTCCAATAATTAATAAAGGAGTCAATTTTTTCTAAAGACTGTGGAATTATATCGGAATCGGACCAATCTCTTAAGCAAGGCTAAGGGGTCTGAAGCTTGCTCACACATTGTTGGCTTCTCTGCCCTTGCACACACATTTCCCTTTTAAGTTCCTCCTTCCATAGTAAAGCACTATGTCTGCACTAATGTTAATGATAACCATAATTGGCTTCAGACTAGATTGTGGAATCAGAGTTTGATGTTGATTCGCATGCTCTGGTTAAAACTAATCATGGTTAGTGTTAATGTTAATGCAGTCACAGTACTGTGCCATGCTTAGAAAAATTGAGGTGAATCATGTGATCTTCCACCAGTTTTCAGCTGACCAAGTCTTATGCAGACTTTCATGATTATGTATAAAAGGGAGATGTGGAAGGTCCCTTGAAATCTAGCAGCACAAAAGACATACTTCCAAAGCCCTGCCTTCTTTGTCAGCATTCATTGCACTAGACAAGCTGTCTCCAAACAGCGGACCACTGTGCATGGGGAAAGCCTTCCATGTCCCAAGCAGCGCAGATAATTCCATCTTGCAGCCTCTCCATTTTGCAACTGATTGGCTGCAGGGACACTCTGGGCATTTGCATCTATGTTGGCGTCCTGCTGCATAGCCTTCTGGGATGCCTGGGCATAGACATGAATGCCTAGAGCATCCCTGCCAGCCAATTGCTTGGCTACTGGAGATGCTGTGAAAGCAAACACGCTCTGATATGAGTGTTAATGTGCAATTTAATGATATTGATTCATGAGTGATGTGAAAAACCCCTCGAGAAATAGCAAAACTTCTGTGGTTTCTCTTAGTTTCTCAAAAGTTCTGCCCGTACAGGACCTTCCAAATTCACAATTCGATTATTTTAGCTGTAATGCAGGGCAATTCTGTGCAAGTAATGCTAGTCTCCAGTGGAGAGCAAAACCTCCCGGCTTCGTTGGGTGAGATACATGTATCTTTTTCCTATCCTTTCCTTATAAACAGCGATCTGTTGCTGTGTGGTTCCTGCTGGTTGTTAAACCTGGTGGAGTGCAGTGCTGGTCTTAATGATTTATGCATGAAACAGTTCAGTTAAAACTATTCAATGTGCCCCGGAGCACTCCTTGCTCTCTGTTGTTTTCTTGGATTCAAATGTGTCACTGTTCATGTACTGTACAAACATTGCAGTCTTGTGCCTGTTTACTCGGAAGTAAGACCCCCTGAGTTGACTGCGGCTTATTTCAAAATGTGTGCTGTTGAAGAAAAGTAATGGATTTCTTAATGCTGAAATAAGACTTTGGAATTGGAAGAAAGCTAACTTCACATAATGCTCTGTGGACTCCATGAGTTCCATTTACGGCACAATCCTAATCTGGAGTTGGGCCGGCACAAGTCCGTTGTGGCAGCCCAAGAGTGCCACAAGCATGCCATAAAGTGCATTTGCAACACTCTGAGTCAGGCCGTGGCTGGCACGTGGGCCAAACGCTCTTAATGGTGCATTTGCAACACTCCTGGGCCTGCACAAGGGACTTGTGCTGACCTGACTCGAAGTTAGAATTGTGCCCTTATTTGAATAGGCAGGTTAAGCAGTCAGGGGACCTAAAACTGCTTTACTTTGACTGGCTTGTGCCTTAGAGCAGTGATTCTCAAATGTTTTTAGTACTGGGGCCCACTTTTCAGAATGACAATCTTTTTAGGACCCACCGGAAATGATTTCATGGCCGGAAGTGCAGTCATAGTGATGCCAGAGCCTGCTGCTTTTCTGAGAATGCAGCAATAAGTAGAGTTGTTTTGCAGCCATTTCCCAATAGCAAAATGAATCAAAGGGAGAAAGCCTGTTTACAACCCTGAGAAACCAGAGTAACCCCACAAGCCCTCCCCCTTTCCATATTTTCAATGTTGGCTGCACTAAGTGCTATGCAACCCACCTGAGATTGGCTCGCGACCCACCTAGTGCGTCCTAACCTACAGTTTGTGAAACACTGCATTAGAGAGTACATTGTGAATTACAGGTTTTTGAACTACAGATGTTAGGTTTCTCATTAATTCACCTGTCTTATTTTTTTCCTCTTTTCTCTTCCAGAGCACCTGCAGCACCAAAACCTGATCCTGTTCCTACACAGGTACTGCAGGTACATTCATTCTTTCTTTAAACACAGTGAAAATATAGTTTTAGCCAAATAATGTCACATCCCTGCCTGAAATCCTTCTCTTATCATGGCCTGGTGTTTGAAGACCTCTTCCAATGCAACATGGTATTTTCCCCTAAATTTTGGCACTTCAAGAAGTTTGTTTTGATGTGTGAAGTCTGGCCTGGGATGGATCGCATACATCCGAAACTATTTTCTTCATGCCTATTTGACGTGACTGTCTAAGAGTGCCATCCTTGCCATAACCAGTTTCATGCCGTGTTAATACAAGGGTTCCAGGTTGGGCAATGGCATGAAATCAGTGTTCTTATTGAAATGTCTGTTGCAGCCAATGCCAAGCCATGAGCTTAAACTCCCTATCTATTCCTCCCATTTCTTTTTCTCCAAAATTCAGTTGTATTCTGAAGCAGAACAACAGTTGTATCAGGCCTTCAACTGAAATACAAAAGGTCTTTTCAGAGATGCTATTGGAGGATATTTTATGCACAACTGGCTTAACCAGGAACATTCTTGGTAGATCTTTGAGGCCATGGCAGGATATGAAAGAGGTTACTATCTTTGAGGTTTAGGAGACCTTAGGAATTGTATCACACTTCACACAATTGAAAAGTGCTCTGCAGAGACAGGGTGGCTGACTGGCCTATGGTAATGTGCATATTTCTTTCGCATCCAATTCCTGCAAAGTCTCTTAGAGCCAAGTCTCATGAGCAGTTAACAAAAAGAAGAACCACGTAAGAATTAATAGTGAATATCCTATCTCATTTCGAAATTTCCCTTTTTCTAATTGTTGCATATTCTTTGGATTCAGGCCACATGGTTAAAAGACCTAACCTGTTAAGAGGTGTTGTCCCCTTTATTAAGTAATCTTGGGTGAGGCACTGTCTCTCACTCTCTGAACTCTCATGCCCAACTTGAATATGAAATTTATTGGCCAAAATGAGAACTTAAATTTCCATCTGCATGTTTGATCCTTCTCAGTGCATGCCATGAGTGTAATTAGTACTAGTGCTTTATGGGTGATGTTAGCGCAACGCATCATTGTCATCCATGTTTCATGATGAAATTGCTACAGATGACAGTGATATTTTGCATGCCATTTGTATGTATGTGTGGCTTTTGTGTATTGTTGTGTTTTTTGTTTTACATAGGTAGAGCCTAAGGAGCTAGTTAAGCCTGTGCCCATTGCATCTGCAGTAGCACCCAAATTTTCATCCACGGCCAATGTGGCTTTCAATAAGGCCCCAAGGCCATTTGGGGCTGTGTCGACTTCCAAAGTCACGTCCATTCCATCACCATCATCTGCCTTCACTCCAGCCCATTCAAGTTTTTCATCACGTGCTTCCCCTCCATCACTCGCCACTGTCACGCCTCCCCCGTTCACTGCCTCTGGACCGCATGCTAATACCAAATCTAATGCTGACCAGCGTTCACCTGTGCTGGGCGCTGCTAAACCTGCAGTTAATGTCCCATGGCAGCCCACATACAATGCATCCTTGAACACCCCTTTCAACGAAAATGCCCAGGAGGTGGCAGAAGGGCAGAGAAGAGGATTCAAAGAGAACCAGGGTGACGATAAGCAACAAAACGGGTAGGTAGTTTCAGGGCACTTTTTCACTTGGAGGGCTTGAAAAGCTTCCTAGATAATTTACAAATTGGTCTTTACACCTTCAAGAATAAGAACTCATCTTACATTAGTACTGAAATATTGTTGGTTGCATTCATGGCTTTTCCTTAGGGATTCCAAGGATTGTAGTTTGGGAACAGCGCTGAAGTCTTGACCCCTCTTCCAAGACTGCAGTTTCCATGGTCTCTGTTAAACTAGCCTAAGTGTGTGGCATCGCTACTTTGTGGGTCAAGGTGATAGGTTTGTTTTTTTTATGCAGTTGAGTGTTTTTCTTTGGTAGAATATTTAAACATCACAACATGTAGTAATTTGAAATCCAATGCAGATTTAATCCATTTTTTAAAGTGTGTGTTCTTACGTAAAGAGTTTTGACCATTCATGGTGCTGGACTTTGAAGTCTGAAAACAGTACGTGTGCGAGGAGAGAAACAGGAATCCAATAATGGAAGATGTTTTGTTAAACATTCCTGTGGAATTGTGAAAAATTGTACAGCCAGTAACCAGACACTAAAGAGGAAATAAGCTTGACCATAGGCAGTTACATATTGAGTGTTTTAACACTTCATCCTGAGGAATGAAGAAGTGGCAGATTGTTCCATAGAGAATTAATGTTTGAACTGGTTCTGGTTTATATTGCGGTAAGCTTTTTGCTGAGAAACTCCTTTACCCACAAAATTTTAGATAGCACAGAAAAGTTCTAAAATAAGATGTAACTGTTCATACATTGCTTTTTAAAAACGAACGGGCAGTAGTTCCCACGGGGCTTCTGCAAGTCTCGGAATGCTGCCTGGAGCATTTTAAAGGCAACTTCAGGTTTTTGGCAAAAATCGGAAGTTGACTTTAAAATGTTCCAGGCAGCATTCCGAGGCCCACAGAAGCTGTGGGTTGAGGGCTTCCCTGGGCTTCACAATGGCCTTTTTTGACCAAAAAGTTGCACTTCTGGTTTTTGGCAAAAAGTAGAAGTCTCATTTTTATGCCCTTAAAAGGCATTCTGAGGCCCAGGGAAGTCCTCAACTCTGGTCAGGTTTGGAGGTTGTGGGTGGGCCTTGAATTCCGTGCATTGGAATACCTGTGGAATTTGGTATCAGTGGGAGTTCTGGGAATGGAACCCGCATGGATAATGAGGGTCCACTGTAGTGCTATATAGCAAGTGCTGTTTTCCTTCACTGCAGCAATCACTGGGTCAGTTTTGTATAACTTATATGCCAGCAGTACCATTTGCATTTGGATATTCAAGCAACTAATCATTATTCAAAATCTTCCAATGCCTAGTTTTTTTTGCATTTATTCAGTGATGTTATCTGCCAAAGTAAAAAAGCGGTAGACTTACTGGGCTTAGCTGTACTGCAAATATTATGGTTTCAAATGATGCTCAAGCCATTATTAGTGTGGCAAGAATTTGCTTACACATGAGAGAGCTCTTGCTGATTAAACACCAAGAAGTTGTACTGCCCTTTTTACAAATATATTTAGACCTCAGTAATACAATCTGTTTACTGAAGATCTTCGTAGTCAGTAACACGTTGCATCTATACATGCAGTGTACTTTTGAGGTTTGAGCAGCAGAAATTAATACTACCCTGGAAACTAATCCAGGGAAATGAGTGGATACATTTTTCAATGTATAAAACGAGTGCAAGGGTACTTGGAAGAGTTATATGCTGCTCTTTTACCTCTGAAAGCATTCAGAGTGGATAAAAAATTACAAAAATAAGTAATCAAAATAAACAACACCAAACAGACTAATCATAGAGAAACCAGAAAATTCCATATCAATACTTGTGCTCAGCCATACGCCCTGCAGAAAAATGTCTATAGTAACACCTTTCTAGGAGGTTGTGATGTCAGGCAGGCCTCATGGAGGAAGGAGATGGACAATCTGGGTGCAACCCAAGAGAAAGCCTTGCCTGAATATTAATCAAAGTAACTTAGTGGTTCCCGAACTTTTTCAGCTGGCAGTTCCTTTGACTGCTAGGCTGTTGGCCATGGCTCCCCATTAGAGCTACAATCCTGTACATTGAATAGGGTGGTGGGTTTCATGATGATTCCACAATCCCCTGCCTGGCTTTCCTGGCTCCCTGAGGAGCCAGGGCTCACAGTTTGGGAACCACTAGCTTAATCTCTGCTGGAGTTTTCCCTGTTGACCTCGGGCAGTCCTTAAGATTTAAGCCCAATGTTCAATTGTTCATCAGTATTTACAGATGGAAATCCAAACCAAAAACACATATTTGCAATCTGAAGTGGGCTTTCAGAAGTAGATTTCTGAAATTGAGTCTTGTTAACCATAATCTATGTATAAAGTGTTTCTTGCTTTTTGTGGCACTTTCTCAAAAGTGCTTCACATATAAAGTTCCAGTAATTCTTAAAACAATACTCTAAGATTGGTCACTGTTTTTATCACCATATGTCTTGCTCAAGGTCACCTTCAAAAAGGTAATGACTGACTTGGGCTTTAATCTGGGAACAATTAGTGCATGCCTTTAATATCATTCTGTTTTCGTCTGAGGAGTTATGACCTAATGATCCATTAATTTAGTGGTCATATGTAGGACACATCTTAAATGCAAATTTCTGGGTAATTTTAAATTCTCCAGAAATATAATGGATAACACTTAGATGTGCTCATTTGAAATAAATTAGACATTAAGTACATTTTTTTCTCTTAAGTAGGACTTGCAATTAAATGCTTTCTCACCCATTTCAATTAGATTTAACCGTGCTTAGCTGGTGGTACAAGCAGTAACTATTTTGTGTAGCTGTTTTCTAATCAACAGGTGAAGCAGAGATTGCTTCCAGTAAGGCAATATAGTGCTCCTGTTTCAGATAATCCATAGGTTACCATGCAAAAAGGGACCATTAGATTTAGCATGGTAGGATAATAGTGTATACAGGAAAGACTGGGGTAAATTATGCTATTTCATCAGGGCTACAATCTGAAAGAGTTACATTCAACTCTGTGACATGGGCTTAGTGACAGCTGGTTTGCTTCTTAAGTGACTTTGTGCAGTGTGCTGCTTTTATGTGGATTGTCCTGTCAGCCTATGCATGAAAATTGTTCTTTTGCATTGAACTGATAAGATTGCGTTAGTATTCCCTCTTGGTCCACTATGTAACTTTTTATTCAAGGTTTGACACGTTTCAGATTCAAGTGTGAGCTGACACTTTGATTTTAGTGATTCTGGAACATAGTGGAGTCAATCAGTAAGGAGGCCCTAATAACAAAACACATTAAATGTTTTTTCCTTTGCAGGCGACAACAGTGACAAAGTTAGTATCGGTGGCACTGGAGTGAAGTTGTGTGTGTGCTTTTGAATAATTAGCATGTCTGACTTATTTTTGCAAACTTAAAATTCTGCAAGACAGCCGAGGCTTTTCTTAAAAGTAATTTGAGGCGTTTGAATTGCCATTGGATGTGGAGTGCGTGTCTGTGTGATTATACTGCTGTAGTATTTTCTTTGTGTGGCTTTCATGAATAACATGAAAAAGGTAACAGGAGCAATAATCAGTGCTTTTGTTTTAACATCTAATGGCTACAATCTAGATTTTTTTTAAAGACTAAAATGGTTGCAGTTGACACACTGATTCTCTGTAGGAGAACCTATTGCTAAACATGCCAAAAATGTTGTTTTAAGATAACTCAAGATTTCTTGCTGCACTATTAAAGCATTCATTTTCCTCCTACTTGCATCCCCTTCCTGCTTCTGGCTTGAGTGAACTAAAAGAATTAGTATCTAAGTAAAGGTGATTCTGGAAGAGACAAGTTCTGCTGTAACTTCCTTTGCCTATGGCGCCACCTTGCTTCCAGACTTGGTAACTGCTAAAAAGAGCCTGTATCAAGAAATTACGCTGTACTTCCTGAACAAAAAGGCTTTAGGCTTTTGACTATTAAGATAGTATCATTTAAATGAGTTTTTTAAACCTTATTTTAATTTGCTGCTTTTCAATACAGCTTTAATTCCCCCAATTAATTTTCTATTAACTTTCTCTTGTTGCTTCACTCTCATGTGATTTCCTATCCATGCTTCATCACCTTGGAATCTCCTCCATTGTCTGTCTTTTATTCTGTCCTTCCCTCCTTCAGTAACCCTGATGAGGTGTAAGTACTAATAAAATTTGCTTCTTCAAATTTAAGGAAGTGTGTCTCAAAACAGTGCAATATTGTCTAATAAAAGAATGTCTTATTACCTAGCTATTTTCCCCCCAATTAACTCCTAGTTGAAATAATTTGTCTTTTTTTTCTCAATTCTGGTTCATCCTGGTTTTTTTTGAAAATAAATGCTAATAGTATAAAGTTAAAACTTCTTTTGAGAATAAGTTGCAGAAAAATTGCATCCCAGGTATCCATATCGTTAAGCCATTTGTTTGAAAGTTAATCTCCCCGCTCTGCAATAGTTATGGGAATTAATGCACATCAAATTGATTTCTTATTAGAGATTCTGTATCTGAAATATCAGTTTCTTTCAAGGTGACTGCCTTTCTGAAAGCAAATGGCACAAGTAACTTTTAAAAATTGCAGTCTCTGATATAATGAACACAAAAATAGAGGACACCTCAACAGTTCAAGGCCCAACATATTTTGAGTTGGTTTACTCTTCTAACTGAATCAGTTTTCCCAAGATAGCCAAAACAGTCCTCCATATTGTGCGATAAATCAGGAGTCTCCCTCCACCAGATTTTACCCAGCCTGCAGCAACTTTTTATGTCAGAGCATTTGCTAACGTTTGACTTTTTAACTATATATCATTTCTCAGTTTGGCATTGTTTACATGTTATTGTCACATTTTATCTGCTGATTACAAAAAATATCCAAGTGAATCTTTTTCATTCATTTAAAATTCATTCATTTATAAAACTGATTTTTTTTTTCGGCCCATGAAAATGCATAAAATATATGAGGTGGCCTGTGTACTGAAATGTTTTGGAGACCCCCTGTGCTAAATTAATCGGGGCTGTGAGTCTTCCAGTACCTGTATGTGCATTTGTAAGAGGTTGCACAGGTGCAACTGGCTGTGTAACCGCAAGTAATGCTACTCGTCCAGCCTGTCTTCAAGGAATGCAATACTCCAGTAGAGATGGTGAAAAAATGCTCCATCCAGTTAAATTCTGTAAATTGGGGCTGGTAAGCACAATAATGAATGACAAATGGTGCCACCCATTTTCTTTAATGAATCAATTTTCATTTTCATATATAGTTTGCTTAGCTGTTGTGGCCCTTGAGGGACCTTGGAAATGAAAGGCAGGTTAAAATATAGTAAAATAGGAATGTTTTTTTATAGTAGATGCTTTTGACCCTTTCTTATCACTTATTTTCCTCTTCTGTTTTTTCTTTTTCTTTTCTGCTTTTACGGGACTCTTCTTGTTCCGCTGCTGTGCTCTTTGAAATATGTAAAAGGAAAAACCCACCTAAACGGTAATTGTCAGAAAATTGCTTTGTGTGTGCGTGCAGCAATACTTGCATCTATCACATGGTGATCAGTGCATTATATGGGGTTGCATATAATTTACAACTGCCGGAAACAGTTCTGCATATGCACAACCAATTTCTGTAAGAAGAGGCAAACACTGCCTCTAGCTCCCCCCACTCTATTTTCAGAGTGGAGAGTTGTTATTGGGTAGCGGGCATAAAGATTGCACAAGGCGGTTGCATGTTATATCAGTATTTCATATGGCAGCAGCAGTGCATCTAAGCAGATTCATAAGATGTAGGACCCATCCATGCAGAGATGTGGTTACTGTGGCATCTTTTAGCTGTTGTGCCAATTATTTGTATACACTGTTACACGTAAGGAAGCTATAGTCTCTAGAGCAGCAATTTTCAACTTTTTCATCTCACAGCACACTGAAAAGGCACTAAAATTGTCAAGGCACACCATCAGTTTTTGAAAACCGACAAGGCATGCCATGCTGTTAGTGGGGAACTCACATCCCCCATCAGCCCTACCATTACACAACATAGCCCAAGTTCTCACAACACACCTGTGGATCACTTGTGGCACATCGATGTGCCTCTGCACAGTAGTTGAAAATGGCTGCTCTAGAGAGAAACAATGTAGAAAACTTCTGTAAGTCAGTACAGATCAAGTGGGGATTCAGTACACATGGTGCCTTACTAATAGGGCAATAAATGAAATAATCCATAGGTTGTCATTGCTGCATGCATTGCAGTTTCAGTTATGCATGTTCTCAAGGTGGGAATTGATCGCTGTCTTTTACCAGCACTGTGATTAAATTTTGGGAGTGCCTTGTACCTGAATTGTAAATCCATTTTTTTGCAAGGATGGATTGTATAGTTCCAGGAACCTAAAATGAAAAAGGTGTTTAGAATTTTGGCCGTAATCAGTGTAATAGAAACATTCATACCACTGTTCAGATCGTATTGTACTTACATAGTCTTTTTATTTCAATTGTGTTAGTCCACCACGGAAGCATGTTGTGTATACAAATACGGAGTTTTATCATCCACCCACTCTCAGCAACCACAGCAAGAAGCGACTGATTGAGGATACTGAGGATTGGCATCCAAGGACAGGAACTACCCAGTCACGTTCTTTCCGTATCCTTGCACAGATCACTGGCACTGAACATAGTAAGTAACTGGTATTGATCCAGATTTTGGATATTGATCCACAATTGATAACATTGTGTGCATAAAATTGTACAGATATGCTGCAACAAAATTGCACTCAGGGAAAGCATACAGGAAAGGAATGCACTGACTTCCTGACCATTTTCAGGTCCAATTGAGGGTGCTGGTCACTAACATTGGAGCCATACAGGGTTGCCCCCCCCCCTTAAAGGCAGTCCTGCCATGTGAATCTATGTATCCATTAAGACGTTGTTCCCCATGCTGTCATTGACAGAAGCTTAATTGGAATGCATACAAGACATGATAGCCAGCAACTTGGGGAATTTGCTCTTTCAGGGACTTTGGATACCCTCCCAAACAACCCCCCCCCTCAAAGTTAACCTGTTCCACCTAGTCTTTTGTTTGTGCTACTGCTGAAGTTTTTTTCTGACTGTCCTAAATTATTAAATTCAGATCAAAAAAATCAAGTCTGATGAAAGAAAACAAATAAATGACTGGGAAAACTGTTTATAGCATTCCATGGAAAGTAACATAGTTCATTTCTTTGCAGTGAAAGAACCTGAATCTGATAATCCAAAGAAAACGAAGTAAGTAAATGAGTTGTTTTATATGTTGCATGATTTAATTGATGGCCTGAAGCTAGCTGTATGTATGTAAAATCCTTGACACTTTGAATGTCAAGTAGATTTGCATGACAATAGAACTTAAAATTCCCCCTTAGAACTCTAAACCCCCTTGGCAAAAATACTTTTCTTTGTCTGAAGTAGGAAGATGCTTGCATCAGGGAAGGAAAAAATAATTAAGGTAAAGTAGTAACAGCTGAACTGGTTTTGGAAATGAGATCTAGGTTTTCCACTGCTCTGCGCCATTCATGCAGTACTGATTTTTTTTTTTTACTATATTGTTGTTTTATGAAATTTTGAGTAGAAATACAATATCATGCTGTATTTTGACCTGGCTCATCCCGTGAGGTGACTGTTTTCTATATTTGCTTTATTAGAGTCCTTCTTTTCTCTCCTTTCTCCTGTCAACAGCAAAGTTTATTAATTTTATCTAGATCCTGTCTTTCTCCCATCAGCAGTTGCGGTGCTCATAATGGCTTACAACATTAGAATAAAATTCAAGAGTATATAACACCCTTAAAATATTTTAGAGGTCAAAACAGCATGGAGACTTTCAAAATGTGAGGGGCAAACCCCAAACACCAAAAATGGCCCCTATCAAAAAGGTTGGTAGGGAGGGGATTCATTTTAGTTTGAAGGTCTAGGGCAGCATATGCAACAGGACATGCTCATTTTTTGTATTGGATAGATTTGTTTAATAATTTGGGCCAACTTTGTTAGGTCTGCTAACTCTTAAAGTTTAACCAAACTTGCAGTAGACTAGTAGACTAAACCCTTTTTAGCACCGGGACTCACTTTTGAGAATGACAATCTGTCTGGGATGCACCAGAAGTGATATAATGGCCAGAAGCGCCGTCATTGTGATGCCAGAGCCTGCTTTCTTAAGAATGCAGCAATAAGTTGGGCTATTTGTCCAATTACAAATGAATCAGAAGGAAAAAAAAGCCTATTTACAACCTTGACACAAACGAAACAACCACACAGCCCTCCTGCTTTCCAGCATCCTATCTTCTCATATTTTCAATATGGCTGCCCTAGGTGTTTCACCACCTGAAATTGGCTTGTGACTCACTAATTGGTCCTGACTCACTAATTTGGAAAGCACTACAGTGGACTATAAAGACAGTTAGGCTAAACCTTTAGCGCATGAATTCTGCATGTTTTGATTCATGCATGAAGTAGTTGCAACGCAGACCTCTTTTCTTTCTTATCTCTCTCTTCTATCACTTCTTTCCACAGGGAAAAGGTTCCCCTCCACGTCATAGGCCCCAGATACACAAAATTACGTGACTGGCACCATGGAGTCTCAGCACGTGTCCTTAATGTCCAGTGACTTTACAAGTTGCAAACTAAAGCACGTGCCCCTACTTCTTCCTCTTTCTCTTTCAAGTGCTTTGCAAAGAAAGAAACGAAAAATATTAACAAGAGGAAACTTAGTCTTTTCTATACTTTTTTCTAACAATTTCCTACTGATGTGTATTGGATATGAAAATGTTCTTTTGCTTTAAATGAATATCTAATGAGACAGTCAACACTAGAATGGCATGACTGACTTGGAAGACAGTGAGGGTGCTTTTTTGGCCCAGGAGAGGGCTTGTAGTTGCATAACTTCAATTCTTGTCCATTGCGACAGTACAGAGAAAAGAAACAGGCTACAATAATGCTGTAATGGTGCTATGATAAAACAATAATGGTGGTGGAGGAAAGGGTCAATGAAGCATCTTTCAAAGTAATTCGGCTTTCTAAAGTAATTCTGAATTCAGTAGAATCTCAGTGGATGTATTCTAGAGTGGGATGTAAATGTTTTAAAAGCAGTAAAGGAAGAGAATATAGTAAACGGATCTTTGCCATATTAGCATAATGCAACTCTGCTCTGCTTCAGTGAATTGTCGCTGCATATACAGGAGAGATCCAAGGGGGGCAGGGAAACGTTGCAACATGACAGGGTAGTACAAAATGAAAATAGTACGAGGTAGTGAATGTAGAATTATTTATTCCAGGATGAATTTTTTTGACCTTAATAGCAATTTCAGTGATGCCTATTACTCTGTAATATAATGTATTATAGCAAATGCTTATTCATTAATTTATGTTCTGTGAAGCTTGAAGAGAGTATGTAATAAATTTTGCCTTTAAGTTAATTTTTCCCCCTTGACTTTTTCTTGAGGTCTTTTGAACTGTGCACAGATATTCCACACATACATTGACAGTACTGTGATTCTGCTGAGGGAGTTCTCCGTTCTGCTCTCTTAAAAACAAACATGCCTTGGCCAATTTCATTTAGAAATTGCTGCATTTCCTCTTTATAGTGTGTTTTGAAAGAAATATTGAAACCAAAATCTTCTTTTTTAAAAACACTTTGCTGAAAATTTTGTTTTATTTATATGTGTATGTGTTGCAAATGAAAGGAGACCTTGATGGGAACTGTTCTAGTTTGGAAGTTGTTTCCAGTCATGTGAAGTTTGTGGGAATGCAAGTCTTCATAATATATACTTCAGAACAATATTTGAAGCTTACTGTTTGTTGAATTACATCTAGGGAAATTCAAACAGAAAATGGAGTTCTGAGGTAACTGTTCACCTGTTTGATATTAATTGCCACGTGTGCAGAATAATAGAAATGTATGATTCCAAGCCGTGAAACTAATAAGGTGTGCTAGTCCTTTTCATTATGTGATACAGTACACAAAAATGTGTACACACACTCCATTTGTGTTAATAATAAATCTAAGTTTCAGTTACTTGTTATCAAGTTCAGTTTCAACTTTGCACAAAACACACACTCTGACTTGGTGGGGGCAATCCTTCTGTTTCATGTTCATTTATGAATAATTCTAATTTTGCCGCATGTTAATTAAATATCGTATCACCTTTATATTAGTGCATGTACACCACAGCATAAATATGGATATGTAAATGTAGATTCAACATGTAATTATTGACTTGGTCTTTTTTTTTTGCTTTCCTAAATGAAACTTGCATTTAAATTTAAATCAATTTATGTAGGAAGACAACACTTTTTGTACAGTTCTTGTTATGATTTTTTAAAACCAGGAACATTGTGTTCCTGTTTCTTCAGATGTTGTCATAAGGTATGTTTCTCTGATGTTTTATGTACTTTTTGGCTGTGTTATAAATGATACATGAAACTTTTATTTGCAATAGCCAATCAGAGCTTTCATTTTTCATAAGATATCGTAGGATTAGTGTTCACTAACTTGGTTCATAGAGTGTGAGAAATGTTCCTCACCTTCGTAGGTGCCCAAAGTGGATTTTCCCCCTCCTTATGTATCAGTACTTCTGTCCCCAAGGAACTCACAATCTTAAAAAGGAGGTTTGGGGGTATTAAAAGAGATCATGTGAATTAAACACTGGCATAAGCATAATTCTATGATCAGGGCTGTTTGTGTTCCTTTGGTTGCTGTGAGGGGTGTGTGGCACAGTCTATCCTTAAGGAATCATCAGCAACTGAAAGTGACAATAGTGATTTTTGGCCCAGAAAGAGGAGGATGGGAGATTGTAATGCTTGAAATGGAACAGAGCCTTTCTGTGTGAACCATTGCAAATATGCAACTTGATCTGCAAGTGTCTCCCCACTTGAACTACTCCCCACAAATTCCCACTTCTCATTCCCAAGTCATCACATTAGAATGCAAACTGCTGTTGGTTTACATTGCATTTGCAGGCTAGCAAATGGGGAACAGTGACTGTTTGGGACCTGTTTCATCATGCATGTCAGGGGAAGAGTGCCAAGCATATCTGACATACAAACGCTTGACTTCCGAAGGGTAGATTTCCCTCCACTGAGGAGGCTAGTTCAAAAGAAATTGAAAGGGAAGGTAAAAAGGGTCCAGTCTCTCCAGGCTGCATGGAGGCTGTTTAAAATAGTGATAGAGGTCCAGCAGAAGTGTATACCACAAAGAAAGAAGGGATCAGTTAGGTCCAGGAGGGTGCCTTCATTGGAGAGGCTGTAAAGAGCAAGGAGTCTTCCTTCAGTAAATGAAAGAAACTCCAGAAGGATCTCTCCTGACTGGGGAATGGGCAACAAAATGGCAGATGCATTTCAATGTAGACAAGTGTAAAATAATGCACGTTGGGGCAAAAAAAATCAAAACTTCGCATATAGGCTAATGAGTTCTGAGCTGTCTATGCCAGATGCAGGGGAGTGGCAACAGAATGCAGACATCTTGTTGTCTTGTGTGCTCCCTGAGGCACCTAGTGGGCCATTATGAGATACAGGAAGCTGGACTAGATGTACCTTTGGCCTGAGCCAGCAGGGGTCTTATGTTCTCCAGTACGCTTTTTGTTTGGCCCAATTTCGACTTCTTTGAAGGGAATGGAACTCCATTCGCTTGCTTCTAAGGTCATAATGTCTGTCATCATTTTTGGGTAGTCCAAGAAAAGAAACTCCTTTTTCCTGGCACAACAAGAATCCAACTTACCTGAATGCATTCCTTCCTTCTGCTCGGAGATTTGGAAGTTCTTAATAGCTACCAGATTCTGTTTTAGTGTCAGCTGTTACCCATTAGCTACGTATGCAGTGTTTGAGCTAGAAATATTGTTCTGATTGTTTCTGCTGATGGTGCACATATTGGTTTTATTGAAAACAACAGGTTTCGCCATCAGGGTAATGTATTTGGGTATTCTCCACCTCTCTCTCTCTCTCTCTCTCTCTCTCATATTTTACCTTTGCACCTCATTCTTGTTGTATTCAATGGAAATCACTTTACCTTAGTCTCTTTTCTCCCTCCCCATTCCCAGTATTTCTTCCTTTTCAGTCTCCATTTTTCCCTTCTCTTCACTTTATCACTATTCTCCCTCACCTAGTTCAGTAACAACAGAACATAAAACTTTTATTCTCCTAAAGATTCCTGCCTTTTTTAGACCAATAGACCATGCGGCATAGACAGATTACCACAAATTAGGGACACGGGCACTAACTTGATCAAGAACCTTTAAACCAAGGAGATGCAATAATTCCTCTATCATGACATCTCGGTTCCCACTGGTTGGTTACAATGGGCATCTAGAAATCTGCCCAGGAGGTCACAGATACCTAGGGTAGGGGCATCTGTTGATATGCTCTCTCTGGTGTGAATGCCTTATATAGAGAATTATTACAGTGTTAGTTCCCAAAGGTATGGCATAAAATGGCTAAGGCATTGATTTGTTTGTTGGTGGTTATTTAAAAGAAATCTATACATATGGAATCCAGTCATCAGACTGGAAAGGAAGCTGCTTTTCAGCAGCATTTAAAGGATGCAGTCTGTACAGAAGTAGACATAGCTAAGTCTCATGGCCGGCTTTAGGCCAATTTAGCTTCTTAAGGAGGCCCCACTCTAGGCCAGCAGATCATGGCACTTGCTTGAGTGAGAGAACATATCCAGGCAGAACCACTCCAAGCCGGTGGAAGAGACGCTGCCTGGCCCCTCATGAGTGCTTGCAAGGCACACACGTCCCACCTGATCCCAGAGTCAGGGATGGCCTCGGGCAATTTGACCAATTTGACCCCACGCCTGGAGGGGCCCCACACTGGGACAGCAAGCACCATAGCTCTGTGTCACCTCACTCTGTAGCTGGCACTCTGGCGTTGAATCTTCTGTGTGCATCGCAAGGCAAGTGCAGTAAGTGGAGCATTGTTTCTTGGCAGCCTCCCACCTAACGCTTAGCTTCTGCCAGCCATTTTAAAGGGGTCAGTGCCATTCCGAAGGCCCCTTTGAAAGGTCTCTGCACAGTGGATACTAAGGACAGAGGTGCTGATAATGAGGAAAGTAGCAATTCTGCCCCTCGCAGATAAGCGAGGTAGCGGATAGCAAGGTCGCATATAACAAGGATTGACTGTACATAGCAAGTTCACCATTAAGAACATAAGAAGAGCCCTGCTGGATCAGGCCAAAGGCCCATCTAGTCCAGCTTCCTGTATCTCACAGTGGCCCCACCAGGTGCCCCAGGGAGGCATGAGACAACAAGATACTTGGATCCTGTTGCCACTCCCTTGCACCTGGTACTCTGAAGTAGCCTACTACTAATGTAAGGAGGTTGCACAATCCATCATGGCCTATAGCCCACGATGGACTTTTCTTCCAGAAATCCGTCAAATCTCCTCTTAAAGGCATCTAGGCCAGATGCCATCACCACCTCCTGTGGCAAAGAGTTCCACAGATTAACTACCCGCTGGGTAAAAAAGTACTTCCTTTTATCTGTTTTAACTCTCCCAACCCTCAGTTTTAGCAGATGCCCTCTGGTTCTGGTGTTTTGAGAGAGGGAAAAGAACATCCCTCTATTGACTCTATCCCTTCCGTGCATTATTTTATATGTCTCACCATTATAACAGAAGTTTTCAGAGCCTTTGAATGGCAACATATTCTGATAGAAATCAGTAAGATTTATTTCAGGAATGTTATCCCAGCTTTCTTAATGAAATTTCGAGCAAGCAAGACCCCCAAAATAAACATAAATTAGCAAACAAAAATAGCAACACATTGAGCCAGACACAGAGACCAAAGCCATACAGCACAAACAATTGTCAGTACATTATGAACCAGTAAAGACCTTCTGAAATTTTTTTTTTTAAAGCCCTGAGTTGGTGCCTGAAAATTACCAGTGGGTACCTGTGTTCTTCATAGGGTGGAAAGTTCCACTTAACAGGAACTGTTGCTGACAGAGCCCTGCAGTGGAGTGCCACCAATTGAACCTCTGACAATGGCAAAACCCACAAGGACTCCCAGAAAGACCTTATTGGATAAGCTTCCTTCTGTGGAGGAAGGCAGTCCTTTCAAATATTGTGGCCCTAATCCTTTGCAAAGTTTAAAGACAACCACTGGCATCCTGAATTGCGCCTGAAAACTTGCTAAGTATATGTCTCTGTGAGTGGCATACGAATGTTACATAGCCTCAAGGTTTGTGTGTGGTAGCATAAACTGTGTATTCTGTATTATTGTGCATAAAGCATATCTGCAGGTCTAACTAATGGACTGGAGATGCAGCATTCCCATTCAGTAGCTACTCAGACCTGCGACATACCTGATGCTTCAGAACAGCCACCATTACTATTACCAGCTCAGAGGTCTGCTTCTCTGTTCTTGTTTGTTTAGTTTATAGCCTGGCTACACTTGTGAAAACTAATTTTGTGCTGTGATTTCAAAACAAGCATCAATACTGAGTTGAGTATTACAAATCATTCTCAAGTGTTTTAATTGCTTCACATTTGAAGGACAAAGATCACGATGGTGATAAATTGCATGATCTCATTGCACTTGGAATTGATCATGGGGGTCTGCAGACTGCAAACAAAACTGTGCTATTGCTTTTCTTAAATAGCTATTCAATTTTAATTAATTAATTAAGCTATTTAAATAGCTTAAATAATAGCTATTGCTTAAACAGAAATTAGTTAGGGGCTTATCCAGTTCCCTCCCTAGACATGACATTGGCATGCACAGTCCTCCTCTGATAGTAGCATTTTGTGCTTGTCTCCAAACTATGGCCCAGGAGCCAAATCTGGACCATCACAAGATTTTATCTGTCCCACAGCCATTTTAAAGTACTTGACATTTTTACTCATTATCCATCATTTCTCAGTTTAAGCATGGCATTGTTTCTTTGTAAATGTCACATTTCTGTCTCAATCATATCATGCTGATTACAAAAAGGATCCAAGTAAAACGTATTCATTCATTTATAAAACTGATTTTTTTCCTGCCCATGAGAATCCGTAAAATATACGATGTGGCCCTTGAACTGAAAAGTCTGAAGACTTAAGTGATCTCTGTGGTGGGCTTCTGTTAGGTTGGAGTGCTGTGACATTTCTTACTAAAACTAATGCGTTGGAAAAAAGTGCTTTTAGGACATTCTAGTATTTTGAAAAGTGCCCTCAGAACATTTAAAAGGGTATAGTGTAGTTTATCATTATTAGATCTAACGTTTTCTAGATGCACCACATAAATTCAAGCATTATATAGATCTTGCCAGGAAGCTTACAGTTAAATATACATTATACAAAAGACAGGGAAAAGAAATAATTCAGGTACCAAAACTATCAAGTTAACACAGTGACATGGTGGAATGGCCACTGAGAAGACATTTCTGGAAGGGTGTAGCCAAGGGCAGTTAAACTAACCAAACCAAAGGAGTGGGCTTTTCTGTCTCAAGTCTTCCTCTTCTGCAACCAAGTGAAAAGAGTCTTGTACCTCTGTTATGAAAGAAAATTTAGAATCCTTGCAAAGGGCTGAATTTGTATGTGGTCCAGTTCTTGCCATTTCAAATGAATGCTGATAAATGTATAAAATGCCCCAGACAAAAAACTGACAGTTTTTGGCAGTGATACTCTTTGATGTTTTGCCATATCATTTTCTTGGTAGTAGTAGGTTTTGTGTGCAAATATAATCTGTGTTCAATCACATTAGATGTAGACTTAACATTTTTGTTTAAACTTATTTATTATCTGACTTTCGGAATGGAATTGAAGCGAGTTACCATTGACCAAGGTGGAAGCAACTTTATTTAATTCTGTGGTAACAGATCTTCTCACTGTTTCTACTGCCAAACTTTCTGGACCAGATCCCTCTACTTTATATCACACAAGGTATCAGACTTCCTCCTGGATACATTACTGTCATTTTCTCATTTATCTTTCATTTGTCTCATTTATCTTTCTGTTGCTTTCTGTCATGAAAAACGGAGGGGGGGAAACGTTGATTTCCTATCTGTACATTTCCTATCTGTACATGAAGAGGGTTACTTTTGCTGATCCCAGGAGTGGATTTTCATGTGGTGCTGTATCCTGCTGTGGGACGAAAGAGGTGGGGAATTTCCCATGCAGGTATAGCATGCAACTCTGGATGTTAAAGAACAGCTTTGCATTGATAATTCCAGATATTGCCAACCCAATCAAAGGGAAGCAACTCATTTTACTTATAGGAGTCTATTCCATTGTGAACTGTTCCCCCCCCCCCCCCGAAAAAAAAGACTTAATATGTACTTAGTGCATTCCCAACACTTGACTGGAAATGTAAACATTACTTTTCATGTCCAAGAGTATGAATTTGTGAAAGAGCCAGGAGCGGAGGGGAATAGGCTTATTTGCAAGGGCAACAAGCTTTTAGGTCCCTATTGATCTCTTTTCATTTGTCTCTTTTATTTGTGGCTTTGCATGGTGGAGGCTTCACTTGTGTCATCCCTTATCAGTGACCTGACATATATATTCTTCTCTGTAGCTATCAGCGATTGGAAAGGAACAAATCATAATATTGACTCCTGATCTAATCCAAATGCACACAGTGATTTTAGGAGTTTTGGGCTTTTCACCAACTCTCTATATGTCTTTTGAGAGGCCTGTTTCACATATTGGGAACTTGGGCTTCCATAATATTTCAAAATGGAAAGACTTACGTTTTACAGAAAGTAATCATCTGCCAAAAAGCCACATTTAAGTGTGGAAGACGTGAACTATACACACAAGAAGTCTTGCCAGCAGTACCGTCACAAGTGTTATGCTAAGGCCAGAAAACATTACCAGTAGTATTTGGATAGGCATACGATACCTACAGTAAAACACGCAAAATGTACAATTAGGTACTGAAAAGGCCCACTGGCTAAAATTCCGTTGGCAGTGTCAACCAGCAGGATATTCTGAGACCTCATAGGCAGAATGTCTGTATGGTTAGTGTTCCCCTTGTTATCTGTAACAGTGTAGCAGTCTTTTGTTAAAGTTCACCAAAATAAATCCTTTGTCTTACCATTTGAAAGCATCTTGAAAACTTAGATTCACAATAAGAGTTAACCCCAACTTATTTATTATATACATTCCAAATATATTTGAATATTGGAAGGGATCTTAAAAGGATTGCTGATGATTGAAACTTTATGGTGTACATTCACTTTTTAAAATGTTGTTGTTCTTCAGAAAACATTTTTTCAACAATCCACTGGAAGCCTTGCCGAGGTGCGCCCCTCACCCACCAGCTACAGTTCATATTTTAAGTGGAAGCAGTCAAGTAGCTATTCTGTCAAAAACAGCATCTACTTACTCTAGGTAGTTTTTTTTCTTCTCGCTTTCTTTTCTGTCTCAACT
>JAJKFI010000112.1:653634-699181 GCA_029204185.1 Lerista edwardsae | reverse complement strand
GGGGGGGGTGCGTGTAAGGTAGTTTGAAAAAATTTCAAAGGAGATGTACACAGTGGAATTTGAGAAGGAGAATGTGTAGCTTTTAAAAAAGTGAAGGGGCTTCTATCACCTTCCACAAAAGGGAGCCACTGTGGCAAGAGAAGTAGGTGGTTTTCACAGGGACAACAATAGGATACATGTGTACTCATATGTTTGAGTGATATCTTGAGATTGTGCAGTCACTAAAATAAATGAAACTTTTACAAAATTAAAACTTAAATTTACCATATTAAAAGCTATGTTCATTTAATAGCACAGGCAAGTGGAGACACTGGTACTACCTAGCAATGACCAACATTGGTTTCACATAGTTCTCACAGTTCATTATTAACAATATTTATATGCTGCTTTTCAACAACTTATAGTTACCTGTAATAAACTATGACTACTACCTGCTAGTTGGATAAGCTGTAGTATAAGCTATATAATAGTATTCTGCAAGTAGCAAAGTTTTGTATACTGAGAACTAAGAACACTTTACTGTTCATACAGCAGATGTACTAGGAGAAAAGACTTGTGTGTCTTATGAAACAAACCTAGGATAATTACGGTAGATGCCCTGCATAAGTGAGAAGATTTTGCAAATAAATGAGCTGTAAATTGCCTCCTCATCTTATCTCAGGGTTAGTCAGGGGCCTGGGCAGTTCAGGGGTGTCAGCTGCTTGTCTGCAAAGTGTTTGCAGACTGGAGCCCAGCAGCTAGCTTTTCTAAGCATGCTGTTAACTCCTTAATTTCCAACCCTTTTTAAAGTTGCTGTGCAACTTTATATGCAACATATAAAGTTGCATATATGCTGTGATATGTTTTAAAAACACCTGTGGGTTTTTTCCCTGCAATTTGAATCTGGTTTTTTCATATCAATTCAATGCTATCGGTCTTGTGTCATTATTTGAGAGGTATTTTATGCTCTTCTTCACATGCAGCATTTCCCTCTTTCTCCTCACTGCAGTGATTGGCTCCTGATCTTTTCAGTGTGGGAGAAACAAGGGAGAGTAAAATCAGATAAAATTAATCAGACACCCTCTTAAGTTTTACTACGCACACACTCTTATCTGAGTTTCATAGATAATTGCATGATTTTTGGCTCAAAACCTGCATTCAACTTATCTGTGAGATTGACTTATATGTATCTACAGTATGGTTTTACAGTAGAAAGCACGTCTAACTTTTTACCAGCGATATAGATTTGCACATAAAGTGCAAGAATTTTACCAGCAACAGTCAGTGTTTTGCAGCTTGGTTCATTTTTTACAAATCTTGGAAAGTCTCAAGATAACTATAGTTATAGTAACTATAACTTTGATAGTTATTTGCTATCAAAGTAAATTTCTATACCTAACAATTGCAGTGCTGAGTTGGAATAGTTAAATGCTAAATTGCTACAGGATAAATTTTAAAATAATTTTTTAAATAATTCTGTACACTTTCTGTGTTCTCTTCCTTTTTTGAACTATTTTAAAAGAATGTTCAAAGACTGGCCTATGTTCGAGGGTAGCAGTTTCAGCAGAAGAAAATTCAAAAGTGACTTATATCCACCATGAATAACATTGTCATAGTACGCAAATCGTATTAATATGCTCCTAAACTATACAAGTTAGTGTTGGCCCTGCAACTTGTATGGTATAAAATGTGGGTTGGACTGAATGACCTTATTGGGTACCTTCCAACTCTGATTCTATGATGTGGCATATGGACCTGAAATGGTTTTTCTAGTTTATAGTAGTGTGAGTTTTTAGTTAGCTCCAAGGTTGGAAAAATAACTAGAGTGGAATCAGTAGTTTTCAATGAGGCAATTCCTCTTTCAGTTGAGGAAACCACATTTAGTTCTAAAGGCACATTGTTGGAACAGTAACTTTCTATTTCTCAAATATTCACTCATTAAGTATTGTAAGACTCTGTTACTGATGGTAAATGGGGCAGCAAATAAATGATTTTACACACATTTGCCAGCTACTCCATAAAGTGCCTCATGTTTCCTGGTATGGTAGGACGTTTTGTTCTGTGTCATACTTCCTGACCACAACTATGGTAATATTAGAACGAACTTTCCTTGGAAGCTTTATTTAACCTACAAACCAGACGTCTGTGTTTTGATGGTTTAGATGCAACAGGCTCACTTTATTGTGTCTAGCGACCTAGCTTCCTCTAGCCAGGCACGCATCGGAAGATTTCACCTTTTTAATGTGTCTTAGGAGTAGGCGTAATTAAAATGTCACTATATAAGAATGAGTTTGTTCTGTTACATTGAAGCTGTCTTAAAAAAGAAAATGTCTGCTCCATGATGTGGTAGTGATCTTCTTTTGTGTGTGTCTCTTCTTTTTTTACTTCATAAAATTGTTTCCATAACTTCATAAAATGGTAAAATTCCCCTTCCCCAAGTCTGGGTTGTCGTGCCAGTTCTGAGCCATTTTTGCAATCTATAAAAGTATTACCATATGTCTTTCACAATATTGAGGTGCAGAAAAGGTTGGAAAAGCAGAATCTAAAAAAAAGAAGGCATATGAGAAAACATTATGAAAAAACCTACAAAAATAGGTTTCACATTTCAGCAAAGCAGTCTACTATGAAAGCAGTGAAGTGCTTTACAGGCTGTATTTGTATTTAAAGTAAAATTGTCTCTCCACCAGTAACTCAGGTGTCAAGCATTTGTGTGTGTAGTGGTTCTCAATCTTTTTAGCACTGGGACCCATCTTTTAGAATGACAATCGTTCTGGGACCCACCAGAAGTGATGTTGTGGCTGGAAACTGCCATCATTGTGATGTCAGAGCCTGCTGCTTTCCTGAGAATGCCACAATTAAGTTAGGCTTTTCCCCCTTCTAGTTCACATTGCTATTGGAAAGTGGCTGAGAAATGTACATCCCATGCACATCCTTGACACAAGCAAAACAACCACACAGCTCTCGCACCTGCCATCTTCCTGTATTTTCAATATGGCTGCTCTAAGTGCTTCGCAACTCTCCTGAAATTGGCTGGCGACCCACTGATGGGTCCTGAGTTTGGGAACCACTATGCTAGTGTGTTGCCACATATCCAACAATTGCAGTATATGGTGAACTTCCTCTACCTGTGGCGCACGTTTGAACTTAGTTTGCCTATGCAGAGTCGTAGGAGCGATATCCTCATCAGAGGTTTCCGCCATACATGCTTCACCTGAATTTTGTCACAGATGCAGCAAGGAATGGGGAAAGCAATTGGAACAGACATGCCCTTTAAACCAATCTGTGGCCCACCTGTTGCTTGTTTGCTACCACAATGTGGCTAGTGGCTTCTAAGGCAGATAACAGTTTTATTTGGCTTCTTGCAAACTATAGTTTGCAGATTGGGAGCTGACCTCAGGAACATGTGCTCCTTCTCCAGAACGAATTCATCCTGTTACCATCATATTGGATTTGCTGTGAACTAAAATTAAAGCCATGGTTTAAAGTGAATTTGTTCACTGGGGTTATAAGGTAATATGATTAACATAAAACTTTGTTAGTGCTAATGCACTCTATTACAATTTAACTGGCACATTTCAAGAACTGAATTTTACAGAACCGACAAAAAAGGTCCGGGATTTAGAGTGGAGTGAGGAATGGAGTTTGTGTCCCTTGAGGAAATTTTGTCATTGAAGAAGACCTTTGAGCATGATTTGGATTCCCACACCACCATTGTGTGACACAGAATGTGACTCAGAAAAGAGGATCTGTCCTACTGTCCTACTTTGTAACCTTCGCAGTTCCTCATTTTCTCCTTATAAGCCACCAGAACTTGTTGCCTTTAGCAACATAAACATTTATCTTTGTAATCTACAATGGAAGAAAATAGGATCATGGAAGGCATGAAAATGGAAAGCAGAATTTACTCCTGCATGACTTTTCCCATTTCTGTCTCTGGTGATCCTGCACCACACATTTTTTATGTTGCTGTTGTGCAGGCAATTTGCAAATATTTTTCTTACCTCTCCAAACACTATAAAATGACAGGTTTATTTTTACATGTGTTTAACCTTAAATCTGTTTTAATTTGTAGTTTATGGAATGTTAAGAGTTCATGTTTTTACTGCAGTGGCAAAATGGAGTAATTTTAGAGATTTTGTTTTAAACCTAGGGCTCTTAAAATATGGAATATTGTTCATATAACTTGCTAGAGATTAGTTCTTGAAATTAGGAAAACTTTTGTCAAATGTGTCAGGAAGCAGTAAAATAAGGTCATATTTAAGGTCATACTTAAAATGTCTTATTTCTTTTCCATGAAAGATACATTAGAGCCACATTTTTAAATTTTCACTTTGGCAACATGTTCAAGGGGCCTGTCTTCAGGAAACCTATCTTTAGAACAATGTCAAGGTGTCCCCATATACCCTGTATGTAAAATTGATGCCTTTGAGCATTGGTGGTTAGAAAGATAGTCATATATTTTTTTTTGCACTATCCTAGGTGCTATCATTTCCTATGGAGTTCCTGGAAAAAAACCTGAACTCACCCCAGCTTGGGTTTTCTGGAGTTTGAAGTGACCGGCTAGGCAGGCGGAGGTTTCGTTGCGGCAGCTGATTAGGAATGAAGTGCTGTCAGCAGCACATCGCTGGCCCGCTGGAATGTTAACGTTACGTGTGAAATGACAACTCTGACTACACTTCTCTGCACCTCCCATTTTGACTGTTCATAGTCGCACGCCTGGCCCTCCCTGCAGCTTGCCATGAAAATGACTCGTGAAATTCTAGGGTGGAGTTGCCACGGGTGCGCACTAGGACTCGTGCAGGAATCAATTCATGGGGTGGCGGAACCTCATGAATTGAGTCAAGTTGAATTTTGAGACTTGTGCTCAACACTGTATATTAGTGTATTGGTCTTCCTTGTTCATATATAAAATAGAGTACGGATGGGTGAGAGGAGGGTGTAATTTTTATATTGAGAAAGGATGAGTAGTTCTGGAGAACTACGTTCTTCTGCCTCCCTCCCGGGCACTTATTTTCCAGTCTAGTTCTGATATTCAAAGTGACTGAGACATAAAGTTATATACAAGACAGTAGGAAGATGAGATGGGAAGAAGTCAGCCCTCCTCTTTTTGATCACTTACATACATACAAAGATTTTTACCCTACCCTTTTCCCCAGTAAAGGGGACTCAAGGTGGCTTACAAAGATAAATAAAACAATATTTTAAAAACAAACATTAAAATAACGAACAGCACAAAACCACAGAGCACAAATACCGTATTTAAAAAACCATGTCATTAAAAAAATGCCAGTCAACCATTCACTCAAACACTTTTAAGAAAAGAAAGCTCTTGGTTCTCCTTTTGGAGACCAAAATGTCTCCAGAGAGGGAGTCATTCTTAGTTCAAGGGGACGGGAGTTCCATAAATAAGGGGCCACCATTGAGAAGGCCCTATTCCTAGTCTCCATCCCTTTCACTTCAGCTGGCTGCGGCACACTCAGAAGGACCCCTCATGATTACCTAAGAGGACAGGTAGGATTATATGGAAGAAGGTGGTCCCTGAAATACCCTGGACCCAAACTGCAATGGGCTTTAAAAGTCAAAACTAGCACTTTGAATTCAGTCTAGAAATGTCACACTCTCAGCACAGACATGTAAACAAAAATTGTGGTTGCCCCATCACACCTAGTCTAACCTTTACTGAGCACGGATAAAGGTAGACTGGCAAAAGGAGAAGATTAGGGAAAAGAAAGAAACAATGTTGGGGAGAGGGGAAGGAGAGTGAGACAACCAGGAGAAGTTGGGGAGATAGATGCGGGAGATGGAGAAGATAAGGGACTAGATCCTTCTTAGCAATCCATCTCCCCCTACCCATGAAATAGAGTCCTTTTGAGAAAGGGAAGCTTAGAAATTTCAGTTCTTAGTGTTTCATTCGAGATGTCAATTTCTATACAGTTTGAGACCTGGTTCCTAGTTAAATTTGAATCAATCTGTTAGGCAAATCTGTAAAAGCTCATTCATGGAACTTACTCCAACTTGCATTCCTTAAGAGTTTATTAAAAACATTTCTCAAAACTTCCAAATACTTCTCTGTAAAAAGTTGGACTGCTGTCTTAAAGTTACAGATCAGGAAAATTGCATCGCCTTAAGGAAGACCTGTTGGGCACCAAGAGACCTTCAAGACCACGGGGAAGGCTTTGTTGTGTTTTTCTTCACTTGTTTTAATGATGGAAGACAGATCTCTGGAGGAACATCTCTAGTTGTTGTGAGGGACAGTTTGAGCTTCTTGGCTGGAGGTGTGAAACTAACTTGACAGCTAAACAACTCTGTTAGTGTTTCCCAATATTAATGTGGGATTTTTCTTACCCCCAAACACTGTCCCATTAATCAGTATCTGACTGATACATAGACTTGTTTTAGAAAAACCCAATTGCTATGGAAATTAGTGTTTTAAGCCAACATGCTGCATACCGACAGCATTTATATGTTTACTTGAATGCAATATAATGATTATTTCTGAAGGGGAAACCCATAGGAAAAGCAGCAGGAGGAAAGAAAAAGCTGTCTGATTTGGCAAAGTGCATCTTACAGAAGTCCAATATTATTGGTATGTTACAGCGGCTGCAAATGTTGACAGAGAGCCTCCTGCAAAGCTCAGTAGACTTGGTAGAGTGAGCCATAAATCAAAAGTTTAATGGGAACTCTGCTTTTCAACTCTACTCCAACTTGCCCTCATTGTAAAAAATACTGTCCTTGATAATGCAGCTATGTTGAATTTATATTAGCTGCAATGATTCATTCAACTTGTCATGTACCATTCTGTATACATTTATATTTCTCATCGGTTGGCTTCCCTACTTCTTAAGGAAGGGGACTGTAGCTTTGCATGCAGAAAGTCCCACTTCAATCTCTGGCATCTCCATATAGGACTGGGCAATAACTTCTGGGCAGCTGCTGCCAATTGGTCATCAAGACTGAGCTCCATGGATCAATGGTCTGATTTGCAATACAATAGCTTCTTATGCTCTGTGTTTCCTTGTACCACTTACTTACCCATGGAGGAGGGATGTGCCTGAGTTGCATTTTGCAAGTTGAGTCGTGTCTCAGGTTAGCAAACTCACTTGTTGAGGTATGAGTAATAGTGCGCGCCATCATGACTTGACTCGCAGAAAAATTTCAAGTCATTTTGACTCTAGGTCCTAGTCATTTCAAGAAATGGGTCAAGTCTTTGAGCAAAAACAAAAAACCTTAAGCCTTACTCTTCCCCTCAAGCCCCCCCAGCCCCTCCTCCTGGAACCACCTATGCTGCTATCAGTCTGAAGTATAACTACCAGATTAAGATTGGCAAAGATTGCCCACGAGATCTTTCAGGGCAAGCTTTGGGAGAAAAGGTAAGCAAGCATACAAATATTAAACAGAGTCAGGATTCAAGTCATGAGTCTCTTCCAAGTCACTGGCCGTGAGTCTCAAGTCACACCTGAGTTAGTGATATGTCAGAGTCCAACACAAGTTGCAAAAAACAGGCATTTTTGCAACTCAAGTCCTCATCCTTGCCATGTGGAGTATTTTTCTAACCCAAACATTCTCTCACTAATCAGTATCTGACTGATTCATTATTTATGGGGTATGTTGGTTGGGGGTCACATTGTGGAATCCAGCAAAGAAACGAGGATGCTAAGGGAAGAGAGGAGATCAGAAGCAACAATAAGCCCCTTTTTAATGCATTTTTGGGCACAAGGACTTGACAAGGTTATTGGGGCAACAAGACTATTAAAAAAAGGTGGTCCAAATGTATTCACTGAGTGCCATTTGAATAAGATCTATCCTTGGGCACTGGAGACTATTTTAATATTGAAGTTTTATATTGTTTCTGAAAGACAACTATGCTTAGACTTTGGCTGGCTTCCAGAAGGGAAGGGTGTTCCTGGCAAGCAGAATACTAGCCTTTCAATGCATCTGAGGAGGACCATAGTTGGCAGAAGAGCTGAATTTGTGGAACAGTTTCCGGAGAGTTGGCTGTGCTACAGCTGTAAGACAGGGGCTATTCTTGGGAGCTGTTTCTCATTTCTGTACTCCTGATTCTGAGGCGGTTCATAGCTCATTGACCAGTTTGTCTGTTCAGTCTATTACACTAAGTGCAGTGCAAATACTGTAGTTGCGGATTTTCCTGGTTTCCCCAAATGCACCATACTTATAAATGGTGAACTATTTTTCATGACATCACTTCTGGTGGGTTCTGACACAAGTGTCATTCTAAAAAGTGGGTCCTGGTCTAAAACGTTTGAGAACCACCGTCATGGTAGATGCTCATTTTATGCTGGAAGCATGTACATTCCTGGCTGCCACTGAATATTCTTCCCCCTCCCCACCCCCAGAAGTATAACCGAGTATGTAAAGTGCAAGTTCTCACACCCTTGAATTCTGTAGTATACAAGGCTTAATTTGCTTGCTTATGTGCTGTTGGCTGTAACAAATGAGATTTGCATGGCACTGTTTGACCTAAAATCCCCCATTTTCAGACTTTACTGGTGATCAACTTTTAAAGTGTTCTATGAATTATTTATTTATTTATTTATTTAAGAAATTTTTACCCCGCCTTTCCTCTGCCAGGGCAGATGTCCAAGGCGGCTTACAATATTAAAAAAGATAAAAATAAAGTATAACAATTAACATTAAAAACAGTTAAAAACAGTATTAAACAATAAGCAATCAAGATTAAAAACACAAACAATTTAAAAACAATTAAAAAATAAAATAAAACACAAGCCCCGTGGATCATAATAACCAGCCAGCCAACCTGTCAACAATTAAAAGCTTTTTGGAATAAAAAGGTCTTCAGCCCCCGCCGAAATGTAAACAGAGAGGGAGCAGTTCTCAATTCGAGGGGAAGGGTGTTCCAGAGTTGGGGGGCCACCACCGAGAAGGCCCTCTTCCTGGCCGCCACTCCTCTTACTTCTCCTGGTGGCGGCACAGTCAGAAGGGCCCCCCCAGATGATCTAAGAGTACGGGTTGGATTATATATACATTTACCATTGAGTAAATGAATCTGTTAGCGAGGTTATATGGGTAATACATATTTGTATATACAAGGAGTCAATATTTCATACGTTTAGTAATTTCCATCAAAATTATTCCTGGAGTTGTTAACAGAAAAGCAGGAACATTTTCACATAACCTCATCTACTCTAGAGCTATCTTAACACAAAAGTAAGAAGAAATGATTTTGTTTCTTGACCAGTGACACTCTGGAGCCAGCACAGTTCACTGCGGCCACAGTAAGGAGTATGCCTGAAAACCCAGAAAATGGTGCGGATAAGCCAGTTTCTGCCAGGACCACCTCGGCTCCAGCATTCAAGCCAACAGGACCTCAGTATGCAGTCAAAACGTCAGGCTGGCAACCATCCAATCAACCAGGTAAGGCTACCAACTATTCAAAATTTAAACTGACCATAATTTTGGAGAGAGAGAGAACACGAACACACAACGTTTACAATCAGTTGTGGAAAAGGACAAAAGCATCCTTCCCAGGAATACTGGAGTAAATAGGATCTTCTCTTCTTGCACCTCCTATTCATGTGTTCACAGGTGTGTGAATAATATGCATGTTGTAGCACACAGTGAACCCGTCCCCCATTGCCTGTATATTCTTTAATGTGAATTAGAGCCTATGCACATCCTGAGAAAAGGATGGATGTTTGACATGAGAATTGCCTGTGGGCATAAATCATGTGGGCAAGAGCATGAGCATAAATCATGTGGGCAAAGAGTAAAATGAGTGCCAGTATTAGCTGCTAATATTGGCACCCCATTTTACTCTTTGCCCAGAGTATGGGTATATCCTGGCTCTTAATGAAACTTTTGATATTTGCTATAATTGGCAATGGTTAGATAGTGTCACCGAAGTGATGAACATGAAATTGGGTGAACTCCGGAAGCTAGTGGAGGACAGGGAGGCCTGGCGTGCTGTGGTCCATGGGCAGTGGTGTCATCTACTCTCGTAGACGGAACGCTGGGCGGGACTTACGCGTGATCGGCAGCCCGTCCACTCACTTCCGCTTTCTTCCTGCTCGTTGTGTGGCTTTCCCTGGCCTCAGAGGGGGTGCCTGCTCGCCCAGGCACCTGGCGCGCCCCCCACCCATCCCCCTTGGCGAGCAGGCGCCCCTTCCAAGGCCAGGGAAAGCCACACGACGAGCGGGAAGAAAGCGGAAGTGAGTGGACGGGCTGCCAATCACGCGTAAGTCCCGCCCAGCGTTCCATCTACAGGAGAGTAGATGACACCACTGTCCATGGGGTCGCGAAGAGTTGGACACGACTTAGCGACTGAACAACAACAATAATAATAATAGGCAAGTTTTCATAGTAAGAGGTCCATAAGTGGAGTGGACATCTGTGCACTGGCCTCCCTGACTCTAAAAATGTTGCAAACGTGCTTTATGGCATTGGCCAACAGTTTGAAATTGACCTTTTATCAAGGAATGCTAAGCTCTGACTTTCTTACAAGAGTAAGGGCCAAATCCTATCCAGTTTTCCAGCCCTGATGTAGCCATCCCAATGGGGTATGTCCTGCATTCTGTGGTGGAGGGGGAGTTGGGGGGGTCCCTCAAGGTAAGGGCATGTTTGTTGACTTTCCTTGGGGTTGCATTGCAGCTGCATTGGCACTAGAAGCCTGAATAGGATTGGGCCCTAAGTCTGCGATCCAGTGCGACGTTTTCTGGGAGTAATCCCCATTAAACACTATGGGACTTCTTTCTGAATAAATACACATAGGATTGTGCTATAAGACCATTTTCGTCTCACCTGCTTCTGACAAGATACAAGTTGTAGAGCAATATTTTCAGCTTTTTGAAAATGGTGCTTAAAAGTTAGAAAAGAGATTAAAATCATTCCAGAGTGAAAAAAGCCAAACACGTAGCATTAACGTGGCGTGCAGTGTTTATGTTCTGTATTTCTGCCCTTAGAATATATATAAATAGCTGAATTACATCTTAACAGCATGAGAAACACTTCATGCTTTGGAGGTGTAGCACTTCAATGTATCCTCATGGTGGCGATAAATCATTGCATCTGTTTTGTTCAAGAACCTGTTTGCTTACTGTAAGGAAATGTGACAGATGATGTTAAGGCTGGTTTTGAACAAAAGCTTGCGTTCTGAGTGCACTGTGTTCTTTTCAGATATGCTACACCTAACAAAAATGCCCTTTAATGTTAAACCCCCAGGGTATTTGGTGCAGTGGCTGTAGGCGATAATGTATTTGTTCAGTTTTATACAGCCTTCTAGAGGCTGCCAGTTCTTTCTGATTATTTTCAGAAGCTAATTTGTGGCTCTGATATTTTTGCCAGCACTACTGTTGTGTTCTGTTCCATGTTCACTACCGGCTAATGTGCATGGTCACTGCCTCAGAATTCTTGCAGTCAAAGTGGCATCCTAACGACACAGTTCACATGATATATCTGCTGCTCAGCTGTACCACTTCAGAGAGCATGTGCGAGAAAAACTGTTTGAATGTGCTCCCATACTTCAAAGAAAACCCCACTATGCCCACACATACCAAATTATCTATATCAGTGGTTCCCAAACTTTTTAGAACCAGGGACCATTTTTTAAAAAAAACACTCTGTTAGACCCACCTAATTTACAAGACTTCTTTAAAAAAAAAAAAGGTTCACTTTACTCATCACGTAAGCCTCTGTTTTTATTCTTTTTTACTATGGTACCCCCTACGCCTTTCTGGTCCCAATCCAATGAACGTAGAGCTCAACACTCTGTTGGGGTTGTGTTCCCCTCAGCCTGGGCTCAATGCATTTTCCTTGTCAGCTTTCAACTTGTCCATTGTGTAACCCACCAAAAATTGGGTCGCAACCCAGTGGTCGGTCCTGACCCACAGTTTGGGAACTGCTGATCTATATAAAACACTTACAGTATATGCTTCCATTTCATTTTGTGAAAAATCCACAAGGTTTTCATTTCAAGCATGTTACAAATATTAAAACTAATGGAAATTTCAGAACACTTCTAAAAAACAACTTTATATAAGTTAGAGTGTCATGGAGACAACTATTATCACTACAGCTCAAAGCAGGGGTTGCAGCCCAAATAGAGGTTGCCTGGTTCTACTTAAGTGAAAACAGCAGAAGCATGAGTATTGTGTTTCATGTCATTCATGCAGAGAAAAAATTGTCAATGAAAACCAAGGTGAGAGAAATGCAACTTTTTTCCAAACGACTTAGCTGTACATAATGCCATCCTCTCTGCGCATGGATAAGTTTGCTTTCAAGGTGCAAGTTGGTTTACTTCATTATGACTACCAACAACGGGGAATGAAAGAAATTATATAATGATAGCGAAACACATCTAAATAATGAATATTCTGTGGAAACCTGAACTCAGATGGAAATCTTTCACAGCTATATCTTGACAGATATCGAAAGCTGGATGTTCTGAAATTTTTATGGAAATCTGAACCAGGTGCACACAAGAGGCACAGAATCTGCCTAGTGTTATTTTTGGTTCCTTCTAGTGGGTGCAACTACTTAGTAAAATATTTTCAGTGCTGTTGCAAAAAGTAGAAATACGTGGGTGCTTGGGTCACAAAGTAGTAATGCCCAGTGAGATGGAAAGGCAGTTAAAGTCCTGTTCTATTTTAACACCTGTGCTATTTAGTGATAGCTAAATTCAGCTTGTTTTTTTTTTTCTGTGAATAATTAAGGCTACAATCCTATACAGTGGCCCCTTGATATCCGTGGGGGATCTGTTCCCGGATACCCTGTGGATACCAAATTCCACAGATAATGAAATGGGCGTGGGCAAACCAGTAGTGCCTTTCCAAAGTACCCTGGAGGCCTTCTGAGCATTTCTCCAGCCGCAAGCTAGACGTCTGCAGATAGTCGAGCCTGTAGGTAAGGAGAGCCCTACTGTACACACTTTCCTTGGAGTGAGCCCCATTGAATACAGTGAGACTCTAAATTTGTAAGCATGTTTAGTCTTGGCGTTAATGAGCCCTATGCAGAACTCAGTCTCACTTAGTTCAATGACAGTCTCACTTAGTTCAATGGTATTACTTACAAGAATGGTATTACTTACAAGTATAGGATAAGGTAGAAGACGGAGTCCTGCGTTCTAAATCTGGTCTGCCAAGAGATTTTTTATCTCAGAAAAGTTCTTTCTAATTTTCCCCTGAAAAACTGACCTGTAATTCACCAGTCCTTCAGATTATAGATTCTTGCCTTGCCTTGGACACCCCATTGTGGGGGGGAGGGGGGGGAGGCTGGCTATACATGTCAAATGCATAATGTTTTTCTAATTGTCCAGATGTTGATTTTGGACATTTAACTGAAAAGAGCCACTGATCTATCCTTTGTTGATCAGTATTCTGACATAAGATAGCCTATGATGATTTATATAACACATGTTTTATGTAGAAGTCTCCTGGGATGTCAAATCTGAATCTAGGTATGATTGCAGCAGCAACTGAGCAAAGATTTTTTTTCTATTTCTTCTCCGCCCCCACATTTTATGTTTACTTCCACCCCATTTGATCCCTAAGGCACTGAAGGCAGGTTACAACCTATCTGGAACCCTCAAGAAAATAAAGGTGTATTTCATACAATGAAAGCCTTAACATTCCCTTTCTCCGGAGGCTGAACTAAAAGTGCTCACCCTTCTGTGCCAGTGGAAACTGTTCAGCTGGTCAGCGCTTGGATCACAGTAAATCAACCTTTTCACAGCTAAACAAAGAACCATGAAGCCAACTCAAGACATATGTTTGCATTCAAACTCGGTTCCACTTCCTGGTTCCATTCATTGGACTTTAGCCTTGGTCCGTGTCCTTGCAAAATCTGTTTCCCTGATCCCTCAGAACCTCACCTCAACTTCTGGATTTACTCCTATGCTTCTGAGTCACCTTTGAAAGTAAAGCATACTTAAAGATTCAGGAAATTTTAAAGGATGAGTCAAATCTGAACAAAAGCCTTCTGTGTAGCCTTGTTTTAAATGGGGACTTCAGATATATTGAAAGATTGCCTTGTTGAAGCTAAGCTGTTCTTTAGTCTAATCAGGGTTTACTAGAGAGACTGTCTGGGAACCCTCTGTATGCTGCCTCGAGATCCTTTGTTGAAGCAAGGCTGAAGTAGAAATACAGGTGTGCCTCCGTATCCACTGATTCGGTATCCACGGCTTTAGTTATCCATGGAAACCGTGGATACTGGGATGTCTATTAAAAAGACAGGGGAACATTAAACAAATCTTTTTTTTAACCTTGTTGCAGTAAAACCACTGATGTTCCCCTGTTTTTAAAAAGGCGTCCCCCGTATCCATGGTTTCAAGTATCCATGGGGGGATCTGGAACAGAACCCCTGCAGATCCTGGGGCATGCTTGTATTGCAAGACAAATGAACAACTGGTTGACTAGAGAGAAGCTTCTTTGTATATGTATCTATAGAAGAATCACAATAGTTTGAACTTTGATATAAATTGTTTGCTTATGTTTAACCGTGATTACGTGAGTGAGTGAGTGAGTGAGTGAGTGAGTGAGTGAGTGTGTGTGTGTGTGTGTGTGTGTGTGTGTGTGTGAGAGAGAGAGAGAGAGAGAGAGAGAGAGAATGAAAAGTCTAAAACAATGCGATGCTCCTTTTGGTTCAGCTATACTTTATCGGGAGGGCCCAGAGGACTCTTCTAGGTCGTGCCAGGCCAGCAACTCACTCCACTGGTTTCTGTGGGCCTGAGAATGACCTGCAGAAGCATTTGGAACTGATTTGCATCCGAGTTGCTTCCTGATACCACCATCCTATGTGGTGAGACACTTTTGTAAGCACGTGACTAGATCTTCTGTTTTGCATGCCATTTAATTCCTAAATATCACACAACTGCAGTACTGACTGATTTAACTTTAAACAATGTGATCTTCAGTGAGCTTTTGGGATTGTGCAGAATGCAGATTTAAATGCCAGAATCTTTAGTTGCCTATAAGTGTTGCATAACTGAAGGTCCAGGAGCAACATCAGAAGAGTTTGATTCTGACAAATGAATGGTCTGGTATTAATAATTCTAAATTGTTGTTTTTTTCTGTCACAAGGCTGCATACCACAAACTCTTGCAAGTTAACTAATGTGAATTCCACTGTAGCCAAGCAAAGTCCATTGTGAAACCACAGCAAAGCTATTCATAAATGTCATCCTTTTATCTTGGGGTATTTGCTTGCAATGTAAGATGTTAACCTTCTGAAATCATTGTGGACATATATTTAGAATTTTTTGGAGCAGTATGTGGTTATCAGGAAATGTTTTACCTGTTCTTCCTGAAAGTGATAGTGCCAAAAGCACTTCATGAATTTTTGAAAGGCCATGTTTCACAGATTTTGTAACAACAAATTTTGTATCTTAAAGTTTCTCCCCCTCAATATAAAATGAATAAATTCGAATGAGGTAAATATAAAACATTCATTTGGGTCTTTTAAACTTGTCTAATACTTCAAAGTGTATGGAATTAAACACATTTGCATACCAATATTTCTCTTTCTCCTTCCAACTTTCAAAGAAATCCAGTTTCCCATTAATTACAAAATTAATAAAGTTCAAAACATTGTTTCATTTTTGATACTGTTTTCATATTTTAAACAACTTATCAATCAACATGGAGTGTTCTAATATTAGTTACATTCGTTGTCTGTTATCCACGTTAGAGTTTGCTGCCCTCAGTCCTTGTTGGTAATCCCAACTCTGATTTTGAATTCTTAAACTGGGTGTTTAAGAATTCTTACACTGCTTGTTTTGCTACTTTTTTTTATACTTGTTGATTGGGTTTACTGACATTTTGGTGATATTTTGCATAGGTTTTCTACATTTGTTTGTTGGCTATCCTGATGATTCCTTAAAGAAGGTGGAGGGCTGTAGGATATAACAGTTTAAAATAAAGAATAAAGTAGATGTGCATGTGAATTCTAGGAAGCCATTGCAGTGCCACAGGAGATTCAGGTGTGCTCGATGTTAATGACAGATGAAAATGCATGCAAATTACCCAGAGTGCATTCAGACAGCCATCTAAAAACCAAAAGTGGGTGATCTCTCTGCTCACCCCATGGCAAGGGGTAATGGCAAAAAGCGGTTGAACGTTGATTAGTTAATTGGCAAGCTTATCCCGCGTAACATACACCTTTGCAAAGGAGGTGCTATCAGATCGAAACGGTAGCATTTGACACCAACTTTGTGTGGCTAGATTAGGCTAGGTGTAGTATGAGCTCATGTGTTGCTACAGAGCTTTGGAGGAGGACAGGAGAAGGACAAAGATGCGTCCAGTAGCGATTGACAAAGATGCGACCAGTAGCAGTGTGGTGCATAAAAGATCCAAAGGTATGAAAGACATGAAGAAAAAGGATAGAAGAATATAAAATACATAAGATTCCACATTAAGCTCCTGTCGTCCATTCCGTAGGCTCTCGTGTGGAGGAATTCCCTTAATTCCCAAACTCGTTCTCCTTCAAGCTTGTGTAAGCTTCGCCCCCAAATGGCTACGGTGTTCAGTAACGCCATTTTCAGTTCATTGCTTATCTCATACTGAAAACCAGGCCATGTCCTCCAGTTCCCACACAGGACCTCTCAATCAATCACCGCACACTTATTCCTTTTTTTAGTATCCAGGCCATTCCCTTTGACTTCTGTTGTTCTTTCCAAACTAATGCTGATAAGGTACATTTATATGCATCATAAACAACCTCCATAAATGTACATAATTATCACATATTCTTCCACAATTTTCCCTGCATCCCCTTCCCTCTGTTATATCCCTTGTGTGCCTTTCTGCTTTTTCTCACACTATGTAAAGTACCGTGTACCTACTTGGTGCTATAGCAACTGTGTGTGTGTGTGTGTGTATCCTCCCCAATGCCCCCTAGGCAGTTCCCAATTAAAATACTATATAATACTTTTAATTAAGCAGTATAGTTGCTGAAAATAACCATGGAAATGCACACAACTGAGTAGGTGCCTTTTCAGTCCCACAGTTCCAAAGCATTAATGCAGTGATTCCCAGCTTCCAGAGCTACATTACTAAGTTTTGCTCCCACACATGTCAATTATAGAGAGAAAATATCTGCAATATTTGGAGGCTGTTTACTGCCGTCAGTCTCTTCATCCAAGTGGAGGAGGAGTGCGTATGGCAGGGGCAGGTGGGTGGCTGGAAAAAAGGAAAGTGGTATATTTTGATTATCATGTGGGTCACCTTTTCAGCAGCACCACTTGCTGAGCAGCTGGAAGGGAGAGACAGAAGGAGGCTTCAAACTGAGTACAGGGGAAGCGGAAGACCAAGAGGGAGAAGGCTCTGGGATAACCTAATTATCATGTCGGCCACCCTTTTAGCAGCAGCACTTCCGTCAAGGCATCACTTTGCAAAACACCTCACAGCTGCTGAGCTGGGAAGGGATGTCTCGGCAGAAGAAGCACTGCTAAAAGTCTGCCTGCAAGGTAATAGGGCTCTTGAAAAATATGACCAAACTCTGCATATTTTCTGCCATTTGTCACTGATAAACTCCTAGATGAAATAAAGTGCTTAATACTGGTCATACCTGTTTAGTGATGTCACAGCTGTATGAAATGATACTCCTGATTTAAGTCAGAATCAACGGCTTCATCTGACCTGAAAGCTGTCAACCAGTTTTTTTTTTTAATTTTATGTTTATCTATTTTGTAAGTGTTGGGAGACATAAGTGAAATTGGAGGTGGACAAATGCTTTAGACTTAAGGTTACATCGGGGTTTACATAGCTGTAGGAAAAAAAGCTTATTAAACGTTGTCGTGTATATTTCAGTGACCCCTTCCCCTGAAACATAAGTGGATTAGCTTGTTTTGAGCATGAAACACAGCAGTATGATAATGCTTCAAAATGCTTCCTATTTCTATGTCTTGCCATGGCACAGATACATACTCTGCAATTTGACATGTAGCAAATTTCAAACATAAGTGAAACAAATGTAAATGTGAAGGGAACCATTTTTTTAAAAATATACAGTACATTGTCAAGTGATGCTATTTCAGTCTGCCAGTTCTCACCCATTTTCACCGCAGCTTTCCCCCTGAGAGTAGAGTGCCTTTAAGTTTAGTTGAATGTTGCGTGGTGCATAAAACTGCAGATGAGAAGATGACCTGACCCAGGCCAACCCAGAATGTTCATTTTAATTAAGAAACTTCACAGCCCATTTAATCTGAGTTCTTTAGAGATGAAAGGCTAGCTGTTGCAGCAGGAAACGAACCCTCTGAAGTTGTAACCAGGCCTCTAATGCACCTGTTCTGATTTTTCATGGTGCGCATTCTAGCTTTCTCAGTCATTTTAAGAAATGATAACAGTATAATCCTTCCTGTTCTATCTTTCATCATGAAAGGATTTAGAGCTTCAATTGTATCCCACAAATTCAGCAAATAATTTTGAAAAAAAATGCGGCTATTGAAAGCTCTTGCCCACTCTCGCTTGCTTGCCTAAGCCCGTGCTTTTTAAGGGATTTTAACAGACTTAAATATATCAGACATTTAGCATAATTGTTTTTTATTTAGGCATTATAGTTTGATAGATTTCACCAGCACCAGTGTGACCTCGAAATAAAGAAATTGGCTGAATTATTTTAGTATAATGTATTAAATTATAATTGTCACTGAGGACCTTTGTTTTCCCCATTTATTGTACATAGTTTGATAGTGTGTTATAAATCACTGGATTACAGCTCTTCAAAGTGAGATTTTGGCCGTTGCATGCATTGCTGTAGCTTTGTTATTTATAGACATTAACATGATGCCTGATCTTATGTTTAAGTGAGCGTTAAACCATTTGGTCTGTTGTACCGTTGCTATGGGCAAGAGAACGCCTCTCAGGATAAACTTGGCTCATGTTGTGCTTTCTTTGCTCTTTTTGAAGCATCAGTTCCCTAGCATTTCAACTCATTCTTTGTGGTCAGTACTAGGACATGCCATTCTTAACAAAACCTAGGCTGCACCGTTCTTTTTTGATCTGAACTCAGTGATATGGAAAATTAAAACTGTTCCCTGGAATGCATTTTGTTTCTAATGGATGAACATGTGCCTTATGTGGGTCTGCCTTTTTAAAAGTGCTTGAAAACCTGAGCTGGTGCATAATGCACCTGCGATAGGAGCTGATTTCATGGCGCATTAAACCCCATTGTTGCACCAACAGTGCTGGCTTGTAGTCCATTTGTAGGCACCATTTAGTTATTACCTTTAAAGTTCTATATGGCTTTAAGTGACTCCTTAAACGGATCCTGTCTTCCCGCACAAACCTACTACTGTATCCACATCTATGTAGATCATCTGGAGGGGCTCTTTTCCATATCCCACTATCATCAGAGGGCAAAGCTGTTGATGTAGGAAAACGCCTTCTCTGTGGTAGCCACAGATTCTATCACTCCATGTCCTGGAAATCTCTCTCTCATCCCAGCAGTGTTTAGATGCCATTTTGTTCACGTTTCTGATTTCATTGGGCCTATGGACAGTTTGGTATTTCATCTGCTATTGAATGTTCTTGTCTGCTTGTTTGTATTTATTTTGTGGTGGTGTCTCATTGTGTGTTAATGTTTTAAAAGCTACTTTGGGCATCTCAGATATGATAGACATGAAACGGAGCAGCAGAGAATAAACATTTTAAAATTAATACATCTTTTTGATCGTGTTAGGGGAAATAATAGCACCAATTTACATTTCCTGTTGGTATTGGTTTTTCTTCTTGGCTACTCCTTTCTTTTTCCTGGACCTTTTTCTTAGTCACTTGGCTGATCCCAGCCAGTCAGGTATTATGCAGCAAATGGGATGCTGCACAGACAATTGGATTCAATTAGACTATGTGATAACATCTAAGGATAAACAAAGCCAGCTTGAGAGCAAAGGACAGCAGTGTGAATGAACGGGCAAACATTTTTGCAGGTATTACCAAAGAGTTATCAAATTTCTTGCCTGCTATTATTGAAACGGGGGAAAACCATATAATCTGTAATGGGGCCATTAGGTCATCAATGATCACTTAAAAATGCTTAACACTACGGTGGGTAAGGCAAAAATTAGAGGCACAACCCTCTAACGTTCAGTGATGCTTTTCTAATGTGCTATGAAAATGTTACTCTTGTGAAAGGTAGATCAATTATAAATTTGATTTAGCAATTTCCAAGGAATATCTATGGACATCGCCATTATCTGGTATCTGAGTATTAAGAAATAAACTGCTGAAAATTATAATTTATTCCTCCTCTCAAAAGACCACCTTTCCTTGACAAAACCTTGTATCTTAGTTGTTTACACTTGCATTTTCTGAATTTTGAGAATTTATATATTTTAATGGAACTTTTGTCCTCTCTGTCTATCCAGAAAGGATTTACTATACTCTGCTTAGCATTTTCAACCTCTACATGTTGATATAGGAAAGAATACCTGTATGCTGTGAGGGCTAGAAAAAGTTTTAAAAGGGCAACAATCTAAATTGACAAAACTTCCATCGCCTTGTCAAGCTTTGTAGTTTAAATTGACAGAGAAAGTGTGTAACTCAATTGGCCTTTTAATGGAATAGATGAATTAGAAGTGAATGAAATAAGTACACTTCAATGGATTTGACCATGAGCAGAATTGAAACACGCAAGCATCTGTAACAGGCAGAGGTTGTTTACCTTTATTGGTCTAACGTGTTATTTTGCTTCTTCCTTTTTTTTTCTTTTTGTATCAGTAGTTGGTTTGTCTTTGGTTTGAGAATGATTGAGCTTATATGGTGGACCTGCCATGTGCAAGCAGCCCAAAAGCTGTTCCTTGTGATCATGCGCCATGCAGAAGTTGCGCCCTTTAGATAATATTCTGGCAAAATAAAAATATCTGTTAGTTTTGTAGCTTTCTTATATGTGAAATTTCTGTGATTAGCTCAGCTTCCAAGTATTGGTGGGCCTGCGATATCCTGCAGATTCGGGTCCACCCCAGACCCTTCATACATAATCGGAGCTCTGCTACGGTTGCGCCCAGAGCATGTTCTGAAGGCCAGGAAGGCTGCCATGGCTTCTCTAGCCTTCAGAATGCCCATTTTGGGCAAAAAAAAAAAAAAAAGCAACTTCAGGCCAGGGATACACTGGGAGACAATTTGCAAGATTCCACTTCTGTTCAATTCAGTCTTCCTTTTTTCCTTTTCCTTCTGGTAAACAATCATTGTGTGTTATTTCCTCCTGCAGAAAATGCCTTGTCTTCCTGTTTCTCCTAGAGCAGCATAATACTGTTCAATGCCCCAACCACCTTAATTGAAGAATCCCCCAGAATTTTGCAACTTTGCAGTACATTTCAGGTCAGCATTCTCAGATAAGGGAACACCCACCTCTTCTTCTGTCTCAGCAATGGCAAACACAGGAAAGAGAGTCTGCATTTTTGTCGGCGCATTGGCCCTCTTGACACACTTTGTGAATGCTTGTGTTCCTTATAGTTTGCTTTCATCTGTATCACTTTTGAAAACATGTGAAAAGTACATATCATTTACAACAAGTTTATTTGCTTAGAGTGTTCATATTTTTATTTTGATACTTGGCTACTGGGTCATTGCAAACATTCAAATGATTTAGGAGTGCAATTGTGATCAAACAGGCTATTCCAATGATCTGCTTTTAGAGATGCGTATGGGGCAATATCAAAATTGCAAGTACAGGTAATCTAAAACTAGTTTGCAACTTCTAATATTAGATCCATAGCATCAATAACGATGGCTGTTTTCCACACCTCATTTAAGGTGATGACAAATCTGCAATTGATTGGTTGTGGATTACATCACCATATGTTTACTGAAGGCTGGTGAAAACTTGCCTTTAGGCTTGTTTAGTTTGTTGAACATTTGTAGTAGTTGTGATTTTTTTCTTAGTTCTGCATTTCCCAGGACTTTCGTTTACATTTTTTGTGGTTGACCTAGTTTGTTTTCCTTTAAATGTGTTAATTTACAATTATGCTGTCAGTATCCTCTATGATAGTGTCTGACTAAATTTTGAATTTATAATTTTGAACATTGTGGGTGCTTCTATAGAAGTCATACAGAAGCCAGGAAGCCTCTAGACTCCACTTATGTGATCTGTGCTGGAATGTATAATTGGAGAGACTATAATAGTATTCAGACACATCAATGCCAGCTGTTTGGCTGTGAACCACTTATGTTTACGCTTCAACAATCTTGTTAAGTAGCATCACTGTGGGTATGTTTTCTACATTTAATATTTTACGTGTTCTGTTTTCTAGCAGGTGGCAGCGGCTGGACAGCCAACAATAGTGCAAGGCCTGGAGCGGCTGTGCCAAGTGAAAAATCGACAGTGCCACCTCTACTCACAGATGAAGACACTTTGGTTCAGAGAGCAGAGCATATTCCGGCAGGAAAGCGAACTCCAATGTGTGCTCATTGCAACCAAGTAATTAGGTTTGTAACTTTTTTCTTTCTGTAGTTCTACCCTGCATGACATGCAACTTAAGTAGCTGTGTTACTAATTACTAATCAGGATTATGAATGATCTAAATATTAGCTCATAGGTTGGAACTAATCCGGGCCTGCACTTGAGGCAGGTTACTTGGAGTTGTAAACTGTAAATGTGCTGGTGATTAAAAAAAATTTTTTTGCATAAAAACAATCAAATACAAGAAAAACTAACAGGGATATAACAGGCAAGCCAGCAGGCAATGCTTACAATTGTTTGGTTGTATCTTTCTCATGGTAAATGTATATTTATGTATATATAACTGAAATTAGAAGCCAGTACAGTTGCATTAATTGATACTCTGGATCTACTGAGAAGGAAGTTTGCATACGTGCAAATTCAAACCATATTATAAGATACAAGCCACATAAAGCCACTCCCAGTAGCTTTGGACACTTTGAAAGCACTTTCAGTACTCCTACTGAAAATGAATATAGTAGGCAGAACATACCAGAGATGAAACTTAAGACAATAAGTAAATATTGTGAAGCTTAGCATTCATTGCCATCAAACCCAGAAGAATAACAAGTTGAAAGGCAAATAATAGGTGATACGGAAATGAAACAAGGAATCTGCAGTAGCAAATACTTCTTGGCGGCCAGAACTGTTGCAAGAAAAGTGAGCAAAACAGTCCCAGCCATATCAAGTTGAGATGACAATAACTAAAGTTTACTCAGTGCAAGAACTGCAAGCTGACACAAGCTTATTGAGAGGTCGTCTGTCGTCTGCTGAAACTTAGGAAGAGACCAGCTGGGGCCCAAGTGTATGTGTTATACGGCAGCAATTTTCAGCATTTTTCTTTTCACATCACACTGACCTCTCTGGTCTTTGCCTCTTGCAATGTCAGCTTCCAGGAGACTCCTCTGGGTTCAGTGGCTCTGCTTCTAGGGCAACTCTGTGTAGTAACAAATTGTCACCAGTATCAGCGGACATCCACTGATAGAGCGTGAGAACAAATAAAAAGAAATACTTTTTTATCCAGTGGGTAATTAATCTGTGGAACTCCTTGCCACACGAGGTGGTGATGGCATCTGGTCACTGCCAACTGTCTTTTCTACCATTTTAGGCTGCTGCAACCTGTGCCACAGCCAGTGGGCACGCAGGTTACGCCCAGTCAATCCTCACCGCTGACCCTGCCCATATTCAAGCTAGGGGTTGCCGGAATACAAATTCCATAGACATGGAGAGATTTGCCATCAAATTATACCAGAGCTTTGTATGGGAAATGAAGCAATTCAAAAAAGAGGATATACATTGAAAGCTCCTGACAGTACTTTAATCAATATATCATATTCTCCTTGTACTCTTGCACTACAGTGGTTTTGGGAGCTAGTGATAGCCTTGAGGGTTGAGGTTTTAGCATAATTACAGTTCATGCCCTTTGAGGTAGTATTACCTATGAAAAGGTAAGAGATGGATCAAGTGGCATTCCCCAGCACACCTGTTTTGCAGTCATACTGCATTGTAGACCTGGTTATTTTACACTGAGGCATAAAATAAGCATGACATGCCAGCTCTTCCCCTCCAAATTTGAATGATACTATTTTATAATTTGTATCCATTATTAATCCATTTAATATCTAAAGATATTTACATTTTTTCAGGGCCTCAAATTTTTAAAAATCAAAACCTGTGTTTCCATATGTGAAATATTTGTAATGATGCTCTGAGGGACTGTTAACTGACAGTTTTCAAAGCCCACGTGTCACATGGCATGTGTTTGAATGCCATAACTAAACTTGCTGCCACTTCCAAATTTACCTTTTTATTTTCAAGGCATGTTGTAATGTTTTTTTGTGTGATTTACACATGAGAGATGATTTTTCTAAAGTCTCTTAATAATGTGTGCAAATTATTCTTTGTGTCAGTTTCCTATATTACAGTAGTATTCCAACTTTTTAGCCTGGGACCCATTTTGTAGAATGGCACTCGTGTCAGGACCCACCAGAAGTGATGTCATGAACCTGGAAGTGATGTTGTGACAGGAAGTGACATCATCAAGCAGGAAGTGCTGTCATTGTAATGTAATAAAATGACACTCCTGAAATGCAAATTGGCATTCTTGGACTACAGGGATTATACAACCACAAAACATCAGTAACAGAAAGCAAGATTAGGACAAAATATTATGTAAAAGCGGTGAACTGAAAAAAACAACACCCCTCACTTGAAAATTCAAACTGTTAACACGCAGAAAAGGAATATAACAAGAGTAAGGTCTGCAGTACGGTTTCCAAGATGGCTGCTCCCAGCTTTCTACAACCCACCAGACATTAGGTTGTGACCCACCAAGTGGGTCCAAACCCACAGTTTGAATGCTATATTAAGAAAGCTATCATAAGATCATTAGTACTGTGGAAGAGAGTTTTTCCCTTCGAGATAAATATTAGCAAAACTTAGACACAAGTGGAAAAGCAGCATACCATTGAAGGGAGCAACTTAGGATAATTCCGGTGGGGCTTGTTAGGGGCTTGTCGCTCTTTGCACAGCCTTCCCACCCCCACCCCCCCGCTCGCATGGCAAGGGTGGGAAAATCTGAGCGTCCCATTGGCTGGCCCTGTTGCACAACTGTAGGTCAGGGGCAGATGCTCACCCACCCTCAGTTCAGTGCCAATTTTGCAAGCCCTGCCCAGTGTTCAGTCTGAGAGTAACTGGTTCCCTTTTGGTGACTGGGTAAGAATTTTTTTGTGGTCAACCTGATTGGCCTGGGTTGGCAGTTTTTTTCGCCTATCCCAGAGTAGCACTTGTGGTGGGTTCATTAGTGATGGTGGAGTGTAGGCAGGTGTGTGCCTGCATATGTCCTGAGGTAAGCAAGGTCAAGGGGTGAGCCAGAATGGCTCAGAAAATACTTGTCTGGTTTGGGAGGCTGGCTGGTCCACGGATTTGGCTCAATGCAGCTCCCATGGACCTGCGTTGAGCCAAATTTGGCTCACCTGACGCTTCCAAGGGAGATCGTAGCAGTGTACTGGTCACTTCCTGAGGTCCACCAAGGCCATGCACAGCCTCAGAAAGGCCATTTTGGCTAAATAAATAAAAGACTTTTTTGGGGGGGGGATTTTTGTGTTTGGGAAAAACACAACTTTGACTTTTTCTCAAAAATCTGAAGCTCCCCCCTTTTTTTTTTGGCCAAACGGCCATTCTGAGGCCCACCGAGGCCACACATAGTGGCACATGGCCTCAAAAGATCCTCCAGGCCTGATGACAACACAGCTCTGGTTGGGTCTAGAGGGTGGAGGCGGAAATCACCCATGCAAATGCACGCAGCCTCAGTGAGGCTCAAAAAGCCCTTCGGATCTGAGCACCTCTGTGTGTGTGTGTGTGTGTGTGTGTGTGTGTGTGAGAGAGAGAGAGGGCAGATGAAGGCCAGGTCACATAAGTAAGCTTGAGGCTATTCAGTAGGGCTGCCTCATTACAAGAAATGGATCAAGTTGTGGTGTTTGTGTTGTTTTTTGTTTTTGCAAATAAACAAAATATTACTTGTAAATAAATATTTCTTTCTCGGTCACCTTTTAATTCTCACAAAACTAGGTGGGTCCCCACAGAGCATCTTTTTAAAAAGTGGGTCCCAGTGCTAAAAACTGTGGGCACCACAGATATATAGGATTGCTCTGTTTTTTTCCTGAAACTATCCTTAACAAGGCTTGAAACTATTCACTAAATGTAAACAGGTTGCGTAAAAATACTTCCACCTCTTTCTTCTACTTCGTTGGTATCCAAGTCTTAACATTTTAGAACAGACAGTTGGAAACTTGATTCTTCCTGGGGCCAGGAGAACCTCTTCAATATCAGTCCTTTCCTAATGAGTCTGGTAAATTAGCTTGTGCTGACACAGTGAGAAGAGAGCACTTTGTTGTACATAAGGACTTGTATTGTTTGATCACTACATAACTGAAAGGGCATTGATGTAAAAAGGTGCTTGTACAGAGGTTGGAAGGTATCAAGTTAGGTTCAGTGTTTGCTCTGTGCAAGTAACCACATTGCAGCAGGGGTGTCTCTGTAGAATTGCGGACTGATTTCTGAGAGCGGTATGTAGAAATTCTACTAATGTTGGAACCTAGTGAAAAGTTGCCCTTAAAAAAAACTAGCTTTACACCAGTATTGGCATCCAGGATGATGAACAGCATGTCATCAAATACCATAAAAACAATTAAAAATGGAAAAGCCATGCTATTACATACAATTTCAGAAATGGACTGGTGTTTTGCTGCTTTCCTAATAGCAGTCAAATATTCTTCATTCACAAATTTCGTTTTTATTTCATCTTCCTATTATACCTCTGCACTACCATACCTTACCTGTAACCCACTTTACTCTCAAATTATAACAATATTAGATGAATCCCTGCTTCTTGAAAAAACTGGTCATAACAAGGCAGGCAGATATTTTAATGAAGTCAAATCTAAGTATTTGAAACCTCAATTAAAAGGAGGAAAGGGATGTAACTAAATGTCATTATAATTTTCCCTACTCTCACTAGATTGTGTGGAAACCCATTTTGCTGTCATATCACTATGTATTTACTGTGTTTGGAATTATTCATCTTTCTCCACTTCCAATTGCACTTAACATTGTCCATTTTTTCTGTAAAACAGGGGGCCTTTTCTGGTGGCCCTGGGGAAATCATGGCACCCAGAGGAGTTTAACTGTGCCCACTGCAAAACATCCATGGCTTACATTGGTTTTGTGGAAGAGAAAGGTGCTCTTTACTGTGAGGGATGCTATGAGAAGTTCTTTGCCCCCGAATGCTCTCGATGCCAGAGGAAGATACTTGGGGTAAGTAAGAAGCCACCATCGTAACAATATTTTTCTTTGGATATCGGAAAGCTTAATACTAGGTCCTTTGGTTTGCATAAAGAGACTTTGGCAGACAGGACAAAGGGGCCCTTTCTAACTATTGGGCATGAGCTGTGGGGTTATAGGCTGCAGGGGACCCAGACTTTATCATTCTGAAGTTAATTATCCCTTTTAAAAGTGTTACACTGTTGGAATGAAATGCTAACCAGGGTTTTGTGCTTGACCACAGCGGAAAACCTGGGTTTTAATGAGCAACAAGTGCTCTTAATGTTTCTGATTACCTCTAATTTATGGGAGGGGGAAATTATTCAGAAGAGGAAAGGGGAGTGCATCATCCCACAGTTGGCCGCCTGATATTTTCTGAGCTTTTAAAGGAGTTGAGAAGCCCCTTTTGAGATGTTGGCATGAAACCTTAAGTAGCAGTTAAATGGAATTTGTAACATGGATGAACTGTAGGTAATGATCTAAGAACCGAACCAAAACATGAGATTAATAATTGCCTTTCTGGGCAGTCAGACCATGGATCACTTTGGATGATTTCCTGCTTTCCTGTATTACAAATCTTGGCTTATATAGAACAGTGTCGACAGAGTGAAAAGTTCCAGGTTCAAGCCCAGTGTTCTCAAACATTAACGTGCTTGTCTTGTTCCTTTTCTGAAAAAGCTAGAAGTTTTGTAAATGTATATCGAGTGTCCAATATACAAAACCCACCCATCTCCCCTGGATCCTCTAAAGACGAGCATATTACTTTCTCTCCCACCAGGAAGTAATAAATGCCTTGAAACAAACCTGGCACGTTTCCTGCTTTGTGTGTGTGGCTTGTCACAAGCCCATTCGCAACAATGTGTTCCATTTGGAAGATGGCGACCCCTACTGTGAGACAGGTGAGTATTAACGCAGTGGACCACAAAGGAAAACAAGCTGGAGAAATCAAGATTTTTTTTCTTTGTATGTTTCTGCTAATTTGATTTGTGCTTGGTTGTGTGTGTTCGAAAATAAAATGCGCATCATGCTGTTGACAGCACTTGAGGGCTCAGAAAGTGGTGCATTAAGAAAAAAATACCACCATGTTTGCTTCTTCTGTATGTCTGATTGTGAGAGAGATTTCAAACAACCAGCTGGTGATTCTCAACCCCACCCCCCAGAGATTGTGTTGGGAAAGCCAATTAACGACCTTCATGGTCAGCATAAGACAATTGTGCTTCAAATTTGGCATTACAGGAGGCCCAAATTATCCATGGGGATTCCATTCCAGAAACCCCTGCGGGTAAGAAAATCCACAGATTTGGGGGCCACTCCAACCCTCTGAACCTGACCAGAATTTTGGAGGGTCTGGGTTGCCCATCCCAGAGGGGAGGGATTTGGCACCTGCAGATGATCAAATTTGTGAATGCGGATCCTGCAGATAATGAGGGCCTACTGTTCTTAAATGTAGTTTGTCTAGATATAAAGTGAATGCACACCCTGAGAACCAACAGGCATTACTGACTGGAAGGTGTGAAACTTTGGAAAAGCAGTTGAGTGCCAAAGTGGTGGCAATAGGTTTCTACCTATAAAGGTATTTGTGCGCTTCTGTTTAGTTGAATTTCAGGAGGAATAAGAGGTTGCAAATTTGATGTCCAGGACTGAAATTAAATCAACACAGGCATGTCTTTGTGTAAATTTTCTGTGCACAGATTACTTCACGCTGCTGTTATCATGCTTAATGTAACAGGAGAAAAATTCTAGACTATGTTGCCTGCTGGAGTTGAAAGGGGAAGGAAACAGAAGTTTTTTCAGTCTGTCCTGGCTACTGTTTTCTGTCTTGCGTGGAAAAGCTTATAAACCTCTTGACTGTATATGGCAGCCAAGTTAAATAGGCATACACCCGTTTTCAGTATGATATTGTGAAATGGAGAAGAGATGACTTTTGTCAGATTGTTGATGATTTGCATTGTTTTCTGAGTTCTTGGTTTTGTTTGGAGGAGGGCAGTAGTGTCATCTAACGAGTACGCTGGGCGGGAGGAACGGGTGAGTGGCAGCCCGCCTGTTGCATAATGCTCCGTTTCACCATCTTCCCCGCCCCCACAGGGGAAGGGGGAGACGACGAAATGGAGCGTTACGCAACAGGCGGGCTGCCGCTCACCCGTTCCTCCCGCCCAGCGTACCGGTTACATGACACTACTGGAGGAGGGGGTGTTTTGTTTGTGTTTGCATTTCTATTGAGTATTTGATATTTTTAATTAAGCTTCCATCTTCGTGTTATATACAGATTACTATGCACTCTTTGGTACCATGTGCCATGGCTGTGAGTTCCCCATTGAAGCTGGGGACAGGTTCCTGGAAGCCTTGGGCAACACCTGGCATGACACCTGCTTTGTGTGTTCCGTAAGTATAAGACCTACATTGTGTCTTGGATTGTTTTTAAAATGTATCCATGGCAGTGGTAGTTCCGCTAGCCTAAATAAGAAAGAAGAGGATGACAAAAATGCCCTTCACATGGCATGGCATGGCATAGCATGTTGCTATAAATATAGCAATATGATAACGTAATTATTTGTGACCCTTGAAGAAAAATTTTACCTCGGTAGCTAAACATTGAACTTTATAACCTTCTGTTATAGTGAATTAATAACTCAGGCATGTGAAACCTGGTGGTATATATTGATCTACTGCAGCGGTCTCCAAACTGGAGAATGCTGCAATATCCAAAAGCTCCCCTTGTGCTGACGACACTTACCGTTCTGCTAGGGAGCCTGTGTAATGTGCCTCCAAGAGTTGCAGCGGCCAGTCACACCTGCCCAAAACTCCAGCCTGCTGGGGTGACAGAACCTGGAAGCAGCTGGATGTAGTGACTCCTGGAGGCTGTAGTCATAAGAACATAAGAAGAGCCCCACTGGATCAGGCCAAAGGCCCATCTAGTCCAGCTTCCTGTATCTCACAGTGGCCCACCAGGTTCCTAAGGGAGTTCAGTAGACAACAAGATGCTTGCATCCTGTTGCCACTCCCTTGCACCTGGCATTCTGAAGTAGCCTACTACTAATGTAAGGAGGTTGCCCAACCCATCATGGCCTATAGCCCATGATGGACTTTTCCTCCAGAAAAGTCGCGGCTTTATGCAGCCTCCCACCCCCACACCCGGCGGAACGGTAAGTACCATTCTCCAAGTGGAGGGAGCAAGCAGACACCAGATTCGGTCCATGGGCTGGAGTCTAGAGACCACTGATGTACTAGATCAGTCAGTTCTAGAGGGGTATACTTTGCCATCCATCTGTGGTAGGTTTTGCAGTGGGTCAGCATAGGAACTGAAATTGTATCAGCCCCTTGCAGCACTATATCTGCTACAAATCCCAACTTTTTTCAACATTCCTGACTGTTTTAGAAGGCTTATATTCCACCACAGTTTTAGAGACCTGTGACAGTTACTAACATACAAGCGGGTCCCGTATCTGCAGATCTGGTATCCGTGGTTCCAGGAGATCCTGCCATTAACATAGCTTAGAACCTTATTCAGGTGAAAATAACTGCTTCCCGTTAACCTCAGTTGAGTCTTCTCAAACATTCAGTCTGCTGGCAGCCTACCTTGACATTGCTTAAAAGCTTGAATGCTTATAGGGACCCGTAAAAGGAAGATTATTTTTGCCCTGGTAAAGTTTTAGACTGCTTTAATGAGTGCACAGCGGACCTTGGAGACAGGGTTCCTGCATATCTGTGGTTTCCATATCTGCAGGAGGACCCTGAAACAAATCCCCGCAGATATGCCTATATTTTAAAATAGAATAAAAACAAGCATTAAATGTCTTAAAGACGGTGCAAGAGGGATAGCAAAACAAGAGAGCAAACTAGAAAAGCCTGAGTGAATCTGATTCTAGTCTGCTATCCGTCTATTCTGATCTACCAGGGTCAGGAGACTGTAGGTAGATTTAGATGTTCGCTGAAAGTAGCAGCATGGGAAACATGACATACTTTTGCTTCTGTCATTTTGAGTCCGCTATGAAGATTCCCTGCTTCCCCCATGCACCAAGGTGCACATTCTCTCTTGCATGGACAGAATATACGTACTTCTTAGGAACAGATGTCCTGGCTAACCCATTATTTGAGCTTGCATCTTGTGTTAACTAAAAAAACAAAAACAAACCAGCTGTGGCAGGCCAGATCAAGACATGGAGAGGGAGCAGTTAATCCTTTCCCTTATGCTGCCATCTCATCAAATGGCTTCCCTGAAACTGCTATAAACCCCAGGAGGGAAGCTTCTATTAGCACCGATAGGGAAAAAAAAGCCCTTATTTATTAAAAATTAATGGAGGGCATCCGGAGGAACATTTTCATGAATGCAGACTCCATTCCAGAATAGAAGGAGCATTCTTCTTGAGCAAGGAGACTTCGCGCAAGCAGAATGTTTCTCCCCTTCTCAGAATGTGCTTGCGCCAACAGTGTGCACTTCTGTGCATGGAGGTGTTGCTGTGGATGCCACCCACTGTGTGTTATTTCTTGGAATGGGAAACATTTTTTTTTTCTATTTCAGGTATGCTGCGAGAGTTTGGAAGGTCAGACTTTCTTCTCCAAGAAGGACAAGCCTCTGTGCAAGAAGCATGCTCACTCTGTGAACATCTGAAAGAAGCTTGATTTCTGGTGTGTGTGTGTGTGTGTGTGTGTGTGTGTGTGTGTGTGTGTGTTAAGAAACTTGTGGGTGTTGGTTTTCTTTAGACTTTTTTAAATTGTAAAAAGGGGAGGGAAAGAATGGAAGAGAAGGGCTTGTGACTTGTGTAGTAGAAAAAAGGACATTCAGAGTGAGGTATGATAGTAATGTCAGATGGATATTCTCTTTTAATGAGTACACATCTTGGTAATTATGTGGTAGTTTTCTCAGTTGCACATTTTGTAGTTGAATTTGCATTTAATTTGCATGTACCACAATTGGTAAAGCAATTCACAATTAGACAAACAGCAAATCTACACTTGGTTTTGTTGCTGCTTTTCAGGCAGAGAGAACTAACGAAGGGTTCTACCTTAGGTAATGAATCAATTTAACTGATTGTATTAAGTTTTTCAACAATATAGCTAGAAGTACTGCCCTGCAAAACCGTTTATTGGCATTAGTGAATATTCATGTCACAGGTAGAACAGTGTTAAACTAATCATGCTGACTTCCAAGCTATACAGAGATTTATTTGCCTCTTTGTATTAAATGTTTTCTCCTTCATGCAAAGAGAGTAATTACAATTTTACATAGTGAGTAATGATACTCTTTCATATACAAAATACAAGCATTCGGGAAAAATATTCAACATTGCTGCTTCTAAAATGTAGCAAAGAGGGCAATAAGAAGTCTGAGATATTTAGAGAAGAGTCCAGCTGAGATTAAGATCACTGCCTACACATTTTTGTATATGCTTCTGTGTGCACAGTTAGCACTCTTGGTGTAACAAAGCTATCAAGGAAGGGGTGTGTGTCAAAACAGTTTCTGCCTTGTTGAATGCAAGACATCACACTGCATTATTGCACAACAGAGCAAGCAAATGCTGAGGAAGATCATTCTTCTCCACTTGTGGTCTTGCAGTTAATGGCCTTATATATTCATATGAATGATGTCAGCTTGCCATTTTGATACACAATTTTTGCTTATCTGCCTGCTTTAATCTGTATATATGTACTGTAATTTCTTCATCTCTATCTTGATTCTCCTATTTCTTGGAGATGGGAAGATGATACTGTTAGAGAATGCAAATAGAGTAAGATATTCTTAATTTTGAGGGAAGGGAAAACAATTGATACTGTATCTGTTCATCCTGTTTATTTTTTAAGTATATTCTACCCTAAGTTGAACTGAAAAACATCTCATGTGGAGAAAACAATATATGCAATCCAGGCAAAACTCCTAAGGCTGTGTGCATTTTATATGAACTATGTGTGGAGTAAGTTTAACTCATTGAAATGTATGCAGGTGAGGATGGGATCAGGCCAGTGGTGTCATCTAAATGATTTAAGAACAGGTACTCACTTTTGATTGGCACGTGTCGGGACCCGCCCACCGGAAGTGATGTCATAAGCCGGAAGTGATGTCGTGGCAGGAAGTGACATGAAAAAAGCCCTTTTTGAGGACTCAGACAATTTTAAACTGACCCAACAGTTGCAACAGTATTCCATAGCACCCCCAGAACATGTTAAGGAGGCCTGGCATCATGTTAAAGTGACCCAACAGTTCCAAAACCCCAGAGCAGCTCATTTTTCAGTGGCAAGGCAAGACAAAGCTCTGCTCGCTGCCTGCCTGGCTCTGAGAACATGCAGGCAACTCAAACGTGCAGGAAATTCAAACGTTGCAGGGGGCGGAGTCGAATGGGCGGGGCCAGCTGTAACCCTAGGAGCCGGTACTCGCGTACCCCTGCGTACCCCCTGCATGACATCACTGGATCAGGCCACCATGTTTGGTATCTACTTCTTGAACTAAAGTAATCCTTCCCAAGCAAGGTGACAATTTGCTCATTTCTACCTTGATTTTTTCAAGCACTTAAAGACAAAACAACCAAAAGAGAGATTGTTGCTTTCAATTATTAAATGCTGTGATACATTATGACCTCACAGACTATAGGGTGTGGTTATATTCCAGTTTATATACTCCAGTGTAATACACACACGCCAGCTTTATGCTTCAGAACCATAAAAATGGATTTTTTTAAAAAAAGGTAGTACTTAAAATGTACACCTAAGATTGACTTCCATATGACTCAACAGCCATATGACTCAACAGCCAACCTCCAATCCTCCCATCGGACACAGTGCCTGGGTATTCTCTTATCTGTAGGCTAGGCCATGTTTACGATATCTTTGACTTAGTCTCTTGGCGGACCCTGTTCATTGTGCTATCCTCTAGTGGCCCGAGAAGCTACTTCTCAAGTTGGTATAGTGGTGAATTATATACATAGAGGTGTTATTAAACATTTTTATTGTTTGGCAGATTTTGTTTTTTTCACAGAGGAAAATCTCAGAAAGTAGTATTATGTGTTTGTATTCCAAGGGTGCATTTTTATTAATTATAATAGCTTTAAAAGTGTATTCGGTAGGTGATATGCAGATGCAGCCTCAGTCATTACCGATCAGCACTCACCCTGTGCTTATTTTTCACATATTTTGGTGGTTTTTTATAAAAATGAGAAGTGCAGAAACAGGTGTTGTAGATTTCTATTCATCACACACACACAAGAATTCTAAGTATATATTTCTTGGGGCATGTGATAATTGAAGATGCAGACAAAATGGGGAGGTGCGTGATGTCATGGCTAGGAACGCAACTGGTTTTGTTTTCCAGCAGTTGGAAACATGTAATACAAAATGTTTTATCAAGTGACCATAATGCACATGTAGCAATTTGGTAATTCAGTCATCTCTGTTAAATCAAGTAGAGAACATAATTTCACCACATCCCTAAGCTTTGACTCAAGTATAGAATCGCAATGAAATTCTAGCTATGTAGCAAGCTGGTCATCTACTTTGTTCTGCCAAATGGCATGCACACTGTGCAAGTCACCACCTAGTAAAGGACTGTCTACAATTTCTGTTGTAAACAAAGGCATAAAAGTATCTTTTCTTAGCATTATTAATCAGATATGGGCACCCAAGGAAACATACATTCATCATAGGTACCTAAAGTCCAGAAGCAAGTTAACCAGGATTTTAGCAGGGCATTCTAGTGCAGTGATGATGTATATTTCACTGAATATTTATTTGGGAGGTGGGGTGAAACTATTCTATAAATACATATGGGTGGGGAGCTTATTTATAGAAGATTTGCCCATTTACCTCTAGATTCTTCAAATATATCCTTTTTATATTAACTACACAAGTACAGTGTATGGGGGGGGGGACAGGACACCATTGACTAACAGAACACTGGGAAGTTTACAGATCACGCCTAATGTCCAAAATGAGTTTGTCGTTAGCAAGCAATGTACAGAATTTAAAATCTTGTCACCTAGTACTTGGCAAATGTGCAAGCCAATTCTAAACGATTTCCAATCAATGGAAAATAAGATATCTGGGAGAAGGAGGAAGTTCGTGTGTATATTTAGGAAAATCTTGCTTAGAAAATAGACAGCTTTTATTAAAAAGCAGAGTTGGAACAAACAGTTTGTGGGTAGCAAGTATTTGAAGGTGTGAGATCAAGCAGATTTTTTTTTTGCATGTTCTAACTAGTCAGCACATCATTCTCTGTAAATAAAATATTTAAAGTGCCATTGGTACAAGACCTAAAGCTGAAACTGGGAATTGTTGCACTTTGTAGTCTTCTCTCTAGTATTAGGGGGATGTGACGGCATTCAGTAGCAAGGGAAATGGCTTCTGACATCCCACATCATTGTGTTCAGCTCTGTGTTGTGTGCTTGCTTTGATTTCCCTTTTGGCTTCCATATCTTTTTGCTTTCTTTCTTTGAACTTCTTATATTTAATCACACAACTGTGTTTCTCTGATCAGTTTTGCTTCTGGATCCTGTTAGAAAAAACACAGTCTCAGAAATATGATTTGATGTACACATAAATAAAAAGGCCTGTGAAATTGCAATGTTTGTTTGTTTGTTACCAGGTTTTCTACTTTTACTCTTGCTTGCGTTTTCATAGGGTTGCAGCATAGTAGCCAGTTGAGAACAAATGGTCCATTTCTTTTTAATCATTCATTCTTAAATTTCAAATCCTGGCTGAAAAACAAATTATTTGAGAGATGTGTGCAAGGATGTCTGATCTCTCTAAACTGGAGACAGTAAATAGGAACCGCAATTCTATCGCCTCTGACTAGGTTTATCTGATACTGTATTTAGCCTTGGCACAAAGCAGTCTCTGATTTCACCTTAGGATACTTAACTATCTATAGTAACATGGTCAATTACTTCATGATAACAGTAGCTTCATAAGATTCTTATGAGCTGGGTATCTTTTGACTAGGAGAATGTGCTGTTGTTTTCTACCTTGTTTGTGCAAGGAGAGGGGAGTACTGCACATGACTCTATAAAAAAGCCAGAGGCAGCTTTACAGGAATCCTACCTCTGCTTCAAGTGTTTAGGCTACAATTAAAGACAAATGCAAGTCTATTTGCAAACAGTATATTAAACTCCAGAAGCCAAAACTCTTAAAGGCATCAAGGTTGTGGTTGACATTTTAACAGCAGAGGGTTGGTTTCTGTCAACCCACAATATAATTTAACATTAAAATGCACCAAGAAACAAAAATAAGAGATCTGTCATTCATTCATTAAGAAACTGTAATCTAGTGCAATATTTATAGTCTTAAAGCTGAACAGCGTGTTTTCACAATAAATCCCCTTTCACTGCCCAGCCTTGAACAAATCTTTCAGTCAAAAAGTTTGTTGCTTGAAATGTCCTGTGTTAAAGAGGTTCAAACCCTTTCTTACAGAACTGCACATAAATCCTTTTAACCAGCCAAAGCTTAATTTAGGCTGGAGTTTTACTTTCTGGGGACATTAATATCTTGTGCTCAGACAAGATCTTGGTTATATCAGAAACACGTAGAGCCTAATTTATTATTAGCAGTCTGGTGTTAATTAGGGGGAGTTACCAGAAATAGTTTGCTTGATGGAAATTTATTAGGAAATCACACTTTACTGATGGCGAATTGGGCGTCTCTAAAAGAGCACAGCCCCTGCTCTGAACCAACTAATTAACAGGGTGTCAAAAAATTTTCTGCAGAGGACTTGGTTCCAGTCATGGAACCCTCCCCAAGGCAACAGACTCTTCTGTGCTATTTAAAATTTTAAATAGGGGGTGGGTGAGAGAACCACTCCTCAGGTGAAGTTGCTAAAATGGTGAACTGTTTCAATTCTCAATGAAATCATTGAGATCCCAAGTCCATTAGAGAAGATATTTCCCCTCTTCTGTACACTTGTATAGTTCCTTGGTGACAAGTTTTTTTCTGTCATGCAAAGCCGTCACTAGTGATTAACCACAAACATCTGTATTTTCAGCTGTCCTCAGGAAGCGCTAAAGGTGAATGGGACTCCAAATGTTTGTGCATACTCCTAATGCTATTGGTGTTACTCAAGCCTTGATTGACTGATCAGCTTAAATTTTAATTGATTGCTGAATTGACCAAATTTGCATATGCCTAAAACTCGAGATTTTGAATTATAAATTCCAAATATTCATCTATATATATAAAAATGAACGTGGGTGTGTGTGTGTGGGTGGGTATGTGTGTGGGTGGGTATGTATGTTCTGAATAGGCTCCTCAACGCCTGCACCAATCGGCATAAAACTCAGCACGCACGTACCTTGCGGCCTGGCGACAAACACTGCGGGGGTCAGACCCCCCTACAGCCCCCGGTTTTTCGGGGAGGGGGGCCAGCGTGTCAAGAACCCAGGGATTGCATTGGAGTGGAAGTCTGCTGCCACCCTGTGGTCACAAACGATTCTGCAGGTCATGTGCTAGGATTGCAGTAACTGAGCTGATACATAGGCAGTACTCAAAACCGAAAGTGAAACTTCTTCCCAGTCCCTGAGTTGCCCAGGCTTGAAAGAGCATGTTCCAGGCAATTCCAGCACCCAGTCGGATCTTAGATGGACATATTTACACAGAGCTCACTGGCCAGCTGTTCCCGTTTCTCATACTTCACTGCTATCCCACCACAGTACCTGCAGACAGTGTTCAGTAAGTGTGACAGTTTCATTTCGCTCTCTTAGCTGATTGTGTACCTGCTTCCTAATTACTCTCACAGTGATAGTGTGCATTTTGGATTCAAGTTCATCAATACTTCCTTATTTCAGCGAGGAGTGTTATATTTCTAGCTGGATCTAACTATGTCATACTGTTTATGGATATTTCCGTGTCTGTTCCACCATCACTCTGGAACGCCTGGAACGCTGTGCGCCACACTTGGTGCACATATTCCTGACGGTCTGGACAGAAATGCTGTGGGGGGAGGACCCCCCTACTTCATTCCTTCTCCTACTAGAACCTCGGGATACTTTGTCCCCCCGGGCAACGCCGGGTCACAAACAGCTAGTTTATTATAAATGGCTACCATCCCCCACTGGTTTACTGAAGAGGAAGAATGGCAGCTGTGTGTGACAATGACTTGATACTTGAATTTGTTGATCACTCATGCAAGTGATTTACACATCACTTGTCTTACAGGTCTTACAGGTCAGCATCATGGAGCAGCTGCCCTTGGCCCTTATAAGGGTCCACTGCAGATCACAGAGACCACCCCTCTGCTCATAGCCTTCACGTGGGGAGGTCATCTCTTTCCTGCTCACCCAAGCACAACAAGGCCATAAAAGGCAGATCCCGTAGAGTTTCCTGAAAATTGGAGCCAATTGGAGGAGAGAGAAGAATTCTAAGTGTAGCACTTTCATTGCTAGAAGGGGATTGCGTTTTTTACTCTTCCCACACATTTCCATAACATGCCTTTGTAATGCTCCTCTCGTGTGGAAAGCTCTCTATAAAACTAGGAATGTGAGGCTTGTATGCATAAGGTTTGTAGAACATAAGAGTGTAAGGCTCCTTCATGTGCACAGTTTGCTTTCTACATGAAAGATATAGAAATGCCTGCACTCTGGAGTGATATGGTCTATTATTTATTTAATTTATACCCCCGCCTTTCTGCTCGAAGGCACCCAAGGCGGCTTACAACATTTAAAATACAATAAAAACACAATATTTAACAGTTAAAAACAATAGTTAAAAACAGTAATTGAAATAATTAAAATTTAAAATTTAAACAGCTAGCCCCATGGATCCTAAAAAAGAATATAAAAACCAGCCAGCCTGTCAACAATTAAAAGCTTGTTGGAATAAAAAGGTCTACACTTTGCAATCTCATTTTGCAAAAGACGGAGAGGCTCTAAAAAAACGTGCAACCCCAAAATTAGCGGCTTTAACCCATACCACCATAAAAATGTATGCTGGAAAAAATGTATCTGGTCATGGTATTTGGCTTGTTCCAAGCCCTGTGCATATAAGAAGAACGTAATGCAAGAAGAAATACTTGCCAGAGCTTGAACAGAACATTTGTTCTTTCTCATTGTGTAGGCTCTAGGCTAAAAAAAATGTAGCTGTGCATGTTGAGCATGAAATGCAAACCCAAGAGTCAACGCTCACATTCTTCAAGTAAGAGTTTGGTGTAGCTGCTTTAGAAAATGGAATGGTTTTAAAAGTTAGTTGGCATGGCTCAGTCCGCTAAATAAACCCAACAGTGTGTTTGTGGTATGTAGATGATGTGCTTCATTTGTTGACACTGTATTGCACACATTTGGTAGACTACTTTATGACGCTCCCAGAGGGATAAATGCTTCATGATCTCTCCAAGCCTAATCCCTGGTTTGATACACTGCCCTGTCATTCGACGGAGGGTTGAAACTCCTTTGGAATTCTTCTCCATCTGGAATAGTTCTCAGAGCGGTGTTGTAATGTGGAAAGCAGCCAACTTGTTCGGCTGCATTCTCTCTATCTCTATCCCCAATCGTGTTCTAAAAGTCTTCCTGTGGGCACGTATGTTTTGGCAGCCGCTGAATTGAACCTCAGAGAAATACAGATTTACATATAACTTTGCAAAGTGCCTTGGGCTTCGCATTTCATACAATGTGCAGCATAATTACAAGAGGGAGAAAGGGTGAGCGCCATTGGAGTATGATTACATCATTGGGGATAAACCATTAATCCTTAAGTTTCTCATCTCATAACTGTCTGCCCTAGTCATTTTCTTCCAAAACTCTATCAGACAAATAAATCTCAAGCTCAGGGGACAAATAATAACCGGACATATTGTTAGGAATGGATGTATGATCTGGGAATTCATTCTTAATCCCCATAAGAATACGTTAAGAACAGTTTTGTGTTTTAGTTGCATTACAAACAATAATGAATGAGTTTTATAACTGATTTAATAGAAAACAATTCAGCGTATGCTACTGATCCAGAGATCGTCAACCGTTTTCATCTAAGGTGAAAGGTGCCAACGTTGTCAAGCGCGCCATCAGCTTTTTGGCAACTGTCAAGGCACACCACGCTGCTGGTGGGGGCTCACTCCCAAATGGCCCTACTAATAAATGACCCCCAAATTCCCACGGCACAACTGTAGACCATTTGCAGCACACCACTGTGGTTGAAAATGGCTGATTTACCCTGAATATAAATGGCAAGATAAGAAAGACAAAGTTTTGCAATAGAATTTTACCACAGAATTAGTCAGAGTTTCTTATTTTCTTTACAAAGTTGCTTACATACTGAGTATGTAAGCATTTTAAAAAGCTGCGGTTCTGAGACATGTAGCAGGATGGAGGCTTTTTGTGTTCATATAAGCAAGCGGTATGCAAACTTTATATTCCTATGTACAACAAAACCCTCTGGATAGGCTTGAACTAGCAACATCTGCAGGCACTGGAAAGACTTGTCAGCATGTAGAGCCATTGCTAGAAGTGGCTGAAACTCCATCTCGAACAAAATTAATTCCAGACAAATTTTTTTTGGGGGGGGGGGTCAAAGCACTGCTAGTGCAAGTAAGTGAAATGAAACAATTTTTGTTCTTCTCTAGCAGGGATGTGCAGTCCCTATTTGCTAGTAGAAAATTTGAACTAATGGCAGGTGAATATGCAGGCAGGATTGTTAGGTAATTTTTGGATCAGATTACAATCAATTCTTCAAGGCAAGTCTGCCAGCTATAAGCCAAAAATTTTCCAGATTTTAAACCCACATGCTTTCTTCCAAATTCAAATCTAAAAACATACAGGGGAAAGTGAAAACGGGAGATACTGCCTGCCCCATCCTTGCTATGTGTAGTAGTAGCCTAACTCAGAGAGCAATTTTACTGTGGGAAAATGCCCACCACTCTTTGCCACCCATAGATTCCTAACCGATAAATAGCCTTTGTACGGTATATGATTTCAAATAAATGTTAAATTGTATTAACCTTGCAGCAGAATATAGGCAATGTGATTTCCCCCAAATATTGGCTTAACCTTTCTGCCCTACTAGAGCTCACTGTTGTATATTTTGGCATTTCTACCGGTAACAGAGTCTCCATACCATTCCATTTGTTTAGTCTAGAAGAGCAATGTTTTATGCAAACATTTTTTTTTAAATCAGGCACCAAAGCTGCAAAAAGCTGAAAGGTGCCACTTATGTACAGCTATAAAGTCTGTTATGCATACTTGACGCTTGGTAGTTTGTCTCAGGAGATGCTCATTAGCGATACTGAAAGATGCTGTATTTGCATGTGGCAAGCAAAACAGCTTTACCCACAAACCCGTCCTTGACCTAGGAAGGGAATGCATCAGCGAGATGCTACAGACATTCTTGCACAGATCTCTCTACGTGGATACATTTTACCTGCAGAGGATGGAAATTAACTGAACTCAGATTTTTTTTTACAAGACTAAGCAGTGGAGAAGAAAATTATCATATTTATTGGAGAAATGCAAGACAGATTTGTTTACGGACTGGTCCATTGTTTGGGGCTGCCAGTATTGGCGCAGAAATTAACCGCCATGATCAAGGCAATCTTACTGGTAGTTAGGTTTACATTTGTTGAAGGTTGTCACAAAGGCCGCATCATCACAGTAACGTATAAAGCAGGACTAAGAGCACAATCCTAACCTGAAGTAAGGCTGGCACAGTTAGGCCAGCAAAGTTTGGCCGGCACCTGAGCCAGCATAAAGCGCGTTTGGACCACTCTCAGAGTCAGGGAGGATGGCACACATTTGCGTGCTGGCCTCTCTGACTCTGAGAGTGGTCCAGATATACTTTATAGTGTGCCTTACGCTGGCCAAACTTTACTGTGCAACTGTGCTGGCCTAACTCCAGGTTAGGATTGCACTCTTAGTCATAGTTCAATCCAGATCCAGAGTCTTCAATTCCATGCTGCTGTTCCACCATTGAAGCGAAGCAGGGCAGGGCTGAAGAAGCAGAGGCCTGATGGGTTAGATCAAAAGCTCATCAAGTCCAACACTGTGCTTCCCAGAATTGGCTGAGCAGGAGTCTCCAGAAATGCTGGCATGCAGGGCGTAAACACAGTTCTCCACTGCGGTTGTGGCTAGTCAGAAATGCACAGCCCATGGATATGAAAATTCCACATAACCATATCATGCCTTGTGCTAGTGATAGACCCCTCATGAGTACATTTATGGGCGTTGTTGTTGTTCAGTCGCTAAGTCATGTCCAACTCTTCGTGACCCCATGGTCCACAGCACGCCAGGCCTCCCTGTCCTCCACTAGTTTCCGGAGTTCGCCCAATTTCATGTTCATTGCTTCGGTGACACTATCTAACCATCTCATCCTCTGCTGCCCCCTTCTCCTTTTGCCTTCAATCTTTCCCAGCATAAGGGTCTTTTCTAAAGAGTCCTCTCTTCTCATGAGGTGGCCAAAGTATTGGAGCTTCAGCTTCAGGATTTGTCCTTCCAGGGAGCAATCAGGCTTGATTTCCTGGAGGATTGACCGATTGGATCTCCTTGCAGTCCAGGGGACTCTCTTTTCCAACGCCGTAATTCAAAAGCATCTATTCTTCGGCGCTCTGCCTTTCTTATGGTCCAGCTCTCACAGCCATACATTGCTACTGGGAAAACCATCGCTTTGACTATGCGAACCTTTGTCGGCAGGGTGATGTCTCAGCTTTTGATTAAGTTGTCTAGGTTCGCCATAGCTTTCCTCCCAAGAAGTAAACGTCTTTTAATTTCTTGACTGCAGTCACCATCTGCGGTGATCTTGGAGCCCAGGAAAGTAAAGTCTGTCACTGCTTCCATTTCTTCCCCTTCTATTTGCCAGGAAGTGATGGGAGTGGTTTCCATGATCTTAATTTTTTGATGTTGAGCTTCAAGCCAATTTTGGCACTTTCCTTTTTCACCCTCATCAGAAGGTTCTTTAGGTCTTCCTCACTTTCTGCCATTAGAGTGGTGTCTTCTGCGTATCTGAGGTTGTTGATATTTCTCCCAGCAATCTTGATTCCAGCTTGTGAATCATCCAGCCCAGCCTTTCTCATGATGTACTCTGCATATAAGTTAAATAAGCAGGGTGACAGTATACAGCCTTGTCATACTCCTTTCCCAATTTTAAACCAATCAGTTGTTCCATGTCCAGTTCTAACTGCTGCTTCCTGACCTACATACAGGTTTCTCAGAAGACAGATCAGGTGGTCTGGTACTCCCATCTTAAAGGCATCTAATAGTCACCACTGCATCCCATGCAAATTCTATCAGTGAATGATTTGTTGTGTGAAGTACCTTGGCCTCTCTTTTCTGGATCTCCTGCAGCCAATCAGGTTCATTGGATGATCCTGGGTTCCTATTATTATGAATGAGAGAGAAAAATGTCCCTGTAGCCACTTTCTCCAGTTGCTTCCTTTCCGTGGCCTGGAGAAGAGACTGCCTGCAAACCATGTAAGTCGCTTTTAGCACATCACAGGATATGGGAATCCTTCTAAATGTGAAGCTTCACTACTGTGCTAAACGTTTAGCACAGTGCATGGCATCAGGTGCACACAACCCATTTGGCATATGCCAGGAGAAGCTGGAAGTTGGCACAAGGAAAGTCTATGTGGCTGCCGCGGACTGAAATTGTCCTGAGAACAGGCCATCAATTGTCACTTTTGCTGGAAGGTCTTGCATTCATTAACATTTATTTTTCCTTGTGAAATCCATGATACTACTTGGAAGTGGTTCTTAGATTCACAGAATATGCTTTAACAGAGCTAGGGCATTTTATTAGTCTTTAAAAGCTTTAACAGGGTATGTGTCTAATTTCTTAATGTGTTCCTATTTGTTTCCTTTTAGTTATTTTTGGTACAAAGTTGTAACTTCGTGGTGTTGGGTTTTACAGCTTTGGCAATGTCATAGTCCCCTGCAATTGAAGCCATCTCACAGCTTCCATAATAAGCTCATGAGTTTATGACCTGGGCATACAGCTGAGTCTCAACATATATGTTCTTCTTGATGTAATGTATAATTACTTTCAAAATACACTTTGGAAGACACTTGTTTGGCTAATTTTAAAGGATGACACCTGACTTTAGATTGCTTTGTGCATTTTTCTAAGTGTAATTAATCACATTTTGTAAAGCGTTTTGAGATACAGTTCCCATATAACTTCTGTTGACTTCAGCAAATAGATTTGCTAAACAAGTACTGCGGGATGAAACTCAAGAATTGGCAATCATCTAGCAAATAGTGTGATTTCATTGCCATTAACATCTTGAAATGGACAGGATATTAAACATTGAATAGTGGCAGTAATTTTTTTGGGGTGTGTGTGTGTGCATTTTATAAGTAAAGTGTTTTCTTACACTTTCTAAGCTGGTCAGTAAAGAAACCCTATAATGAAACCTGCAATCCTACATTCATTTACAAGGAGTAAAATCCTACTGATCACGCAGAGACTTATTTCTGAATAGGTGTTTTTAGGATTGCACTGTGAATTACTGAAAAATAAATACTACTGTTGACAACTAAAACTTGGATGGACTCAACTGCAACAGAAGTGTCTTATCAATTCCTTTTTCACTTTATTATTTTCAAGCCCTGACCTCCCCAGGAGTAGAAACCCCAAATTTTCATTGGGCAAGGGGACGCCTCAAAGCAAATAGTGGGCTTTCCTTATCTGCAGGCTTGGCCTCTCTGGATTTGAATATCCGTAGATGCCAAGCCAAGGATGTGACAGGAAGACACTGCCAGTTTGCCCCACCATGGATGTTCCCTGTTGAGGCAAAGTGGTGGGAAGTCCCCCACCAGGGCACTTCCTGTTCCAGCACCAACAGGAAGTGCCCTACAATCATGTCTGGGAGGCTTCCTGGGAGGGTCAGGTTTGCCACCCCCCAGTTACAGCACTGCACAGACCCTCCATGGATTTCATTATCCGTATAATTCAGTAGCCACTGGGGCTCCTGGAACGGATCCCCTGCAGACACCCACTGTATTCTTAACCTGCCCACCCCCTAAACCAGAGGTTCTCAAAATGGGGCATCATAATGCCCCACCCAGGGAAGCCCTTCCTTTGCTCTCTTAAGTGGCGGGGTGATGTAATGGCAAAGGCAGCAACGCAACTGCTGAGATGGCACCGCTGCCAGGGATGAAAGGGGGTTCTTCGTACAGGCATGCCCAGGTACCTGCTGAGGTTCCATTCCAGACCCCACCATGGATACCTGAAACTGCGGATACTGGGGACGCATTTTCAAAGATAGGGGAACATCAGTGGTTTTGCTGCAACAAGGTAAAAAAAAAGAGATTTGTTCAATGTCCTCCTATCCTTTTAAATTGGTATCCGTGAATAACTAAGACCATGGATAGTGAGGCAAGCCTGAGGCAGCGCCAGCCTTCTGTGTGTGTGTGTGTGTGTGTGTGTGTGTGTGTGTGTGTGTGTGTGTG
>JAJKFI010000112.1:630666-653624 GCA_029204185.1 Lerista edwardsae | reverse complement strand
GTGTGTGTGTGTGTGTGTGTGTGTGTGTGTGTGTGTGTGTGTGTGTGCGCGCGCGCGCGTGCGCATGCGCGTGTGTGCAGGGAGCATGCAGACACCTCTACAGCAGTGGTTCTCAAACATTTTAGCACTGGGACCCACTTTGTAGAATGGCAATCTGTCCAGGACCCAGCAGAAGTGATGGAAGTGCCATCACTGTGACTCAAGAGCCTGCTGCTTTCCTGAGAATGCAGCAATAAGTTGGGTTATTTCTCAGTCCTTTTCCAATAGCAAAGTGAATCAGAAAGAAAAAAAGCCTATTTACAACCTAGACACAAGCCAAACAACCACACAGCCCTCCCCCTTTCCAGGATCCCATCTTCCCATATTTTCAAAATGGCTGCTCTAGGTGCTTTGCAACCCACCTAAAATTGGCTTGTGCCCAACAGGTGGGTCCCGACCCACAGTTTGGGAACCATTGGTCTAAAAAATAGTGATCGCCATCCTCTTCCGTTTTCACAATCGCAAAGAGGGATACAGCAGGATCCTACAGTAGCCTCTTCTGAGGACAGATAACTCTGTTGCATTGTTGCATTGTGATGCCTGAACAGTGCATAACTGTTCAGTTCCCTGCCTGCCCCATTAGAAGTAGGTTGAGAAAGCACCAGGACAGAGCAGCAAACCATACAACAATGCAGCAGGCAGCCTCTTCCACAAGTCTCTGACCCCACCGGAGCTTTTCATTACTGAGTTCACTAATATCTTGCGGCCCACAGGACGGATTTTAGGAACTGCTGCCCTTCAGTCGCTTGATCTGGAACAACTAGCAAAAGCTGGACTATCAGGCCAAAGTTCTTGCAGTGCAAAATCTCATAAAAGTTTCAGCTCTAGCAAAATGAAACCTAGTATTGTGCCTTAAGCTTTTAAAAGGTTTTCTTGCTGGCCAGAAATTAAAAGTCTGGATGTGGACATTTTCCCCCAATTGCATTTGGAACAAGTGTTGACAGCAAAGCTGAGAAAAGAGAAGGGAAGCACTAGAGACTCCCACGTTTTGAGAGCAGGGCAGGATGAGACCATGGGGTGCCCATATGCAGAGGTTCGTATGAGACATATGGTCAGAATAGAAATACCATTAATTACAGTGTATGAAGAATCATGTAACAGATTCCTCTCTGCCCCATTTTGAAAAGTTTTAGGGCCAGATCCTAGCCAACATTCCAGCATTAATGCACCTGTGCCAATGGGAAGGTGTGGGTTTTTGTTTTTTGTTTGGTGATCAACACAGAATGCTAAATAACAAGAATTTCTACTCAAAATGCTACACAAAACAAAATTTAGGTCAAAATGCGAAATAACACCGCTTTTGCTTATTTTGACAGATTTAGATCAATTTCACAAAAATAACACCACTTTTGTTTACTTTTGACACAGTTTTGAGGATTGCACAAATACTTTTCAGTATGGGATCAGGAGGAAGAGTGGCAGAAACAGGAGGAAGCTTGCTCAAACTTGTATGAACATGCAGGTTCACAGTGCATGCTGGGGAGACTTTAATGGAATGTGGAAGTAGTAAGCAGTAGTTTCTTGACGCTCCAAGCAGCAACCAGTGTGCAGCTTGGGAATTTTTGAGCAGGTTATTTCAGGCTGTGTATGCCAGTAATTACTTGCCTTTGTAGGGCCATTCACCCTTAGTTATTGTGCTGTTTGTATAATTTGCAATAAAAAATTGGATAAAAACACATGACACCACAATTTGCTATTTTAGTCAAGAAATTTTGGAAAAAATATCACCAAAAATACCCACCCCTACCAATGGGGCATGTGTGGCATCCTGTGGTGGGGAGGGCAGCCACTGAGGCATCTTGTAGGCTAGGGAACTTTTATTCCCTTTGTTGTTGTTGTTCAGTCGCTAAGTCGTGTTAGCTCTTTGCGACCCCATGGACCACAGCACGCCAGGCCTCCCTGTTCTCCACTAGCTTCCGGAGTTCACCCAATTTCATGTTCATTGCTTCGGTGACACTATCTAACCATCTCATCCTCTGCTGCCCCCTTCTCCTTTTGCCTTCAATCTTTCCCAGCATGAGGGTCTTTTCTAAGGAGTCCTCTCTTCTCATGAGGTGGCCAAAGTACTTGAGCTTCAGCTTCAGGATTTGTCCTTCCAGGGAGCAATCAGGTTTGACTTCCTGGAGGATTGACCGATTGGATCTCCTTGCAGTCCAGGGGACTCTCAAGAGTCTTCTCCAACACCATAATTCGAATGCATCTATTCTTCGGCGCTCTGCCTTTCTTATGGTCCAGCTCTCACAGCCATACATTGCTACTGGGAAAACCATTGCTTTGACTATGCAAACCTTTGTTGGCAGGGTGATGTCTCGGCTTTTGATTAAGTTGTCTAGGTTTGCCATAGCTTTCCTCCCAAGAAGTAAACGTCTTTTAATTTCATGGCTGCAGTCCCCATCTGCAGTGATCTTTGTTCCCTTACCTCTAAGCCAATTGATGCTGCATCAGCACTGGAAAGTTGGATAGGATCGGGGCCCCTATACTTCTCTACAGTAGTTGGAATATCAGTACAGTCTGAATCATGTGATAGCTTGAGCTTTTTTAGTTCTGCAAGCAAAAGAAAATTTTGTAAGCAAATCCAGATTACTGATGTTCTTATGTGATTCTCCTAAATTAAGACATGGCTTATCAAAGTATTTGGAAATGGTTGGCCAAGGTTGAGAGGAGCAGAGTGCAAGAAGAGGAGAGCAGCCCAGGATTGGCTTGGCATGGCAATATTAGAAGGGAAATCTAAATATATCCTTGGGTGAATGAGTGCTGTGTTTGACCATTATAGCACATAATATTTGGATCTTTTTTGACTGGGATTGCATGACTGGCTTTTTGTGTTTTTCTTAATATGTTTGGTCCTCCATGGAAAAAGCCTAGATCACTGTACAACTACTGTTCTCCACGGTTCCAAATCTTTCACAGGTATCCGTCAGAAATCTCTGTATGGAAAAGGATGTTTTTGATGGAAGCCACCATGCTGTTCTTACATTGCAACACATCAATCAAGAGCATAGGCTAAGTGAGTTATTTAGGGGTGTTTTTTTTGCAAGTTTAAACTGCAAGTGCACTGTTTACTAATGATAGCCAGGTAATGCTGCTGTTCGTAGATAATTTTAAGCATTACAGCTATCCCACAATTAGCTTTTGAGAGGCTCTTGGAAGTTTGTTAGCCTTGGGGAGGTAGAAAGCACTGATGGTATTTTTGATACAATGTGGGTGGAGGCAATAGAACTTGAGAGCAGGGAGACGCATCATTCTAGAGCAGCGGTCTCCAAACTCCAGCCCGTGGGCTGGATCCAATGACCGCTGTTTCCCACCATCTGGTGAACCATGCCTACTGTTCTGTTGCAGAGTGAAGATACAGCTGCACCTACAGTCCCCAAGTGTCACCGCTGCCAGCCACTTCCGGGTTCTGTCGCCCCAGCAGGCTGAGCGCCCAGCATTCTGGGCAGGTGCTGCTGGCCGCTGTGACACCTGGGAATTGTAGGCGCGGCTGTATTTTTGCTCTGTGGCAGAATAGTAAGTGCGGGTCACACCACGGAGACTTTTGCATGGTGCAGCAGTCTCCAGTTTTGAGACCAAACAATGTACATTGTACATTCAAACAAATAATGTACATTGAAGACAAGGACCCATTTTGCAAAATTCATAAGACAGATTCGGATTGGTGACTTAAAGCAGGAGCCATTTTGGAAGCTGCAGACTTTACTCTTGCTATATTCGTTTTGTGAATGTCAACAGTTTGAATTTTCAAGTGAGGGTTTTTAAAAATTTTGTTTCTAGTTCAGTGCTTCTACACAATATTTGTCCTAATCTTGCTTTCTGTCAGGAATGTTTCCTGGTTGTGCAATTGCTGCAGTCCAAGAATGCCAGTCTGCATTCCAGGACTGTTGTTTGATTATGTCACACTGACAGCACTTCCTGCTTGATGATGGCACTTCTGGCTATGACATCACTTCCAGGTTAATGACATCCCTTCCAATAGGTCCCAAGTGCCATTCTAAAAAGTGGGTCCCACTCTAAAAGGTTTGAGAACCGCTGCTATAGCATTTGAGCATCCATTTTTTTTTGGTATCTGCTCAGAAACAGAGAACCAAACCCCTGTGGATATGCAGGGCCCACTGTATGTTCAACATTCAAAGCATAATGTAAGTATTCACAATGATGATTGTTTATATTGTTATTTCTGGCATGCTAATAGTGCCACAATGGCTCTTTGGATCATGCCCAGAATTCTCAGTGATGACTTCGCTGCACTAATTGAAATAGCAACAATAGCAAGGGACATGGAAACAGAAGGAAGTTCCAGATTTTGCAAGCTCTAAAATTTGGACGTCAGGGCTTTATACTGTTGCCAGCAATATACTGGTACATGATGTTATTTCAACCAAATGCATTTTCTGATCCAGGGTGGTTCTATATGGAAAATGCCACGGAATTTGTCAGCAAAGGTCATAAATGAGTCATGCATGCTTTAAGATATTCACTGTTAATCTGCTTGTTGAGAAGTAACATACTTGATACTGCCATAACTTAACCGGCCTGTAACGTGTGGGAGAAAACTGTAAAATCTTGGGATGCTAATTAAATAAGATTCCAAACTAGCACAGATGGCAGAACCAGGATCGAAAGCCAACAAGAGAGAAACGAAGCAGACCCAAATTTGTCGCACAGCTTTAGAGTCCATTCCATAGCCCCAAAATAAGGTCTGCTTTGATAACAACTGCTCTACTACATTAACATTTACTGTATATCTAAAAAGGCCATTTTTCAGTTTCCCATCATGCTCTGCCTATTGCCACCAAGAAACATAACTTGAGGACACAATCCTAACTCCAGGTTAGGATTGCTCTCTAAGTCACATTATAGACCATTCTGTCTTGAAATTTAAAGTATTATCTTCCATCAGACAAAACACATCTAATGCATTTCATATTCCTGTAATTTTGCTGCTTTTCTGACCTGTGTAGAGACATGTATACAAACACTGCATTACCTTTTTAAAAGGTACATTTTCTATCCCTTTCATTCAAATGGTTGATTTTCCATTAACTGGATAACATCAGACAGCTTGGTGAGTGAACTTTGCTACAGGATTTGAAATGAAACAGCTGACACAATTTCAAGCTAACAGTTCGCTTTAAAAATATAAAACTTCAGTGTGCTGCAGAATTGCACAGACACCTGTTTTCCTTATCAGACTTTTAACCAACTTTTCAAAAGGAAATAGCATGTGTACTTGCTGAACAGATTGATTCTACCACCTCCAGCAGCAGAATCAATCAGAACTTCAAGAAGATTTCTGGAGAGATGCAACTTTGAAAAACTCCTAAAAATACAATTGCTTTTCCATCGTGAAAGAAGATTGATTTTCCAGGTTTCAGAAAAGAATGTAATTAAACTAATATGTCTGGAGTTAAATGCCCAAGGAAAAAACCCTTGTTTGGAAAATAACAATTGGATAAAAAAAAATCTCTATTGCCTATCTCCTCATTCAAAAAGAATGTGAAATGTTATAATCAAAGAGTTATGCGAGCTGAGGCTTTAGCCATTGCTGACTGCATCATGAAGCCCTGATAGGATTCCAGACACTATATTTTATTGCTGGTATGCTCCAGATTGGTCATTATAAAGGCTTGCATATGTTTCTTTTTTCAGATCTGAAAAGTGCTTCAGAATAAAAAAAATTAATGGAAACAAAAGGAATGAAAGAGCCAAAAAACAAAAAACAAACCCCAAACCCACCAGGATTTTGGATTAATAAGGTCATATCTTAATGGGGTGTCGCTACCTTTGAAAGGGATTCTTGACAATGTTGCTGTGATCTATGGCCATGAAAGCTGGAGGAATGACGTTTCTTTTCAAAGGAAATCTTTAAACTGTAGGCCTAGTGACAAAAGAGATTCCTTTTTTTCCAAATACCAGTTGGTTATTCATTTCCAGGGCTGAATGTAAAAAATAAAATAATTCTGGCCAAGAGGTTTTGACAATGCAAAAAATATATCGGAATTAAAACAAATCTCTGAATATCTCTGAACCACTCGTTCCATTTCTTCGACCTAATATCCTGCAGCAAGAACATGAGTGAATTGAGAAGTCCCATGGATAAAAACACTACAACATGTGAACCACCTTAGTGATTTGGATAGAACTGAAGTAAAATTGGGCTTTCTGGACTGGATTATTCAGAATTAAATAAAGATTACAATCCTATTCACACTTAGGAATAATTCCCACTTAACTCACTATTGAATGAACAGAGAAACAGGCATCAAGAACACATTTTGGTATGTTTTACTGAAATGGATCACGATTGTCTTGTACACCCGGTCCATTTACTTGGGTTATTTAGATTATCCCTGTGCAAATGTTACATGGCTAGTGATAGGGAGGCAATTTGTTATTTCTACAGTTCTGGAAGAAAATAGGAAACCTGATACGGGAGAAGAAGACACCCACATAGCCAGTCCTAACAATCAAGATTTGCAGGAGGACATGCTTTTATCTGAACAACATTCAATAAGCCATAAGCTCCAGCCATCTATCTATATATATAAAGAAGAGCGTTTGTGTGTGTGTGTGTGTGTGTATGTATGTTTTGCATAGGCTCCACAACGCCTGGAGCGATCGGCACGAAACTTGGCACGCATACACCTTGCGGCCTGGCGACAAACACTGCGGGGGTCAGACCCCCCCTAGCGCCCCTGGGCAGGGGTACGCAGGGGTCCCCACATGAAGACGGCCGAAAACGGCCAAAATCGGCGTCGAGTCCATAGTTTGCGGGGTTGCTGAGACGAGCGGCGACACTCCCGACACCGGTGGAGTCCAGGTTCAGCCCTCCCTCGGTGTGGGGGTGAAAAGGGGTGCAAAGCACAGCATCCGCCATGCCGTGCTGGAACGCCTGGAGTGATTGGCACCAAACCCGGCACGCGTGTGCCTTGAGGCCTGGTGACAAACACTGCGGGGGTCAGCCCCCCCTAGTGCCCCTGGGGGTGGGGGTGCGTGGGGGCCCCCATGTGAGAACAGTCGAAAACGGACAAAATTGGCGTTGGATCCATAGTTTCCGGGGTCACCGAGGTGAGCGGCGATGCTCCTGATGCGGTTGGAGTCCGGGTTCGGCCCCCGTCAGCATGGGGGGCGAGAAGGGGTGCACAACCGGGCAACGCCGGGTAACAAAAAGCTAGTCACTATATAAAACAAAGCAATCTGGAGGAAATCTGAATGACACCCTTGTTCAACAAGGACCTGACTTTGTGAAGTTTTGTCTTATCACACAGCCATTCACAATTATTCTTTGTTGTTTAATCTGCAGTATTAAAAAAAGATTGATCTGAGTGATAAAAAGTACAGCTATATGTATTGTAGCTTCTCTGTTTTACACAGCATCACCATGTCCTGTAAAATGAAGAAGCTAGGCTTTGTTGATGGAAGACCTGTTAGTGATGCAGTCCTGGGACCAGAGGGCAAAAAGGCAGCACCACCACCAAGTACAGCATGAGAGACAAAGTGCAAAGGAAGATCGCAATGGCAGGATTTGTTTCAGGACGAAATAGCAGAGTCTATCCTGTCTGAAGAGGTGAATGAATAGAAAACAAATAATGGATTTGGGAGAAAATTAATGGTGAGGAATGAAGGTTGCGATGGAATGTATGAGCAGGTCTGGTGTTAAGCCAATGTTACCAATGTCATCACATTGGGCTCCGTGCTTTGGGGGACCCCACACCAGTGCAGCGAGCATATTGCCTGCTGCTGCAGCTGAGATCTCGATAGGCTGTAGCTCAATGGGTGAGCAAAACAGCTTCGTTTTGAGCCCTCCCACCTGCCCCTGTCTCCAAATTGCCCAAAATGGGCCTCCTGGAAGTGGTTGGCAGTGATGTCACCACCAACTACTTCCAGGTGCCACACTATGTATCGGAAGCACAAGCATTCTTCTTGGTGAGTGGGGGGGCAGGGAGGGGGGGAGGAAATCTCCCACATTGGGCCCTTCCACTTCTGGAGCCAGCCCATGAGGCAGCATTGTTGGTCTAGAAAAAAAAGAGGGAAGAGAAAATGGAGGAGGTAAGGAGCTAGCATGGGACTAGGGAGGCAAAACTGATCTCTCTTTCAGGCAACAATTGCCCTAGGCTTGCCCTGCCCTTTTGAGAAGATAAATCTGCCCAGGACAGTGACTAAAGAATTCTTTTGTTTGTTTAGGTAAGTGCTTTTATACAAAACCACTCTCTTTTTTGTCTACACTGGAATGACTGCCTTGTTGGGCTGGTCCTGAAAATGGCTGTCAGTATGTATATAAATTGTCATTTTAAAACTACATGAAAGATCTACAGCTTGTCTGTTGAGAGACACAACCTTGAAGTTATAAAAAAATAAGCACTCACTTTGTTTGTTTTTCTTAGGAGTTACTCAACAGAGAATGAACTTCTATGTTCTTCAGGCTAAGAAGGGTTATTCTTCCTCCTCCTGTCCACCTGTCAGGGAGAGATTTGCAGGATGTAAATGATTGTCATAATACACCATTGTCTCGCTTTCCACTGGTTCATTTCTAAATGAGAGGAGCTGGGCCTTGAGCCTGCTGGGATTGAGCGATGCTCTGACTTGGAACTCTCTGCTTGTACAGTACTTCCAGGTGCATTAAAGTCAATTGTGGTACTTCTCAGTAATGCGGTTGGAAGGCACTCCCCTGTATTATTAATTCTATATCACAAGGCTGAATCTGGGAATGAAAAATAGTTTCCACAACTCAGCCCTGACTCACATGAATCCTTGGCTCTTTTCACTGAAATATTTTCATGACCTGAACGTGTAGTCTTGTGGAATCTTGATCACAGAATTCAGGCTCCATGCGGGTATGGATAATTTAACTGGTTCCTTAACCGTTAAGCTCTCTAAAGCTATCTGACAAGTATTAACACAGAGACATGGAGCAAGGTTTCTCTTGGGCCAAAAAAACAAATGGCAGCAGGAGTTCAGAGGTTGGGTTGGGCTTAAGAGGAGAATGTGCAGTGAATTCACAGCACATAGTTTATTTCCATAAAATGAATAGTATAATTTTAGAGTCTGATTATGTTACTATCTGGTCAGACCCAACAACCTTAACTTCGCAATCTTAAGCCCCAACAAAATTAACAACCTTAACCCAACAACTTCCTGTAATGTGATCCTGTAGGATTGCAGAGCGCAATCCTAACCTGGAGTTAAACTGGCATAGTTAGGCCAGCAAAGTTTGGTTGGCACAAGGGCCACCGTAATGCGCATTTGGACCACTCTTGGAGTCAGGGAGGATGACGCACATCTGTGTGATGGCCTCTCTGACTCCGAGACTGGTCCAAACATACTTTATGGTGTCTCTTGTACTGGCCAAACTTGGTTGGCCTAATTTTGCTGGCCTAACTCCAGGTTAGGATTGAGTTATCAGTGAACGATCTTTCTCATTAGTTATGTATTTGGGTATCACGTCTATTTTGATTTCACAGAAAGCAAAATCCAGAGAGGAAATTTGGAGACTCTGGCTCAGGTAAAACATCAGAGGCTTCTTGAGAGTAGCAAAACTACTTTTTGAAAGATTAGGGGAAGTTCTCAGGGATGTGCCACTATAGAAGCTTAGAATGTTGATTCAAAACCTAGTTGACAAAATCTAAAAGTGGTTTCCACCCAAAATGGGCATTTATGTCATAAGCTGCTTTAGAAAAGTTGCTGGCGGAAGAATGGGATGCAAATGCTTTACTATATAAATACTATATAAATAGTATAGTTTGTCATTATTTCACTGTCACTCAACACTGATGGTTATGAACGTTTAGGACATCTCCCCTGTGTAGGTATACTTTGAAAATATTTGAAGATACTTGGAAGATACTTTGAAAATATTAGGAGGAAGGAGTTGAACTTGCATAGAGAAAACCATTATGTAAAAGTTCACCCAATGACTAAGAACAAAAACAAACAAACAAACAAACAAAAAACCCCACACACCTGCAGTTATATAAATACATTGCAAAAAGGGCAAGCAAGTCCATTGTTCCCATTGGGTACATGGATGTAACTAAGCAGTTTCCTAGATTCTGGGTGTGCTGCTTGTGCTCTGTTTGGTTTATGTGTGTGTTGTAATTTTTACGCCACTTATGACAAATAACCAGGGAAGGCAGAATATAAAGTTTTTGAATGAGTTGCCATGATTTAGATATGTAACTCCACTGGTGCGAATATGAATTGCTCTTCATTGGGAATGGCAGCAAAATCATTCTTGTGTCACATTGGACCTCCACCTTGATAAAGCTAGCAACAGGAAACTTTGGCTAACAGCTACTGAATTAAAATAGAAGGTGTGGTAATAAAAGATATAGATTCTGGCAAGTTTTAGTAAAGGGACCTTTTCCATAAAACTGTGTCTTTAATCGGACCCTACTTGTGTTCCTGTCCCCAAGCCCAAAGTTAAACCATCAACTGTGTCCATGGAATTCATGATGCAGAGACTATGAGAAATCCAATATGACCTTCTCCTCCAAATGCTCTGCAGGTATAAAATGTGTGTGCTAGAGGAGAAAGTATGCTTTGATAGAACTCCTTTTTTTATTGCTTTTCTATTAGAAGTTCGGGCTGGATTGTTGCCATCCATGGATTCCCAACTAGGTTGCAAATTATAGATTTTACAGACATAATATTTGTGTTGCAGATGAATCAAGGACTGTTTCCCTCCGCCCTGTATAGACGGGATGAATCACATCCCATGAACTTTCCTTGGGCCTGAGTAGAATAATTCTGAACTGGGAACTTTTTTTTGCTTGCTAGATCAAAAGAAATCTGATTCCTTATGAGTTTATGTAGACCAAAATAGATAATGTTCAATGCTGAAAATTCTCTGTCCTTCCCTTGGGGAGAAGAATTGAACCAACATATTGTGTACCATGGCAGCTTTTGAAAGGGAATCATTGAGAAGCATTGGGGAATACTCTATAACTGTGATGCTATTGTGTTCTTATTTTTGGAACTGGTTAACGGATAGACACCTACGGAACTGACACTATGCATTGGGAGATGCAATGAAACAGCACTAAAATTTTGAACTTCGGAAGGGTTGTTTTATTCGTTGTGGACCTTTTGACTTTAAAGGTTACAGGTGTGGTTATATAAAGGTGGTTTAAATGGGAATACACATAGTCAAAAGGAAACAGTGTGTTCCTTCTTTCGTTTGCCAGTGCAAATGAAATGCAACTGACATGTTTATCTAAGTTCTTATGCACAGAAAAGTAAGATTATGCCCAAAATTAATTCTAGGTGGAAATGCAAAATTGGAAAGAAAATGAGTATTCACCGCCAAGGGCAGCATGACTATGAATCTCTAGTTTGATTCACCCATGCAAGGGCAGAACTGCATACGATTAACACAAATGCACCTTGACTTGCAATTTCATCATATCCAGGTGGGATATTATTATTAACCATAGCATAAATAAAAATCAACATCACGCATAATTTGAATCTTACTTTCTCTACAAGATCTTTTAGGCAGAACACAACCATAAGAAATTGTACAGTGGAGGCAGTAAGTTCATGGAGATAGTCACAGCGGTTTCGTATGTTCCAACCAACCTTGTTCACCGGGGGCGCACACTCTATTTTCTGGACCTGTCCTAGATAAATCCCCATTTCAGCCCATTCTATTTTACGCCACCCACTGGCTGCGCACCTTCCACTGGCTGCGCACCCACTGGCTGGCGCTGCCTGCCATAAAGCACCACAGAAGCTTACCTCCAGGTAAAGAAATTTCTCCTTAACCCAAGGAGATTTCTGCAACTGCCTCCCCGCCATAGGATGCAGGGGTTGCTATTTGGGTCCCACGGCATCGATGGGGGGGGGATGGATATAATTGTTAGATTTCTGAATGCTTTTCAAGGGCTGCCCCACAGACAATGAACTGCGTTAAACTGAGATGTATCTGAGGTGTAGATAACAATGGCCAGTTCTATTTTCTCACGAAAGGGTCACAGCTGGTGCACCTGCCAAAGCTGAATAGAAGTCCTCCAGGTAATGCCATGACCCTCTAAGTCAGAACAAAGTTGGATCCAGGAACACTGCAAACTGTATACCTGCTTCTTCAGAGAGAGTGCAACCCTATCAAGTAAGACTAACTCCCCATGCCCAAATCAGCTCTCTCACTGACCACAAGCACCACCATCTTGTCTTGAAAAAGTTTATATCTGTTAGTTCACACCCAGACCATCACTGCCCCCCAAACATTGGTTTATATCAGGGGTCTCCAAATGTTTTAGCTGGAGGGCCACATCAAATATGTGGCATGGTGTTGAGGGCCAGGAAAAAAACAAATAAATTTAAGTATAAACTTTAAATAAATACATTAGAGAAGGAACTTAGATAGATGAATGAATGGGCTCAAAGTTCCAGGATTCCTCTACACACCAACACACACCACCCTCCGCACACAACCAGAGCATAGCTTGGAGGGTGCAGCCCATGCCAACGAAGTCAGGAGGGCCACAGGCTCATAGGGGACCAGCGGCTTGTTGTGGGCTGGATGGAGATTCTCTGAGGGCCATATCTGGCCCCTGGGCCCAGGTTTGGAGACCCCTGGTTTACATTACAGCAGCGTTTCTCAACGTTTTACTGTATTGACTGTATTATTATTGTATTGACTGTATTATTACTGTATACATAGGATTACAATATATCTGTTTTATCTGTATTATCTGTTTATAGGTATCCTTCTATTATATATTACAATTATAAAAAGATAATATACAAACGGTTAAAAAACTGTACATGGAATAAAATACATTAGCAAAGAGAGCATCGATGCACAAAACCTAGCATTATCTTGACTAGATCACAGAAGGCAAATGTACCAATTAGAAAAGAGAAAATTCATCAGGGATTATGCTGGTATTGGACTGAAACCTGACCAAACAGTGAGCGCTCCTGAACAAATGCCATTAGATTAAACTAATTAAAACTGCAGAACATGAAATTAAAAATGGGATTAGTCTACATTATTCAAGTAATGAGCTGTCCAGAGAATAAAAAAGAAATCAAATACAGCCCCAGGAAAATTAGATAGAGACAAATGATCTCGGAAACATTCAGGAAATGTGAATAACTTGTATGAGTAATGCCACTGAGTTTGAATGTACTACTCTATTAGTAAATGAGCTTGTGGGCACAAGTATTTGAAAGGTGAACACTCTTAACTGTGTTGAGTAGCAGGCTGGGACCATTAGGAGACTATTTTTACCTCTTAGGCATTTTATTTGTGTGGAGGTCTATTGCCATGGAGGCGGTCACTATTTGTTTTTATTCTTGCTTGCTTCCATACAGTAAAGCATGATTAAGATCACAGAAGTTCTCATATTGAGTTTCAGCTAGAATAGTGTCAAAGCTTGGCCACTGCCCAAGGACCCATACCCATCAGACAGTTCACCATATCAGGCCACCCCCTAACTCCTCAGTATCAGAGGACATGGTAGCGCTCCCCATGGTGTCCTCAGAGGGTGCCACAAGGGGCCCCACTGCCGGGCTTTGCAGATGTGACCCTTGGAGAGCCTCTATCCGGCAAGCCTCTGGTCCCCTATGAGACTCTGGCCTTCCTGACCTTACCGGCATGGCCTGCACCCTCCAAGCTGTACCTTGGCTTGTGCAGAGAGTGTTCTCACAGCCAGGGAGGCCATGTGCAGCCTCTCTGGTGCTCAGGGTACCTTTGGAAAACTGAAAATAGTCACTTCCTGGTTTTCCCAAAGACCTGGAAATGATGTTTTTAGGCCTCTGAAGGCCTTAGGTGGCTTTCTGAATGTCAGGGGGCCCCTCTGTGGCCCTCAGAACATATTCTGGATATTTTCTTTCCTGTGATCTGCTGGTTCTGAGATATTTACTCCAGCACATTTAAGTAAGCTGCTTGTGGGGTGGGGGAATGGGAGTCCATTAGAGTGGATGCTATATTTCTGTGGTGCTTGGTGGAATCCTAGAACTTTGAGTTCATTCATTCATTCATTCATTCATTCATTCATTCATTCATTCATTCATTCATCTAAGTTCTGTCTCTAGTGTATGTATTTAAATTTTATATTTATGTTTATTTATTTTTCCTGCCCTTGACACCATGCCAAGGGCCATTGATGCAGCCCTCTGGCTAAAACATTTGGAGACCCCTGCTATAGGGAATAAGAAGGAACATTGTTCCATGAAGAAGAAAAACAAAAAGCTGGACAGTTGAGATCCGCATTCTCAACCAGATGGTCTTCCACATTCCACACAACAATAGCAACAAATGTACATGCTGAGAGAGTTGTATTCCTCAATACAATTGAATCCTTTGTTTTTATTTGCCCAATAATGTATTTTTATTATAGCAGAACTTAAGGGTTATTATTCTCCAGTCACCACTGCTACAACATGCTGATTTTGTTGTTAAAATTTACCATGCAGTGTGAAACACTTTCAATTTTGCACACGAAATACTCTGGTTGAATATCTATGCCTCAAAGAAGAAGCATGATTTAGGTTGGGTGAGTGCCATGACTAGAATACAAAACAGAAAACCAAGATCTGGATTCTCACCAGCAAAAAACTTATTGTAAAGTATATCTGCATTTATGCAAAGCATTAATACAAATGATTTACGATGCATGTAAAAAGATGTATAAAAATGTAGAAGCAAGTGAGATATTGTCTATATAATATTGATAGTATTTATAAGGACCACACTCAAAAGGTATCCTGATCTATTTATTTTTATTATGAGTCTCAAGGGATGAGTAGACTATTCCATAAAAGACTTGATTCATATGCCATAAGCATGCTCACAAATAAGAGCTTTTTCATGTGCAGCTCTAGACATTCACAATATATTAATGCAGGGGATCACTTCAAAACATTCTGTCAATTCAGGGAATATCTTTGAGAGTGCAATCCTAATCTGGAGTTAAAGGTAAAGGCTTTCCCACGACCGGATGGTCTAGTCGTGACCGACTGTAGGGGGTAGTGCTCATCTCCGTTTCAAAGCCTGTAGAGCCGGCGTTTTGTCCAAGGACAAGCTTCTGTGGTCATGTGGCCGGCATGACTCTATGCCGTAGCGCATGGAACGCCGTTCCCTTCCCACCGAAGTAGTTCCTATTTATCTCCTTGCATTTTGGTGCTTTTTTTTTTTTCATTTGCAGAGAATTACCCAAAATGATTTTATTTTCTACTATACAGTAATGGGAAAAGGAAAATATTAATACGAAAGGGGAGGGGATAGTAACACAGGTATACACATAAGGTCATGGAGAGATTACATGCATATATTGAAATCTACTTTACCTACAATACATTTCTTCAACAATTATTAATAATATAATACTGTTAAGCCAAGCCTCATATATTGTTAAACAAATGTATCCATCAAAATTAATTTATTAATCTATATTAGTAGTCTTAATAATACATTCTCTGTCAGTGTAATTCAATCTTTAAAATTATTTGGAGCCAAAAAGTTTCAGCAAAAAAAATATTATTATTGACGTCAATTCTTATCTTACGCTTACCGAAGTGGTTCCTATTTATCTACTCGCATTTAGGTGCTTTTGAACTGCTAGGTTGGCAGGAGCTGGGACAAGCAACAGGAGCTCACTCTGTCATGCAGTCTTGAACTCCCAACCTTCCAGTTGGAAAGCCCAGCAACAGTGAATTAAACCACTGCACCGCCACATCCCTAATCTGGAGTTAGGCTGGCACAAATTAAGCCAGAAAAGTTTAGCTGGCACAAAGGACACCATAAAGTATGTTTGAACCACTCTTGGAGTCAGAGAGGCCAACACACAGATGTGGTTTTTTTGGGGTGGGTGGGTTGAAAACCGCATTTTGGGCATTAACAACTGCCTTTTGGCGGTTAAAAGATCTGAATAAAAACACAAAACACCACATTTTGGTGTTTAAGGTATTTTCCAGAAATTAAAATTGACCACTTTCCAATTAGAAATAAAGCTGTGGCTGCATCTGCTGACACTATATCACCTGCCTAGTACACTTTTAAAGCCTTTAAAATTAATAAAAATGAGAACTTGGATTGAGAATGTGGAATAAAAAACACGTAACACCGCAATTTGCTATTTTAATCAAGAAATGTTGGGGAAAAAATCACCCAAAAGACACACCCCTACCTATGTAAGACTGAAATATAATATTCTTTTCCGAAGAAATGAATGCAGAGATGTAGAGACTTTGCTGGGTAGGGATGTTTATGTATTCTTCTGCAAGTGATGACAAAAGGAAGAGATCACACAGTATTTTTTTCCCTGTTCCCTGGATTGGTTTATTTACACGTAGATTATAGGGGCTTGTCTAACACTGACATGCAGGGCATCTGAAGGAGATCGGTGGCTGCTCAACACTCTGAGGTCAGAGAGGTGAATCATGCAGAGAACTCTGCCAGAGAGCTTGAACATTTTTGTGGTTTTTGTCTGTTTGCTTTGGAAGTAATATCAGATTGAGACAATTACTTACCCACGGGTGTTGCAGCTGACAACTCCAAGCAGCGTCTTGTCAGATAACTCTATCTTTTCCTTGAAACAGCCGATGCGGAGAGCCAAGAATTTTTATAAGTGCTGTTAAAAAGAAAAAAAAAGGCATCGCTTGGACTAACTGGCAGCCGATGAATTATGAATAAAGTGTCCTCCTCCGGAAAAAAAAAATCAGAAGTGTGGGAAGAAACCTAGCCAACTTCAGAAGTTGAGGGTTTGCGCACACTCTATTGCCATGTTCCTCTGTGGCTAGAGGTTTCCCATTTGGAAAGTAAACTGCAAGCATGAAAGTTATGCTTTGCAAGCAGTAAGCACATTTTTTTTCTCATGCAAAGCAGGAGGCAGCACAATTCAGGCAGCCACTGTTCGTGTTCTCACTTTGGTGTGTCTGGTGTGGGAATACTGAAAAAGTAGGCTACAAAAATCTTGTTGTGTGGCTGCACAGCCCAAGCACGCTGAGACGCAGTCAGCATGGGATTGAGAGCTCATGCAGACTGTATGGATTTGTTTGTAATGTATGTTTGATGTACACTGGTTGAGCCCAGTGGTGTCATCCAAATGATTTAGGAACAGGTACTCACTTTTGATTGGCACTTGTCGGGGTCTGCCCACCGGAAGTGATGTCGTGGCAGGAAGTGAGTCATAGCCGGAAGTGATGTCATGATGCCACCGCCACCATGCTGCCTGCCTGCCTGCCTCCTCACAGAAAGTGCAGGCAATGGCTGCAGGTGTGCAGTACGCATGTGCAGCTGCTGAGCCAACCAGCCGACGGGGCCAGCTTCGAGTGGGCGGGGCCAGCTCAACTTCTAGGAACCGGTACGCACGTAGTGGGTGCATGACATCACTGGTTGAGCAAATCCTGAAGTGCCTGGCCGCTATGGGCGCAACAGTAGCAGTGGCAGCCGAGCAGCCACTGGAATCTCCTTGGAAGTTCCCTTCACCCAGGGAACGCCCCGCTGCCTGCAATGCTACTCTTCAACTCTCTGCCAGCCCTTTCACTGGTGGAAAATCGAGCAGCCCTATGTCAGGCTGTCTGGGCAAGGCGATAAGATCTGCTGGTGGAGATCACCACCAGTTCCACCCTGCCCCTCCCCTCCCCCCCAGTTCCTGCCTCTTGCCCCACCTGGAATCGGTGCGACAATGATGAGGGGTAAACTTCCCTCTCGCCTGTGCCACTTTGCCACCTCCAGATGCACGAGACCAGCGCTGGAACAACATGGGTGGTAAACCCTAACCACTTGTGCTGGACATGACTTATGGCACGTTTGCAACACCAGCGTGGACGATACTGTTGTACCGCCCGCCTGTTATGACCTATAATCTGCACAAATAAAAAATGACTACCACTACAATTGTCCATCTCTTTTAAAAAAAATCATAGGGCTAACACAATCTTGGAAACAGAGCCCTGTGCACACAGTTGGAGCTATTTTGTTTTGTTTTGTGGCAGTTAGAACTCAGACATATAATCAGCAGGCCCACATGATAATCTTCTGCTGGAGTTTGCCACTGTAGGCTGTAGGGGGAAATCATGCTTGTTTTCTACATGTAGGAAGGTTAAAAAACAAACAAATCTGAAAGCAGACCCAAACATTAGGTTTCCCTTGGCAGTGGCTTGAAGTAATACAGTCCAGTAGAAGATTTGTGGTGTATACCTGCTAATCATATGTTTCGGCTCGTAAACCTAGTACAGTAGTTGACTTCCTACCACATCATAACAGAGAGAGGCTGCTATTAACCCCTGGTAACATTCTTACTCAGCTCTAATGAACTGGGTCTTGACACATTTTAGAATGAAATTAGCATCATCATAATTCACTTATAAAAGGGCCCGAACTACATTTGTGCCTTGTTATCTACTGGGGTTCTGTTCTGGAATCCCCAGTGGATACAGAAATCAGTGGATACTGAAATCAATGGAAAAAATAGCTTTGAAGACCCACTTGCAGACCCCCTTGTTGCCTTAGAATGCATTGGTATAGATGCTGTACCACATTCTAGATGGAGTAAGGGAATCTAATGGAATGTAGGAAGGTAGGAAATGGGATTTTGGCCCTTCTTTTTCTTGTTACAAGGCATTTAAAGATGGACCCCAGTATCAGTGGTTAGTCAAATCAGTGAATAGCAAATCAGTGGTTACTGAGGTATATGATACAGTAAAGACAGTGAGGAAGTCTTTGCCTGGTTACAACTATTCAGATGAAAACACAGAACCTTCTAGAACGGGAGCAAGAGTGCTAAGGTAAAGGACTTGTGAAAGTGGTGAGCAGAAGGTTCACAGGAAATACGAAGCCAATGCATACACACAAAAAAGAATGAGGGAGGATTCATTTAATGTTAAGTTTGATGTTGAGTTTTGGACTTTGAAACTTTTAGAAAAGAAAAACCCTGAAGTGACTGGGACTGCCATGTGCACTTGGCATATGTCTTGAAACCAAATGTCAAGATCCTACATTTAAAATTTTGTAGAAAGCCCCATTTCTCTGTGCACACAAACCCCGCAAGAGGAACTTCTTTTACAGTGATGCCACTAATTTAGCCTCTTCATGAGCTTCTTAAGAACATCCCTGCTGGTTCAGGTCAAGGACCCATCTCGTCCAGGTTCCTGTATGTCACAGTGGTCCACCAGATGCCTCAGGGAGCAAATGAGACAACAAGATGCCTGTATCCTGTTGCCATTCTCTTGTATCTGGCATTCTGAGGTAAAATTCTGAGGTAAATTTGAGGTAAATAAAACAGAATTTGCTATCTTAACAGTATAAGAACATAAGAAGAGCCCTGCTGGATCAGGCCAAAGGTCCATCTAGTCCAGCTTCCTGCATGTTAACAGTGGCCCACCAGATGCCTCATGGAGCACTCATGACAAGATACCCAAATGCGGTTGCCACTCCCTAGCATCCTTCTCTTATTTTTCCAAGTTTAGCAGTATTGCAGCCACTGCAAACAAACCACATATAGATGGCAATTTTGTTGTTGTTGCTAAGAACCAATTTCTCTGATTTCATTATACTGCATGAATATACTGCAGGATATAATAACTCTTGATTTTTAAACTGTAATTTATATTCTCTAGAGCAGTGATTTTCAACTTTTTTCATCTCACGGCACACTTGACAAGGCGCAAAAATTGCCATGGCACACCAGGAAAGTCTATGAGACATCTGGTGGACCACTGTGACATACAGGAAGCTAGACTAGTTGGGTCTTTGACATGAACCAGCTGGGATGTTCTTAAGAAGCCCATGAAGAGGCTAAAGTAGTGCCCATCGCTGAAAATAAGTTCCACTTGCAGGGTCCGTTTCTGGATAATGGTCAAGGCACACAAGGCTGTTGGGGGAGGGTCTCACTTCCCCCAATTGCCCTATTAATAAATAACTGTCTTCCAAACTCCCACAGTAAACGTGTGGACCATTCGTGGCACGCCAAAATGCCACGACACACTGGTTGAAAACGGCTGCTCTTTAATTTGCTTCTTTCTCTGTCTTTAATCTCCATGTCTGATGGTTTCTCCCTTCCTACAAGCTCCAGTTCATGTGGCCAGTTTTTGCCCATATCTCTAGTTTTCTCCACACTTCTGGTTTCCCCATATTTTATGTTATCCGTATGCTCCATGTGGTCCTTTTGAACATTGTTTAGTTCCTTTGGTAGGACGAACTTGTGATTTTGCACACGACCTTGAGCAACCCTTTGGGAAGCAGGCTATAAACTGAATAAAGAGGAGGGGGGAGAAGGAATGTTGCAAGCCGGAGGAAAACATTTGATTGATGGTGGGAATTCACAAGCTTGCATTAAAGGATCTACCTCTGCTTGTGGCAGAAACATTGCCAAAGGAGTTAGAGATTTTGAATGTGTGAGGGTAATCTGTTAACATGGATTTTGCTAGCATAGGCCACCAAAATCAAACAAGGAACAACCTTTCTTTTCATGCTTCCAGATTCTCTGCTTCCAGGCTTCATCCTAAACCATTTCTTACATGCTTCGAGCCGTTCTGGCTTGGGTCCCAGACAGGGCCTACAAGTGCAAAGGTGCATGAAAGGAAAAAGGCAAACAAGATTTCACCCAACATGTCAAGGAACGTAATCAAAGGTTCAGACCTCGAAGTGGGTGACAGGTCAGGTGGAGGCACTTTTGTTTCTGCATGTTTACTTTTGAACTGGTTTGCACGCTCCGAGGTGCGTTTCAGTGTCTCCAAATCTTGAGTTGGTTTTGCTTTCTTCTCTCATTTTTCCTAACACCCCCTCCCCGCCCTAATGTTTTGGTGAAGGCTTGTATGCCTCAGAAACACAGGGCTTTGGCCAAAGACAAATATCTGGCTCATTTGGGGCTGCAGATAGATACCTTGATAGCTGGAGAGACAGGAGAAAATGAGAGGGGAGGAAGAATGCGTTGGAAGACAAGCAAGGATGGAGACGCAGGAGCAAAGACAATCCTCTGAAAAGAGGCATTGCAAATTTTATGTGTACTTGTACGTTCTGCAGGGAAGGTGCCAACTTGCTCCCTGACTATGAACCAGAATTTATCCGGTAGAAGCCAGTGGCATTCCTACAGGAGGAGCAAAATGCTAAAGTGGCATTTTTCATTGAGAGCTCAAGCTCCTGCAAAACCTAGCATCCTCCCCCAGGAATGCCACTGGTGGGAGTTGTCTCCCGAATTCTTGATGGAGGGTTAGGGCCACAGTGCGTGTGAAGCTATCCAAGGAGATGGGACTGCCAACATAAAGATCCAGCAGTTTGTGATAAGCAGTTCTGCATAGAGTGTGCCCCTTGAATATAGTTGCCCTTATTGCCTCTAAAATGAACATATAGAAACCCAGGAAGTTTCCTTACACTGAGACATCTACAGACATTCCTTACACATCTAGCCCAGTGGTTCCGAAACTGTGGGTCGTGAGCCGCTTTCAGGTGGGTCATGAAGCACTTAGAGCAGTATATTGCAAAGATGGGAAAATGGGATGCTGGAAAGGGGAAGGGCTGTATGGTTGTTTTGCTTGTGTCAAGATTGCAAATAGGCTTTTTTTCCCTTTCTGATTCTCTTTGCTATTGCAAAATGGCTGAGAAATAACCCAACGTACTGCTGCATTTTCAGGAAAGCAGAAGACTGGTGTCACAATGGTGGCACTTCTGGCCAAGAAGTGTGTTTTTATTCTAAGATCTCATTCTAAGTTATAGTTTTTAGTAACTATGAATGCTTTTAAAGTGTACCATATAGGTGATATAGATGTTATAGTGTCAGCAGATGCAGCCACAGTATTATTTCTAATTGGAAAAGTAATCAATTTTAGACATGTCAGGCATGGACTTGGGATACTGGCACACAAAGTGCACACTCTTCCACATTGATGGATCTGGGAAGGCAAGAGGGGATTTCAAATCATCATTTCCCCTCCCCCCCAACCTGGAATTGTAGTATCACTCTGTCTACATCAGTGGTTCTCAAACATTTTAGTACCTGGATCCACATTTTAGAATGACAATCTGTCTAGGACCCCCCAGAAGTGATGTCATGGCCGGAAGTGCCGTCACTGTGACGCCAGAGTCTGCTACTTTCCTGAGAATGCAGCAATCCGTTGGGTTATTTCTCAGCCATTTTCCAATAGCAAAGTGAATCAGAAAGAAAAAAAATCCTATTTACAGCCTTGACACAACCACACAGCCCTCCCCCTTTCCAGCATCCTATCTTCCCATATTTTCAATATGGCTGCTCTAGGTGCTTCACAACCCATCTGAAATTGGCTCGCGCCCCGCTGGTGGGTCCCGACTTACAGTCTGGAAAACACCAATCCATATATTTCCTTCTCCCCTTCTCCTCTAACTTCCAAATATAAAGAAAAGATACAGGTTGCTTAATTTCTTGGGAGGTGCTAGCATTACGAGTGAACGGGCACAACCAGCGGTGTCATGCAGCCGGAACACTGGGCGGGAGAAACGGGTGAGCGGCAGCCCGCCCGTTGCGTTCCGGTCCGTTTCGCCGTCTTCCCCGCCCCTGCAGACCGGAACGCAACGGGTGGGCTGCCGCTCACCCGTTTCTCCCGCCCAGCATTCTGGCTGCATGACACTGCTGGGCACAACCCAGCAGCCTGCGCATAGGCCACATTACATACGCATCAATTTAGAAGAGAATTACTTATCACATTGGTCCAATCTGTGCTATTGTCAGGATTCTCCCACTGGCAGGCTAGGCAGCGCAAAGGAGTTGTTGGAACTGACAGCAATGTCACCTAGTGAACAATGGACATGAGTGGCAGGCAAGGGTGAACACTTTAATAGGAAACATTTTTCCTCTGCCATTTTAAATGTATTTTTGAGCAGCCTGTAGCAAACCCGTTACATTTCTTCAACATGGTTTGAACAAGCAGAATGTGTCTATTATAAAACCATATAATTGTTGCAGTTTCACACCACACACTCCAGAACTGGTTGAAACTGGCAT
>JAJKFI010000112.1:615893-630656 GCA_029204185.1 Lerista edwardsae | reverse complement strand
CTGCTACACAGTAGCTGAACTCCCTTTAGATAGTGTAACAGAAGCAGGCAATGTTTCTCACGGGAAGCGCTGGCTAACAAACACCCCACTTTCTCATGAGATCATGATGTTCAAAGGGTCACCCCATTGGTGAACATGGGGCACAAGGGTCTTCAGGTATCCACCTACCAGATATAGTCTGACTGCACCCTTTGTTCTTCTGTCTGTACCATGTGTGCGCTCAAACTGTGAAGAATACGCTGAAACGCCGCTTGTACGCGGCATGCCTTCGCCGGCTTTCGCTAACCGGCAAATAGAACTTCTCACTTTCGCTACTGAAACCAATAAAATGGCTTTGATATTCAAATGTAGCGATCGCTTCTTTCCTCCGCTCCGATCGCGCTAGGCAAGCGCGGAATGGGTCCACAAGCCCCCAACTCTGCTATCAACACTCCAAACAAACAACAATAATTGTACATATTCTTATTACTTTAATACCAACTACATCTAACTCCCTGACCTACCTTTACTTTTCTCTTGGCCACTTCAATAAGTGCCTCATCCCTCCAACTGACTGCTATTCAAAACATTAGCTTCTAATTACCCTGCAAATAGCTCAGCTCCTGGAGTTTGCAAGATAGCTGCTAAGCTCAACCGCTCTTTTGCAAGCTGCAGAAGCTGAGGTCTTTATGGAGCAATTAGCAGCTATTTTGCTAAGGTAATTGCCCTGCAATGAGCTCAGCTTCTCTATTTTGCAAAAAGCTGGCCTCCTGCAGTTTGCAAGCAGGGTTATGTATATACAGAAATGTTCTTGTGTCAACATTGTAAATAGTTTTTTTTCTTTTTGATTCACTTGGCTATTGGAAAATGAGAAATAACTTATTGCTGCATTCTCAGGAAAGGAGCAGGCTCTGGTGTCATAATAATGGCACTTCTGGCCATGACATAACTTCTGGTGGGTCCTGAACAGATTGTCATTCTAAAAAGTGGGTCCTGGTGGTTAAAGGTTTGAGAACCATTGGTTTACAGACTTCTGCCACTGTACAGAAATTCTATAGGAAAGGGAACTCTGGTTCGTGTAGGGAAAACTTGTAGCCTGCATAAGAGATTGTCTTCCGGTCTGATAATCTCACAGGTCAGTTTAACAATTGTGTTTTCCTGATAATGTGATTCTAACTGTGTTCATCCAGAACAAAACGTGATGCATTTGGGTTTTAATGTGGAGTAAATAAGCTCTGGACATCATAACGTCAATGCTTTTCAGAATCCCCCTTAAATTGTTCATTCTCATTAGATGCTGACAGTTTTAGTGCTTTTGTGTACACAGATAGCAAATCACTTCATTCCTATGATTTGTGTTTGTAATTCTATTTCCTGCCCACCTTTCTCTAACATAGACCTGCCTATGTTAAAATGTGCAGAACAGAGCCAACTTATATAGCACAATAAAACTACTACATGTGATGAACAATCATCAAGTTGCTTGCTTTATCTCTGTCATATCTGCTTCCTTGTCATAGGGGGAGCTTAATCTCCTGGGGGGTTGCAGAGCCCTGTGGCCTAAGAGCCCAGACACTGGGGATGCAATCCTAGCCTGGAGTTAGGCCAGTGAAGCCAGTGAAGTTACAGGTCACAGTTAGGCCAGCGAAGTTTGGCAGACACAAGGAACACCGTAAAGCACGTTTGGACCACTCTGAGTCAGGGGGGATGGCGCACGTCTATGTGCTGGGTTCTCTGACTCTAAAATTTGTCCAAACATACTTTATGGTGTCCCTTGTGCCAACCAAACATAGCTGGCCTAACTATGCCGGCCTAACTCTAGGTTAGAATAGCACTCTGGAACTGTGCTTCAAGTTTTCCCCATTTATTGCTTTGCCCAAATATCCCAAAGGAAAAGTGTCCTCCTCTTGCCCCCAAGTTATGTCTTTCTTGGGGTTCCAGCTGAGTGACTTATATGGAAGCCTGCCTGTGGTTGGGTAGCCTGGGGTAAGGCTACCTCAGGTCCCAAGTTGCCTCTTGGCTCACCAGCTCCCAAGCCCCTCCCAGGATGGAGCCCAACCATACAACCAATGCTCTTCTATAGGCGGGGTATGGTCTGTGCTGGGGGATCCTGCCCCCTAGGAGTACTGGGCTTTCCTTCTGGTCCTCCTTCAAGGACTGGGCCAACAGCCTTCTTCCTGGGCCTTACAGGAGAATCCAGCTCCCTCTCACCAGTGTCCTCCTCACTTTCCCCTTCATTTTGGGTGTCGCCCTTCTGCTTACCTCACAGTCCCTCTCAGGGTCCCGCCCTCTCATGTCTTCCTATCCTCCACCCCCTTTCTGGCCAGCCCAGGCCTCCTTTTAAAGGTTGGGCCCAGCCCACCCTGTTGTCAGGTGTTGTCATCCTGCCCCCCTAACCAACACCAGGCTGTGACTGATGGCATTAGTGGTTACCATCCCAGCCCCTCACATGGGTTGAAATTAATCGCCCATCCCCATCCATCCCATGGATGGACTGCAGGGTCACTGGGTGGCACTGCATAGGCTACCGCCTAGTTGACCAATAGCGCTGCATAGGCCACCCCCTAACCAGTACAGTCTGCTGCCCAGCTGACTGGTGGCATCGCTCAGACCACCTTGTCACTGAGCAGCTGTACCTCTCTGTCAGGCACAGTTGAAGCTCACCCCGGCAACCCAGAAGAGGAGCAGGTTTCATTGTCTTTTATGAGTGGCCAACCATGTTGGGAGAAACAACATTTTCATGCACGTGTCCCTTCTCTGGTGTTTCACAGAGAATGTATATGGTTGCAGGACCAAGCATCACTGCATCAGATGGGGAGGGCGAGCCTTTTCCACCCAAGCGGGGGCATGGACGATCGCTATTGATCATTAAGGTGAAGATGGCATCCTAGAACTAATACTTGATGGGTCTGGATGGCCCAGTCATTGATCAGGGCTGTCAATGACTGAGAAGGCTGTCTTGGACGATTTCAGTTTGCAGGATGTCGGGTTGATAACCGTGTCCGCACTCTGGGTGCCCTTGGACCCAAACCCAGGCTGGAGGCATTGGAATTGGAATTCCCAAAGTGAAGGTTTGGGAATAGTCAGTCATGTGGAAGATGGAAGAATGGTTGGTTAGGATTGGGCAGATGGGGGTCAGTATATGAGCCCATGGCTCAAGGAACCAGGAAGTTGTATGTTTTTTTGAGTAGTAGTTTATGTTGGCCTCCAAGTTGATGTTTATGTTGGCCTCCAAGTTGTCATTCAGAGTTATCTCAGAGACATGGATGATGGGGGCTGTCTTCAGCTGGGTGGCCTGCCCCCTTTGGATCCCTGCCTGTTGGCTGTCTCCAGGGTGCTGGCCACCAGTTGCCACCATCTAGCTTGGTTGGCCTGTTGCACCTGCAAGAACTGCTCCGAAGTGGCCTGTTACTGGGCCACCAGGTGGGTTAAGTGGACCTGCTGTTCCTCTCCCCATCCTTCTTTGTTTCCCTCTCCCGCTACCCCATCTACAGTTGACTGCTCTTTGGGAGGACGAGCCAGGCCAAAGATGGGGCAATGCCTGCATTTTCCTCCATAGTCACCTCTCTACCTTTCCTTTCCAAAGGGCGGCGGGGGGGGGGGAGGAAGCTCCACCTCCAGAGGTTCACAAAGCCCTGTAATGTAACAGCCCAGCCCCTGGAGCCATGTTTCAGGATTTCCCATTTATTGCTTTTGTCCAGATGTCCAAACAGGTACTGTACAAAAAATAAAAGGGGGGGGGCTGTTCTCCCCTTCTGGTGTTCTCCTTGTCCTTCTAGGACAGTGATGGTGCACCTATGACACACGTGTCAAAGGTGACACGCCATGATGTTTCGGCTGACACGCCAGCATTCGCCAACACCCAGCAACTTACAGTAGTTCGTTTTTGCAATGATTTGATGCTGCTGTAATGGTTTGATGTTTCTTTATATAACGCATAGCCCCACAAATGATTGGGCTGTAATTTAAAAAAAAAAATACATGAATATGAAAAAATTGTTTCTCTTTTGTTGGGGTGGGGAGTGACACACCAGCAGAGTCAAGTTAGGTGTTTTGACATGGCCAGCCAAAAAGGTTTGCCATCACTGTTCTAGGAGCTCTTGCTGAGCACCTTCCATGGAAGCCTGTCTTCAGTAGTGTAGCCCAGCGTTGGCCTCCCCCAGGGTAATTCCGGCCCCAAGGTGCCTGTTAGCTCGCCAGTCTCACCCAGTGTGGGGTCCTGAACTCTGGGGTTCGTCCCCTATCTCCTTGGTAGGGTCTGTTCCAGGGGCTCCTCCTTCTCCAAGGCTTGGGTCAGTGGCCTTCTTCCTGGCGCCTACAGGGGGAGCCCAGTTCTCACCCCACCGTCCTAGCCGCCCACACGCCTTCCTGTTCGGGCCGGGCTCCGTCCTCTGCCCCCTCCTCGTTCTGGCCAACCCCCGCCTTCCTTAAGGACCTGGCCCCGCTGGTGCCCCTTTACCCGGCAGTGACCAGGGGCGTTACTTGCAGGCGTCCCCGATTCTTCTTTGGGCGGGGGCGCATCTCCCACTCCCCCGGTAGATCCGCCCTCCTCCGGGGCACGGGCAGACACCAGCCCAACCGCAGCCCTGCATCGGCTGTATTGCCCTGGCCGATCGCAGCGTCGCGCGAGCCACCCCCCTTGATGGCCGATGCCTCCCTATTGCCGTGCTATCAGGCGCTACCGAGGCTCGCAGACTCCTACACGCGGGGTATGCGTCACGTGGGAATCGGCCAAACGAACTAACCTGCCTGCACGCTTCGGGAACGCGCGACAGAGAGGTTTTGTGGCACAAATCCCGTCTCTCGGAAGCACTTGGCTCGCTGCAGTCACTAGTGGGAGCTGGAGAGGGCGAGGCCACGAAATCAAACAGACCCGTCTGCAGGAGACACGCACGCACCGAGGAGAGGCACGAGCAGCTGTAGTGGTGGCTGGGAGCCCAGGGGGTGGGGGAACGAGAGTCGGAGCGAGGCGAGCCTCCCCTTGCTTGCGGGCGAGAAGAGGAGAAGCTGCAGCCAGCACGAGGGGGACGCGTCTGGCAAGGAAGGCAAGCCCGGCGCGACTCATCGCAGCCTGCCAGGAGGGCTCCGGACTCTTGCAAGTGAGTTTGGGCGCCGGGAAGGGAGGAGGGGGGAGAGCCGGAGCCGGGGCTGCGTTGCAGAAGGAAGTCTTCGTCTGGAGGGGGTGTGTGTGCGCTTTTTGTGAGCTCCTTTCGCTGCCTCGTCCGCGCTTCCGTCGCGCTTTCCCACCCCCGTTTTGAGGCGGTTTTCCATATTAAAGCGAAGGAAAGGCTGCGTGTAGCGTGGTGGTGTGTATGGGGGGGGGAGAGAAGAGACTGGATTGAATTGGGGGCGGCCGGCCGTGAAGACTTCTGAGTGCGGGAGGGAAACGATTCCTTCCAAAGTTTCCCAACTTAGAGGTTGCTAAACGGCTTCTACAAAGCACCTTCCTGCCTCGTTTTCATTTTTTTTTTTTTTTGGGTGCTGAACATCATTCAGTGCATCTGAACGCCCAGGATATCTCAAACATATTCCAGATTCCGCCCCACTCCCCCAGTTGCTTGTACCAAGGCGTGCAATGCCAGCCTCTAGGGGAAATGCACGCTTACCTCTTAAGGACACTGATATGAGGGCGAAAAAAATAAAGAGTGAGAAGAAAGTAATTTCTGTGCAGTTTCCAACATCAGGCGGCAGCCACTGAGAAACCTTGCAGGGAATGTTGCAAATATACAGCGTGTGTATGTACAAGCCCTTTTCTCAGTTTGCATCAAACATCCTTTAGGGGGGAGAGAATTGTATAGTAATGCCAGCAGCAGCAACGACCAGTGTGGTGTAGTAATTTAGGGTTGGACTAGAATTTGAGAAATCTGCGTTCAAGTCACCCAGCCATAAGCTCAGGGGTCAGATACTGACTTTGGGTCAGATCCTAAGAACTTTGTGGCACTTTAAAGATGAGTGCATTTATCGTTGCATGAATTGTTGTGGCATCTTTGATAAGCCCCAAAGGTCTTGGAATAGAACGAGATTTGCAGATTTTCAAATCTAAGTGACAAGGGAGGTCTCCAAAGATCTGATCTAAGGGTCACCACACCTGTTACCCTGCGTGGGGTTGCAGCATTTTGGAATAATGGGCATCTTTGTGAAAGAGAAAACATTCTTTAATATATGTACTGTGAAGTCAGGAAGGACCCCTGGATAAATAAAAGCCCATGGGTGGATTTTGGTGTATCCGTGGTTGGGAGACATTGATCTGCTTGTACTCAAGTTCTTTCCAAGGGCTTGTCTACATCAGTATGGGGGTAAGGTTAGTTTAAATCATACTAATTTAAATAGCATTTAAATAATACTTCAGAGTGTAATTTTCTGAATATTCAGTAGGGCTCTACAGCTCTTATCACTATATTACACATAGGTGGCTGAAGCTGAACAAGAGGGATTTGGGTACAGCCAGCTCACATTTTTGGCCACTGCACTGTAACAATTCTGCAGCTTCTATACTGAAATCATCTAGGAATCTTTGTGGCAGTGGTTCTCAAACTTTTTAGCAATGGGACCCACTTTTAGAATGATATCTGTCTGGGATCCACCAGAAGTGATGTCATGGCCAGAAGTGTTGTCTTTGTGATGACAGAGCCTGCTGATTTCTTGAAAGTGCAGCGAGAAGTTAGGTTATTTCTCAGTCATTTTCCAAAGGCAAAGTGAATCACAAAGAAAAAGTCTATTTGCAACCTTGACACAAGCAAAACTAACCACACAGTCCTCCCCCTTTCCAGCATCCCATCTTCCCATATTTTCAGTATGGCTGCTTGAGGTGCTTTGCGACCCACCTGAAACTGGCTCGTGACCTACTGACGGGTCCCGACCCAGAGTTTGGGAACCACTCATTTCTGGCATGCAAGTGCATTTTTTTAAAGAGAACATTTTGAGTGTGTGTGTGTGGGGGGCAATATTCCTGGAAAAATATAATCCAAAACCAACCATTTCTGGAAACAAGGAAATCCATATTCAGCCCATTGCTTCTAATCCCAACTGCAGTATGTGGCATGAACTGATCTGTTCTTGTATCTTCTGCTGATTTTCTGCCTGGATATCGACAGCACAGTTTTATGCAATTGCTTTGCATCAGAAATGTGTCCACTTTCCATGGAGTTAGAGCAAGACACAAAACACGAATTGGTGTAGCAGCAGAATCAAAACCACACTGATGAAAGGGCAGAGAGAAATCGCTTTCAAGCCTTCTAACCCACAGCTGTGAATTTAGCGTTTGTTTCTAATTTGGCATACCTTAAATTATTATGAGGTGGCTGTTAAGTCAGCATTTTCATAAACCACCCAAATGAGCACTGTGCAGATCTGGCTGGTAGTTGATAAGCAGAGTGGCCCCATGTGTGGTTTTATCGGGTGGGGGTAATTGGAAAGTTAAAGGTGGGTGAAGGTTCTTGTCGTCCTCTCAGTAAAGGTCAAATATGTGATCCATGTAATACCTGGTATGGTACTGAGAGTCCTTCATCCAAGAACTGCACTGGCAGCAGGCTCCCTTTTTCAACAGGTGTTCTCCCTCTCTGCCTACTGTGATTTTTCTCTCCTGCTAGTACGATAAACCAGTTTATTAAGAACGTCATTAGACTAACTGCACAAGGATATTTATCAGCAAGGACAGTCATTCATAGGGAGTGGTGTTCCTACCGGGGGGGGGGAACGCAAAGTTTTGCAGGAGCTTGAGTTCCGCCCCTCCCCTTTCCTCCAGAGCCATTTGCAGCTTGGAGAGCTGGCTCTAAAGGGGAGGGGAGGGGCCACGTCAGGAGCTCAGGCTCCCGCAGGAACACCATTGTTCATAAGAGGATACATGCTGCACTTATGTGGTTGTACCCTTTTCCACTCCAAAAAACAGGGTATATGATTTACAATCGCTACTTTTCCGATCTTCCTTTACCTTCCTTTCCGATTATATTGGACCTATTTTGCAATAGTGAAAAGCCTCAGTGCGATGTGTTGTCTGTTTGTACAAGCGAAACCCTTCGTCTGGAAGCATCTTCCTGGGGCCTGTGGAATGAATGATTCCATGTTCAGGCTGATGAACCTGTGAGAAGGGAAACAGAGGAACATCTTAAAACAATTGCAGAATGCAGAGATTAACTGTTCTTGCTGCTGAGTGGGTGGTTCTTCATCTTTAAGGAAGTGTGCTTCTTACAGTTCAATCCTACTCATGTACACTTGGAGGCAGGTCCCACAGGGTTCACTGTGGGGCTTACTCCCAGGTAAGTGTGCATAGGACTGCAGTTTTAATGCTTACAGGAGTGGCTGGAGGACATATGATTTGAGTGCAGAAGGTCTCAAATTCAGTCCCTTGTATTTTCTGTTAAACGGTAGCAGAGCTGGTAAGGTTCTTTGCTTTGGAGAGCTACTGCTGGTCTGAGTATACACTACTTTAACAGATGAGCTAACAGTCTGACAACAGACTGATTTAAGAGCGCAATCCTAACCTGGAGTTAGGCTGGCACAGTTAGGCCAGCAAAGCTTGGCCTGCACAAGGGACACTGTAAAGCACGTTTGGATCATTCTTGGTGTCAGGGAGGATGACTCATGTCTGTTTGCAGTCCTCTCTGACTCAGAGTCATCCAAACATACTTTGCATTGTCCCTTGTACTGGCCAAACTATGATGGCCTAACTGCCAGCCTAACTCCAGGTTAGGATTCCGCCTTAAAGCAGTCTCATAGTTCAATAGTTCAATATGTGTTCAATAGTGAAAAGTTGGTGGAGGAAAAAAAGCTGGATTTCCATTAAAGTTTTGTGAACAACTGCTGAGAAATTTCAAAGAATTCCAATATTTGAAATGTGTTTACACCATTTCTCTTGTGCAAACCTTGTAGCTCTGAAGCTCTTACCACGTATTTATAGCCTGTTTCAGTGCACCAAGAATTGTATAGTACTTTGTAATTCTTATATTCTACAAGCACACTTAGGGCTTGACTATAATCTGTGGCTTGCAGAGTCTTGAACCTGGGCTTCTATAATGGGTATTACAAAACGTACTATCAGAAGTCAATTTTGCCTTAGGCTAAAATCCTATGCACATTTTCCTGATAGTAAGTCCCACTGGAGACAGTGGAACTCGCTTCTGTGTAGCATAGGATTGTGCCCTTAGTCTTTATTAGATTTGCATTGAAAATCCAGCTGCCAATTTAAATGTCAACAAGGTCTTATTGCAGATATAGTCCTTGAGTATTGCCACTTTCTTGCTAGACAATGCCTTGGATGCCTTGCGGTTGTCTGTATTCCATTCCAGGTTACACTGAATCTTGACTTTGAAGCTTTAAAGTTGTGTAAACAACTGTGCCAGTCTTTCGCTTGCAGCATCAAGAAATTTGGCATGTTGCAAAAGAGTTAAAATAGTATGGATACTTAATGAATAAATCTCCATAAAAATGGTTTACCGGTTTAAGCTGCAAGTTCAACAATTGGCTGCCAAAATGATCATATCAGATCAGTATTTTGAATTGATGGAGCTGCAGTATTCATGCTGAATATGCCTTAAAAATCCATTGCAAATTTTTATCTATATTCCAAACTTAATTTTCTGTTTGTGGTGTGATGCCTTCTGCAATACCCCTAACAGATTTTTCCATAGCATGAAAATGCCCATGTTCTCTGAGTATGAAAGCAGAAGGAATCAATAGGTACTATGCTGGAGATACCTGAAACTCAGGTGTTGGGCAGGAGAAACATACTGGAGAAAGGAGCTCTTTGAGATGCGTACATATTTGCAAAAAATCACTCCAGTGAACGTGAACAGCTAAGAATTCTTTAACACACACACTCACTCACTCACTCACTCACTCACTCACACACACACACACACACACACACACACACGAAACCTGCAACCAAATTATTTTTAGTATAAATTAACATGTGAAATTCTGTCTTGCTGCTTTTTGCTCCTTAGGATTACCAAGGCCTAATGCTGCAGTGACAAATGGTAATTTCTGCACTCCTATGCATATCTATTCAAGCCCTATTGGGTTTAATGGAATTTAGGTAAAGGTATCCCCGTGACCGAATGGTCTACATGACCGACTGTAGGGGGCAGTGCTCATCTCCGTTTCTAAGCCGAAGAGCCAGCGTTTGTCCAAGGATAAGTTTCCGTGGTCATGTGGCTGGCACGTATGCCCAGGCGCATGGAACGTCATTACCTTCCCTCCGAAGTGGTGCCTATTTATCTACTCGCATTTTTAGGTGCTTTTGAACTGTTAGGTTGGCAGGAGCTGCGACAAGCAACGGGAGCTCACTCCGTCACGTGGTCTCAAACTGCCAACCTTCCGGTCAACAAGCTCAGCTTCAGTGGTTTAACCCGCAGCGCCACCACGTCCCCATTTGAACTTACTCCCAGATAAATGGGTATAGGGTAGCCCAATCTTTGTGGCCCAATCCTGTTCTGGCAACAGAAGGTCCTTTACGACTTTTGCAAAGCATGATGTCATTCTGTGCAGTCTGGCTGCCGTTGCTAGCAGCAAGGGGTTGGGTCCATGCACCAGTGGGCCTTCTGCATCCTCAGGGGCCAGTAAGTCAGCGCAGGGGATGGGAGGGAGATGGGGAGGAATGGGGTGGAGGAGTTTGGTGGATCAAGGCCAGGGCTATGCAAACGTGAGCAGGTTTAATTCTCAATGACTTGAGTCACAAAGAGGCCATGGAACAGGTTTTGTTCTTGCTCCACAATCCCTAATATTTAAGAAATTTAATTTATTTAAGAAATTTCTACCCCGCCTTTCCTCTGCCAAGGCAGAACTCCTGTGGATGTTGCCTTGATGTGAAGGCAAAACGTTGACTGAGATTCTGCAAGGGATTGCAAAGTGGGCCAAATCGCACGGCAACCAAAAGGCTTTAAAAACATGCAAGCTCTCCCTTTCCTCACGTCCCATATGCCATAATGATGGGCACGTTCCTAGGTATTTATAAAAATAAAAAGAGAGTTTCTGAAACACGACATTAAAATCAAGCATGATACTTCAGAGCAGTTTTGTAATGGAGCACTTACTGCAGTTTTGCTAACAGAAGGTGGCATTTAGCACTTCACTTCGCAGACTGTCTTCACGCAGCTTCTGCAAAATTGTATCCCACACACACTTGGAGGCTCAAGGTTTTTGCATAAGGAATTTCACTCCTGCTATTTATGGACCTAAAAGGAAGTAATTAGAATGGTATATATTTTGTTTTTATGACTTAGTTTATAAATGGTTTTATTTTAAAAATTGAATTAAAATTATTTTGCAGTAAGAAATGCTAAGTACAAACCAGAATGGTGTGTTTTCATTCATATACAATGGCTGACAGTGAATAATTCTATTTTAAATGAAGCACTTTAGAGAGAGCAGATGTGAAACACATTCTACCCTTATGCAATTCAGGATTGCATACCCAGTTTATGGATTTTCAGCCTGTTCTGGTGGGTTGTAGTTTCCTTGAAGAAGCTGGTTGGGAACGTACCTGGACCTAGTCTTGCATCTGGATGCCCAAGTGTTGACTGTGGCCTGCTTTTGCCCGACTTAGATTGGTGTGCCAGCTGTGTCCTTCTTTTTGATGTGACTGTCATTGTCCAAGCACTGGTTACGTTGCATCCGGACTACTATAACATGGTTTTTGTGGTGTTGCTCTTGAAGACCATTTGGAAACTTCAGCTGTTGAAGAGTACTGCTGTGTTCTGTTGTATTTTGAAGAATACAGCACAAGGCATGGTGCATCATATTCTGCTTTATCAGCTGCATTAGTTGCTGATCCTTTTCTGGGTGCAATTTGAAGGGCCGGTTTTGGCCTTTAAAGCCATAATCCACTTGGGACCAAAGTAGCCACCTGCTTGCATGTGAAACTGCTTGTCACCCGTGATAGATTGTTAGCACAATCCTAATGTTTGGATTAGGTTAGCACACTACCTAATGACATGGTGGCGCAGCAGGTTAATCCGCTGTCGCTGGGCTTTCCGACTGCAAGGTTGGGAATTCAAGACTGCGGGACGGAGTGAGCTCCTGTCGCTTGTCCCAGCTCCTGCCAACCTAGCAGTTCGAAAGCACCTAAATGCAAGTAGATAAATAGGGACCACTTCGGTGGGAAGGTAACGGCGTTCCGTGCGCTATGGCGTAGAGTCATGCTGGCCACATGACCACGGAAGCTTGTCCTCGGACAAAACGTCGGCTCTGCAGGCTTTGAAACGGAGATGAGCACCGCCCCCTACAGTCGGTCACAACTAGACCATTCGGTCGTGGGGAAACCTTTACTTTACCTAATGTTGTGCTAAACTAGTGCAGGCTTTTCTGCACTGGCTCAGAGTGTTGAAATGTGCCGTAAGGCACATTTGTGCTTACTCGGGAGCTGGCAGTGCTGTCACAAAGACCTGCGCTGACCTTCCAGTGCCTGATCTATTCCCCGTGCTGGCTGGCACATTGGAAGAGCGTGGCAGGAGGGCGTTTTGATGGCGGGGAAAGGGCATTTCTAGGTGGGGAGGGTGGAATGGGGAGGATTGGGCTTGAGGGAGGTGGGAATGGAGGAGGCTGGTGTGGACTCAAAAAGCCCTACCGGGAGGCTACTGCTAATATTGAAGGCTTTACAGCCTTGACATAACCCCTCCCTACTCGGATTTCCATCCCACCTCCTGTTCCTCCCACTCACTGCCCGCCCCCCTTACCAACTTACCAGTGCCCTGGAGGGTTCTCTGGAGGCCACTGGCATACAGCTCAGTGATGTCATGCAGGGGGAACACGGGGGAACTCAGTTCCACTAGTTAAAATTAGGGCTGACTCCACCCACTTCGCTCTCCCTCCTTCCAATTCCTCTGCAAAGAGCTTTTCTTCTTGGTTGGCCAGCACTCAGAGGGTTAAAGGGAGCGACTCCGGATTCCTAGGGGGGCGAAGGCAGTGATGTCATTCAGGGGGAATGGACCAGAATGGGCGTTCCGGATCCTAACGGGCTCCGTGGCTGGTTCCGGGTTCCGGACAAGTGCCAATCAAAAGTGAGTTCCTGTTCCTAAATCATTTGAATGACACCACTGATACAGCTGCAGCTGCTTGATGCGGCTAGGCTGCACAGAACGGTGGATTGTGTTTTGTGACTGCCGTAAAAGCACACTTGGCCACTAGAACATGTGTTCCAGTGGCTCAGTAGGATTGGGCCCTAAAACTATGGTTCCCAAACTATGCGTCGGGATGCCCCTGTGGGTTGTGAGCCAATTTCAGGTGGGTTGCAAAGCTCCTAGATCAGCCCTATTGAAAATATGGGAAGATGGGATGCTGAAAAGGGGAAGGACTGAGTGGTTGTTTTGCTTGTGTCAGGGTTGTAAATAGGCTTTTTGCCTTTCTGATTCACTTTGCTTTTGGAAAACAGCTGAGAAATAATCCAACTTATTGGCTGCATTTCCAGGGAAGCAGCAGGCTCTGGCGTCACAATGGTGGCACTTACGTCTATGACATCACATCTGGTGGGTCCCAGACAGATGGTCATTCTAAAAAGTGGGTCCTAGATCTAAAAAGTTTGAGAACCGCTGCCAAAAAACATATCATTAGTTTTCAGTTTAACATTGATGCAAATGTTTTTTTTTTAAATCAAACATGCAAATAGATAATAGAGAAGCAAAAAATTCAAAACTTTCAATTGTCATATTGCTCCTTTGTTACATGGTGTTCTTTCATTGGGGCAGAAAGGTGGAGTATAAACTGAATCAGTAAAATAAATGTTTCTATAATGAAATGAAAAATTAAGAAAAAAAAACATGTCTTAAAATTTTTTTTTGGCTTAAGGTGATATAGGGAAGCTTCGTTTCTGAATTATTTCCTTAATTATTGTTTGATTTCCTGTTTCAGTTTTCAGTGCATAAGTCTTGCAAGCCTTAAGTAACCTGCAGAAGGAGAGCCAGATGCATTTCAATTAAAGCTGTGCGGGGTCAAGTAGTTCACTACATTTCTGTAGGCTGTAAGTAGTCAGCTGCTTCACGGCTGGTGATGAATTTATGGATTCTCCTATCTCTTATTTCTGAGCCCTTTCTGAAGGGGATTAACCAGCACAGTATATCTTCTGTCACTCAGTAGCCCAGGTGGAGGCCTGTTCTAGTTCACCCAGCTTCATATGGTGTTTGCTGACAAACAATCTCTTTAAGACGTAAAATGGGTTTTTGTACATACAATCTTTTAAAATTTGCATAGGCAGGAAATACAAACTACAGGCGCAATCCAGACCAGGCTTTCAGCCAGCGCATGTCACTTATGCCAGCCAAAGAGTGTCGCAAACGTGCCGTAAGGCACATCTGCATCACTCTGGGAGGTGTACGGTCAGTGCAAGCATTTGCCGGTCCCGTGCCCATCCCATCCAGCGGCCACTGATAAGTTGGGCAAGTGCCGGCTGACTTCAGTGCGGGAGTTTGGGAACAGCAGGGAGAGCCAGAATGGGGCAGGGGAGGGTGGATATATCGGCAGATTGGCCGGGGCGGTGGTGGAGCCAGAATTTGGCACGTATGCCAGATCCTGACCCCCGTCCTGGTCAGTCCTGATCTGGGCTGCTTGGATTTGTACCAGCTATTTTGTTGGTGCATATCCAAGCAGCCCCATGGGGCTGGGGGTTTACCCTGGGGTAAGGGGAAAATATCCCCTAACCACAAGGCAATCTCTGGTTGCCTCCTATATTGTGTTGGATACAATGCAGTCCTGCTGACCTTCGTGTTCCATTACCGTATTGGATTATTGCTGTGTGTACGTGTGTACACACACACACACACACACACACACACACACACACACACACACACA
>JAJKFI010000112.1:593027-615883 GCA_029204185.1 Lerista edwardsae | reverse complement strand
CACACACACACACACACACACACACACACACACACACACACACACACTATTTTATTAGCGTGGCCATGCTTGCAGATCCTGACCAAATTTTGGTTTATGCATGAACTTAATGCAGTGTTATGAAGGGGGAAGAAACATAGTTTGGTGTGACATAATCAATCAATCAATCAATCAATCAATCAATCAATCAATCAATCAATCAATCAATAGTATTTATATACCGCTTTTCAACATAAAGTTCACAAAGCGGTTTACAGGCAAATAATAACATTCAAATTAAATGGCTCCCTGTCCCAAAAGGGCTCACAATCTAAAAGAATGGAGAACACCACCAGCAACAGCCACGAGAAAGACACTGTGCTGGGGTGAAGAGGGACAATTGCTCTCCCCCTACTAAATATAAGAGGACACCACTTGAAAAAGTGCCTCTTGCCCAGTTAGCAGGGGTTATTGCCCTTGAGCAATTATTATCAGAGCTGTTATTGCCTTGTGGGGTTCCAGTCAGCCCTGTTTCTCCCACTGTTGCACCAATGCTGAGGAGAAGGCCTACCTGCTCTTTAATGCAATGGCATCTACTTTCTGTTGCCCATGTTTGCACTCCACTCTTAAGCTCAGGAAGGAGAGCGTGGAAGGCTCCCAAATGAGTGATGGATGCAATGAAGACTGATAGGCAGTCAGGATTTCAGAAGCTTTGAACCTGTTGCATAATCAGCTTAGATGTCTCGGATCTGAGACCTGTACTTGCATACACAGACCTATTGGTAAACAAGATTTGAAATAGGGAAGGAAAATAATGCAATGACACACTAGAGATTTCAGCTGTGGAAACATTCACTTTGCAGACGAAGTGATTTATGGCCCTATCATTTTAAATGTGCAATGTGACTGGGTCATGTAACGTTTTGCTTAAAGAAATACTTCCTTTTGTAATAGTTGGTTGCCCCAGTGACGTCACAAGTTACTTGATCTTTCTCCTTGTGTTAGCCATTATGTCATTACAAGCTTCGTTGATGCATGTGGTATCAAGTGCCTAATTCAGATTCATGAAATAAATAAGGAAGCGCATCATGGAAAACATTAGTTAAACTAGCTTAAAATTTGCATGAGCCCAGAATAAATCTCATGAGCAAACGCAATATTATAGGGGCTTCTTGGGATCGCTTGTAGAAAACTCAGCCTAGCCATCATAAGCATGTCATTTTAATAAAGACTACAGCCGTTCTTCTAGTGCAGACTGCTTTTCTGTAAGCTGTCTTGAATTGCAGAGTATCGGGGCATGGAACAGTAGCACCAAGCAAAATGATATTTCTTGATTCAGTTTAATAGGGTTTTTCCATTTTAACTATGTCTGTATTGCTGCCGTGAATTATAAATTTTTAAGGCATGAATTCTTGGTCTTGTTTCTTGTGTGAATAGCCCCATTGAGTCACTGTCTGGGTGAGTTAATGGAGCAGTATTTGGTGGAAAATGTGGTAATAGCTTGAAAAGTGGTTTTAAAAATTACATCACCCTTTTTTTCCCCCTCAGTGGTCCAGGTCAAATATACATGCTTGGGATATATAATGTTAATTTTTTTTAAACAAGCTTTGTATTTTGCTTCTTACATCAGTGCACGGTATATTTGGATGATGTAGCTACTTGAAAGCAACACTGTTTGAATTCAGTTATCAAGCAAGAGAGTTACAAGTTTTCCCAATTCATAACCATACTTTCTATGTGATCAAAAGCGCTCACGCTCATTATTTAAGTAATTCTTTCAACAACCTGAAATTTATTAATATTCACGAGATATGGACCTGAGCCTGAGAGATAGTAGCTTGTCAAGCTGTCCTATCCTAACCTTCCTGGTGCCACGCAGTATACAGTAGTGTTGCAAAATGGCCCCCGCTGTATCCTGCGTGGCCAGGGAAGCCGCTGAAAGTCTTCTTACCCTGAGTAAAGCCTCCTCCTCCTCAAAGGGGCTTCTCAAGTCTGTGCCAGCTGAATCCACACACAGTGCCTGGCATGGGCTTACCTCAAGCAAGAGAAGCGCCAGGTACCACACTCGGAGTCAGAGAGGCCGGTACATGGACGTGTGCCATCTTTCCTGCACTGGTCCCAGCAGTAGGTGAGGTTGCCATAGCGACTTGGGGAGGGAGGAGGGAAGGTGGAGGGAAGACAGAACGGGGTGAGGGGAGGCGGAGGAAGGGCAGGCCTGTGGGTGACCTGGCCCAGGGAGGGGGGGTGAAGCAAGGGTCCGGTACTTAGGCCAGCTCCTAACCCCCATCCTGGTTAACCCTACACGGGCTGTTCAGATTTGTTCCAGCAATTTCATTGGCGCAGATCCAAGGAACCCCACAGAGATGGCTGGGGCTTTACCCGGGGTAAAATGTCCCCTTACACCAATTTGCGCCACAGTCGTCTCCTAACTAGACTGGATATGGCGCAGATCAGCCGGCCGGCCTTTTCCAGCCCTGGTTAGAATTGGGCTGTCAGTGGCCCACTGTGTGCTGCTTATTTGTGCAAGTCATTACATTATTGTCCAAGTTTCTGCCTCCTTGAAGTGCAGAAACTTTTCCGTTTAGCATTCATGAAGAAGTCCATGCTTTCTTATTTCCCAACCACTGTTATTTCTCAGCTAAGATTCAACACTTTCCCATCGTAATGCTGTTTCATCTTTGGCCTGTTTTTCAAAGGTGAAACCATAACAGATTACTCGGCCCCTTTTGGAAAAATAAGGGAGCTGTGATGAGCTTGTTCTGTATTGAATCCTCTTTTGAAAGAAGGATTAAAACTTTGATCTGACAGGTTGTTCCTAACACAGACCAAGGAATGGGATGACAGGGATCTTGTGAGTGAATGGCAAAGGTGTGTATTTATTAGATTTCTTAAGATGGGAGAGGCTGCTAACATCCATGTTCCTGCTGTGGTTGACTCATGTAAGATAATAGCTTTCTGGATTTCTGAGAACAATTTGCCTTGCATGTGCTCCCCACATTGCAATCTTTATTATTTTCAAAAATTGTTTTGTAAAGCATGATAACATTAAAATTTGGAATTGCTTAACGCTGCTGCAGCTATGTGCTGAATGCTGATGGGCGTGCAGATGCATGCCATTACCTTTACCTTTCTTGGTGGCTTATGTTTTCTCACACTCGGAAGGCTGCCTTGCCTATAGAAGAACTCTATACAAATTTACTGAGCAAATGTAATATATGATTATCAGCGCAAGTGCAGAGGGACACTTGCTAAGTGTCTCATGGGAATATTCAGATGTCAGTCTGGCATCTGCATTTGTGAGACCAACTTCAAAGAGGTTTGTTTGTTGCATGTCTTGGGGAAGCATAATGTGTACATGTATCAGAATTTTTCCTACTATACTGGAGATTACCAAGCAGAAAGCTGCGCACAAAAAAGAAGACGCCACAGCTATTTTTAACAGCACACTTCTGCACTTTTTTGTTGTTGTCACAGTTTTGCAGATACATGGCGTATATATTTTCTTTATAGGATGTGGAGGTTTCAGTGGGGGCGGCGGGCCTTGAAAAAGACTTGAGTGATCTTTTTTGGAAGCAACTATAGACAGTGATGTCATCTGGTAATGAAGAACAGGAACGCTGGGCGGGACTTACGTGTGATTGGCAGCCCGTCCGTTCTGTTCCGCGGCTGCCCTGGCCTCGGGGGGGCTGCCCCCAGTTGGCGCGCCCCACCGCTGCTCGCCCAGGCACCTGGCGCCCCCCCCACCTGTCCCCCCCAGCGAGCAGGCGCCCCGCCGAGGCCAGGGCAGCCGCAGAACGGAACGGACGGGCAGCCAATCACGTGTAAGTCCCGTCCAGCGTTCCCGTTCTTCATTACCAGATGACATCATTGACTGTAGAGATTTGGGAATCCTGCTTTGGATATGAAAGCATCAACTTTTGTTGTAGATTTAGCAAAGCAATTTGCCATCTTAATTTTCATTTGACTTGATAATAATCAGCAAAGGTCTAGAAACTTTGTTTACTTGTCCAGACTGTCCCCTGAATCAAGTTCTCGTTGGTGTTTGTACATCTTAGAATTTTATCCACAGTTATCAAAATAAAAACCCTTCTGACGATACAGTGAGATTCTCGACCAGCATTGCCATCGGACAATTCTTCATTACGACTTTAAAGAACCTGTTGTTACTTTTGTTCTTCTACTATTGGACCTTTCTGTATGGAGTCTATGTTCAAGTATTTTGTTTCGGGAACTTTTAAGAAAGTATTAGGTTTAAGACTGCCTTTAGTAAAGGCGTGGTTGTCTTGCTGTTGTTTTAAGAGTTCATTTGAGAAACCTCTTAATCTTTTACAAAAGGTTGCAAGACGTGTGTTGTTTCACTGGTTTCATAGTATTGTTCTGATTCCCTCCTTTCCCCATTGCCCAGTATGGCAAGCCCAAAACCAGTCTTGGGTTTTTTTCCGCATCTACCTCTCATTTTTGTGGTTTAAAAATTCATTATGCATACTTACTTATTCCCAGCCCAATCCTAACCTGTGTTGGAACAGGCAGATCAGCTGGCCTGCACTGCATCCTACACTGGGTAGGCAGCAGATGGAGCTCACCTCAGGGCAAGGGAACATTTATTCCCTTACCCTGGGGTAAGCCCCAGCCAGCCCTATGGGACTTTTTGAATTTGTGCCAGCTTTCACTGGTGCCATTCCACGCAGCTGGATCAGGCTTGCCTGGCCTGGGGACGGGGGTTAGGATTTAGCCTAATGGCCAGATCTGTACCCCACACCCTCCCCAGGCTGGCCTGCCACTAAGCCCTACTCTGTTTCAGGCTGTAATCCTGTACTCACTTTCATGGGAATAAGTTGCATTGAATACAATGAGACTTACTTGTAGTAATGAGTAGACATGCATAGGCTTGCACTGGCAAAGTGCTTTATAGTGCTTTTGTGAGAGCCTTTACTTGTGCCCTGTGCACTCCACCGGCCCAGGGAGACCACAGGATTGTGCCACTAATACAGTTAGCAGGGCCTTGTAAAGTAAAAAAAAGGTAAAAGTTTCCCCACGACCGAATGGTCTAGTTGTGACCGACTGTAGGGGGCGGTGCACATCTCCGTTTCAAAGCCTGTAGAGCCGGCGTTTTGTCCGAGGACAAGCTTCCGTGGTCATGTGGCCGGCATGACTCTACGCCGTAGTGCACGGAACACCGTTCCCTTCCCACCGAAGTGGTCCCTATTTATCTCCTTGCATTTAGATGCTTTCGAACTGCTAGGTTGGCAGGAGCTGGGACAAGCAACGGGAGCTCACTCCATCACGCAGTCTTGAACTCCCAACCTTGCGGTCGGAAAGCCCAGCAGCAGTGGTTTAACCCACTGCGCCACCACTTCCCTTCTTGTAAAGTAGGATCCACATTAAACTAAGTTATTATTTGAAGGGGTCCAACAGAATGTGATATATGTCAATGCTAATTTTGGGGGCAGTTGCAAAAAGCACACTGTACCATTGGAAAATAGTTTTCATAAGGTTAGAAAAGTCTCAGAGCGCAATCCTAAACTGGAGTTAGGCCGGCATAAACTAAGCCAGCAAAGTTTGGCCAACACAAGGGCCACCATAAAGTGTGTTTTGGACTGCTCTCGGAGTCAGGAAGGATGGCTCACGTCTGTGTGCTGGCCTCTCTGACTCCGAGAGTGGTCCAAACATACTTTACAGTGGCCCTTGTGCTGGCCAAACTTTGCTGGTTTAGCTAATGCCGGCCTAACAGATTTTAGGATTGTGCACTCAATGGATCGCCTAGTCTGGCCTCCTGCAGGACATAAGATAACTGAAATATTCTGTCCCTCCACAACTTAAAGGGAAACAGCCGTAACCTTTCTAAGAAACTCGGTTTAGTTCTTAAAGGCAAACTACATGTGACAACAAATGCATAGTCCTTTGCCTTTTTTTAGGGTGTGTGGGTGTGTGGGTGGGTAAGAGATCTGAGGGGCAAAAAGCAGAAAAGCCAGGGACTTCTAAATTGTTCCCAAAAGGTGGGAAAAAACCTTCACAAATAGACCCAGGCTTGCATGGGAGCCCCCCAGCAATGCAGCCTCCATGTGCAGCCCAGCTCAATCCCTGGAGGTGGGGCTTGCCCCACATGGTTCTTGGAGAGCTCTGCAAGCCTCACCTTTGCAAGGTCAGGCTTGCTGTGGTCTCTTGCCAGTTGGAGGGTTGGCAGGCCAGATGGGGAGTCCCCAGGAGCTGGAGACCCATGCAATAGGCTGACGCCCAGACACGCTGCCTTGACGGGCCCTAGTCCCTATAGGGCCCTAGGCTTCAGCCTACTCAGCCTAATGGATTATACAGTCCTGGCAGGGGAACCAAGCAATGGGAAGATGTCCTCTAAGGTTCCAAACTGGCCATAGTGTACTGTTAAAACCAGCATATGATGTCACCTCTCTTATATTTCATGTTGGTACTGCTTAGTCTCTTGGTAGGCAAGGTCTGCCCAGTGGTGGTATCTAAAGTGGGAGGAACCGGTATGCTGGGCGGGACTTACGTGTGATTGGCTGTCCGTCCGTTCGGTTCCGCCGCCTGCCCGCCTAAAGCGTGAGCTGCCCTGGCCTCGGAGGGGGCGCCTGCTCACCGGGGGGGGCAGGTGGGGGGTGTGCCGGGTGCCTGGGTGAGCAGCGGTGGGGTGCGCCAACCGGGGGCAGCCTGCGCGGCGGGCGGGCAGGCGGTGGAACGGAACGGATGGGCTGCCAATCAACCGTACATCCCGCCCAGCGTTCCGGTTCCTCCCGCTTTAGATACCACCACTGGGTCCGCCTAACTCCAGCATATGCTTTTGCACGTATTTATTTGCTCTTGCAGATGTAGTTGCTGTTGCTCCTGCTAAGTGAGCACTTTTTAGTGACATTTGTTTGTCAGAGAGAGAGGTGGTAGAGAAGGAATGCGAGCAAGGCAGCTGGTGGCCTGTGGTGTTGACAAGAGGAGAGGCACTGCCAGCCAGGAAACAGATTTATTAGTACGTCTAGCATCCTTTCCCAGAGCCAGGACAGAAGATTTCTGATGTGGTTTCCAGCATCACCAGAATTAATTGGCCTCTCTGTGTGCGTTCACATCATCAGAATGCCAGTGGCACTAACAAACCCTGAGTCCATCGCAGGCCTTCAGTAATTTGACTGGATGGGTTATTAGTCTAGTGAGTCATTGGCGTTTTCTAGCCAAACATCGCAGCAAAATGGTTGCTGATTAATATGTATTCCAAAGTAGCGTTTTAGCACTTGAATGAGTTGGAGGACTCTGTCTCCACATTATGCCTGGTCTTCATAATTGGCTCAATTGCTAGAGCTCAATATTGCCTTTAACTCTCCAGAAGTGGGAGAAAAGGCAGTCAGGGCTTCTGTTTTCCCTTTCCCTCCATGTATATTTTAGCTTGTCAAGCCTTGAGGTAAAATGTCATACTAGCTGGTAACGAGACCAGAGTTTCTCAAGGTTCTTAGCACCGGGACCAGGGTGGATAAAAATCGATGATTTTTTTTTAACATGGATTTTTTGATTTAAATTGAATTTTTTTATTTAAATTGGATTTTTTTTTATTTTTATCAAATTTATTTTAATAAAATGCTTTTGGAGTAAAAATCTATCTAAAGATAGTTTTCTGTTTAAGATACATTAATAATTTAGTTTATTCAGCATGAAACGGAGCTTAGTTATGTAGCATGAGGCTGTATATTCTGCAGTATTTGCATTTTTGGTAAACTCATTCAATGAATCCAAGCTCTGCAAGCTGGGATAACATGCACTGCACTGATGCATTCACACAATTTTGCAGTAACCGTGTAAAACAAAGTTCAGGAATATTTCTTTATCCTATTGTTTTGCAAATCTATGTACACTACTAACTGTATGATTGAAAAATACATCTGTAGCAGGGTTTTTTTTTATGTGGACCCAGCTGATATATTCAGTTTAAGTTCTTTTGTTTGTTTTTTCAAAGATACTTGGTTTATGCACTATAGTTACTAAACATTGATGTTTAAGTAAATAATGTTAGTAAATAATAACAGTAAATAATGTTACTGTTTTAATTAAATAAAAGAATTTGAGTAGTTCTCCAACTATGTGTGATTAACCTATTAACCTAAAATCTGTTCGGATATCGCTGTTTTACTAACCTGACAGCTTATTATTCTAAATAGGAAACCTTCATTTTGTTTGCAAATAATAATATTAAAGATTCTAACTACCAGCAAGAATGAGTCCTTACATTTAAAGAGCACCTGCCATTTCAGATCCATCATCTAACAGGCAGTGCCTGTTAGCGGGCATCCACTCACCTGCTGCCCGCCACGTCCCTCACCTTGTTGTGTCCCTTCTGAATCACCAGTCGTCCCATTAAAGTGAATGGGACTGTTGGTGAGTCACCAGCGGGTCAGAGGAAGAGCCACTGCGGGACAGAGATGACAGTTGCACTTTTAAAATTATGATTTAAACCAAGTTGATTTAAATCAAGCCTTTTCTACTAGTGATTTAAATTGTGATTTAAATCGACTTGATTTAAATCAAATCCACCCTGACTGGGACCTACTTTTTAGAAGGACAATGTGTCTGGAACCCACCAGAAGTGATATCATGGCTGGAAGTGCTGTCACTGGTAATGCCAGAACCTGCTGGGTTTCCTGAGGATGCAGCAATAAGTTGGGTTATTTCTCAGTCATTTTCCAATTGCAAAGTGAATCAGAAAGGGAAAATAAGCCTATTTACAACCTTGACATAAGCAGAGTAACCACACAGCCAAACCCCTTTCCAATGTCCCATCTCCCCATATTTGCAATGTAGCTGCTGTAGGTGCTTTGTGACCCACCTGAAATTGGCAACCCAGTGGTGGGTCCCAACCCACAGTGTGGGAACCACTGAACTAGACAAAATATCACTTTGGCAAAAATGAAGTGGGTATGAAGGGCTATACAATCCACTTTCCTAGACTTTCAAGGAATTCTCAATCTGGTTGCACAACTCCTTTTTCTCCTTGTTAGAAGGTCACACTCCATATGGTATGCATGTACAGTGGATCATTGTCATCTGTGGATTTGCTGTCTTGTGGATTTGCAATCCTGCATCTGAAAAGCTCCCAAACCTGACTGGAGGTCATGTACAGGAGGTGTTCTGAGTTACAGGGAGGATGTGCACTGCCTCCTCACATCCTCGAAGACCATCTGGAGCCTTCTGAGAGAAACTTCCAGTGATTGTGAGCGCAATCTTATACCGCGCTGGATTGGCAAGGCCGGCCGGCCGATGCCAAATCCTAGCGCAGTATAGTGGAGGCTGGAGCCTCCCAATGGCAAGGGCACATTTGCACCCTTACCGTTGGGGAGGCTCCAGCCTCCCCTATGTGCTCCTTGGAACTGCACCTGCTAAACAGCAGGCACAGATCCGAGGAGACCGTGCGGCCCAAATTGGGGCCTTATGGACAAATCCCAAGCCCGCCCATGTTCTGCCCCTAACCCCCTCCCCCCGCCAATCCCTCCCGCTTCGGCCGACGCAAGGGAGGTTTTGCGCAGGCACAATGGGACCGGCCCTGCAGGCAGTGCTGATCCCATTGCTCGAGCGCTGACGTGCCTGTATCAGCACTAGATCTGTCGTGTCGACGCGATGGGCAGCATAGGATTGCACTGTGAATCTTGCTCCATACACAAGGGTCCTCTATACATCCTAGGTGTTAGGAATAAAGCTGTTAGGAATAAAGGTTCCTAACTAGGTGTTAGGAAAAAAGGTTCCAGCCTAACCCTCTCTTGACGTACTAGAATTTTTATATAGTGGATAATTCACAGTACATGGTGGAAAATGTAGCCTTGCGAGCCTCAAGCTTGGGTCTGAAGTAATATAGCAGGCACATGTTACACAGTCCCTCTGCTGTTTCTGCAAACAGCTTTGGCCTCTGCAAAAAGTTGCTCTAGCGCAGTGGTTCCCAAACTGTGGGTTGGGACTTACCAGTGGGTCGTGAGCCAATTTCAGATGGGTTGCAAAACACCTAGAGCAGCCACATTGAAAATATAGGAAGATGAGATGCTGGAAAGGGGGAGAGCTATATGCTTGTTTTGCTTGTGTCAAGGTTGTGAATAGGCTTTTTTCTTTCTGATTTACTTTGTTGTTGGAAAATGGCTGAGAAACAGCTCAGCTTATTGCTGCATTCTCAGGAAAGCATCAGGGTCCAGTGTCACAATGACGGCACTTCCTCCACAACATCACTTCTGGTGGGTCCCAGATTGTCATTCTAAAAAATGGGTGCTAAAATGTTTGAGAAACACTCTTCTAGAGAAGCCCAAGACATCATGTGTTGTTCACTATTGTTTTGGGACACCAATACAGTTAATTGTGATGACCTTGATATTCTACAGTGTGTACTTTGCCCCTGCCTAGAATAATTTATTTGAATACGTACTGTATAACTTCCTTGACATGCTTTGAGATTTAAATGTTAACAGTGGCATTTAAACTGTGGCTCTTTTCAAGTGTAGTATTATTGAGTTTATTAACAAACATAGAAGTATCCCTCTTAATCATGACCCCTGCCAATAACCTGTTCCTGAACTGCATAAGGTCTATATATTTGAACATAGAGTTGAATATATGCCTCTTTGTTTCGCTTCTTAGCATTACAGTTTATGCAATGTGGAAACTATTTCCTAGCACATGTACCTAGGCAGTGAACCTTGTGTTAAATCCAATTAGAATTTTCTCCATTGACCAAATGGGAGACTCCAAAATGTTTTCCTTGGCTGCAGAGGGTATATATAATATCAGACGGGTGGTACAGTAGTATCCTCAGCTGCTGACAAAAATGTATATAATAAATAAATGGTGATCTGTCCCTAATAAAGAACAAACAAAATCTGGTCGGTCCACAGTAAACAAAAAAGGGAATATTTGGAGGGAAAGGCAGAATAGAAATCATGAAAATAAATAACAGTGCCATCCTAAAGGGGGCGTGGCGCCGATACAACATCATTGCATCTGTGCCACGTTATTGGCGCCAATGCAGAGGAGTTGAGCGGCATCCCCATGTTGGCGCTAAGGCAACGGGACTGGTACTGCAGGCAGCAGCGGTTCCGTTGTGCCCGCGCAGTGCCTCCCTTGTGTGCGCCAAAGCCGGCTGGCGCAAGGGAGGCGCCATCTTGGAACAGGGTGGGGGCAGGGCGGTTCTGGGTGGGCGGTGGATGAGTTATGGGCAGTGGGCCGGCAGGTGGGCCCAGGATTCGGCCATAAGATTCGGACCGTGCTGTCTCCTCGGATCTGAGCTTGCTGTTTACCAGGCCCAGATCCGAGGAGCACATAGGAGCTCCAGCCTCACCTATACTGTGCTAGGATATGGCGCAGGCCGGCTGGCCTTGCCATTCTGGTGCAGTATAGGATTGCGCCCTATATCTCGTCCGAGTAAAATTAAGATAGCATGTTTCTTGCTAGTATTATTCAATAAGCACCCCAAGAAAATGACTATGAAGCTATGCAGGAGCAAGACCGGAAGCATTTATTACACAAGGTTTGATATGCTACACTTGTAACAGGATGAACTCCACAACAAGGAGAACATGTTTAATTAATCCGCTATTCAGGTACTTCAGTTGTGTTTTTAAGGAAATTGGTGTTGGAGGAATTTTTTTTTAAGCCAATTGGTGTTGGCTAAGGAAGGCTTAAAAAATCAAATCAAGGCCCAATCATCCTACTGAAAGAAAGCACCAGCAGAATGTGTATCCCACTGGTGCTGGTTGCCTCAGAAGCACCAAAAGACCCTTTGAGACAGCGCAAGGAGCCGGTACACTGGTGGGAATGCTGGACCCATCCTGCATGTTCCAGCAGATGGAAGGGGATCCGCGTGAGGCATGTAAGCCCAGCAGTAAGGACAGAACAGGTCAGGGGAAGGCAGGGAAGGGTTTGCTGGGGCAAGGGAAGGGTGGAACGGGGAAGGGTTGACAGAACTGGGCTGTGATGGGGCAGGGAGGAGGGTGGATCAGGCCTAGTAGGGGGTGCGATCAGCAGTGGTGGTGCATTCGGATAATGCGGGAAACACCTCTGTATTACATATCTTCTAAAGCATATTTGTTTCAATGAGAATGCAGGATTGCTGAAAGCTTATAACATTGCTGAAATTATTCTCATAACCCAAACCAAGAACATCAAAGGTGTTCAAGAATTCAAAAACAGCAGAGGAACAAATGGACAGAAAGTGCATTAGACAGTGTATGTATCTGTCTAGTAGTGTAATATTATAGTAGTGTAAAATGAAAGGAAATATTTTGAATGCCCTGGTATTGTGGCGATGTGTGTTCCTATTGTTCCTGGCCTTGACTGCTGGCCGTTTACAATAATATTTGAGGGGGGAAAAAGGGTCTTTTCTGAGGTATACTTTAAATCACTGAGGCCCTGATTTGTTGGTTTGTGGTAGGCCACCACACTAATCTGTCTGAGCAAAATGCATATTAGCCACTTTTGTGCATGAAAAGGTCTTAATTTCTGTTTAAACAAGTTTTTATATTACTGAAGCAATATGTACAGGAGAAAGTTGCATAAATTTCAATGGTTGTGATCTTTGGCTACGGTTTCTTAAGGAAAACAGAAACGGGATTTTCTTTTCCCTGTCTCACACTTCCCTCCCTCCCACTTAGCACACCTTTGGTGGTTTTAAAGTTATGTCTTTAAACAGTCATTATTATGATAGGATGTGGGTGAGGGGAGGCAGTTTTATTTATGTTGTTTGTTAATGGTATTTTTTTTACAGTCCAGTATGATTTTTGTGTGTGTCCAGGTTCTCACAATTCCCAATTACCCATACATCGTGTATTTTCTTTCAAGGTTAACTTGAAGTTTTCTTATTTGAGAACTGCTATTTTCTGAATATTGTCCATTTAATAAATAAATACAACACTCCTACCAACTCAAGTTCAGCACTTTTTTTTGTTTGAAATATTTTTTATCCTGCCTTTCCCTCCCACTAGGCAGGTGCTAAAGATGGCCAACAATACAATAATATAGTACAATAAAAATAAAAATGTGGCAGACTTGGAAAAAACTGAAGATTAACAGGAAGTGCTAACTTTGTAGGAACCTTTGCAAAAACTCAAAGGAGGTCAAAAGGGGCGCTGCTTTTGATCTCCTTTAAGTTTTTTTAAAAACATAAGCCCAAGTGGATCAGAACAAAGGCCCATCTAGTCCAGCTTCCTGCATTTCACAGTGGCCCACCAGATGCCTCAGGGAACACACAGGACAACAAGATGCCTGCGTTCTGTTGCAACTCCCTTGAACCTGGCATTCTGAGGTAGCCTACTTCTAAAATAAGAAGGTTGCACCACCCATCATGGACTGTAGCCTGTGTTGAACTTTTCTTCCAGAAATCTGTCCAATCCCCCTTTAAAGGTGCACCCAGGCCAGATGTTATCACCACCTCATGTGGCAAAGAGTTCCACAACTCTTTGAAAAAACTCAGAGGTTAAAAGGAACAATCCTGTTTACCTTCAGTTTTTTCTAAATCTGCTGGCTGCTGGGAGCCTATTTCTTCACCCTGTAAACCTTTAAATCGGGTAATTGGGCATGTGGGTGTGTTTGTGGTGGTGGTGGTGAGGTCCCCATATCCACTGTTTCAGGTATCCAAACGCTGTTGCAAACGTGTTGTAAAGTGCGTACATGTTGGCACTGTGGTGCTGGGACAGCGCGAGCAGCAGTGCCGGCGCTCAAGTGCTGGCCATGCGCCAGTCCAGCGTCGGCATGGCTTGGCCAGCGCAGAGCAGAGCCTCTGCGAGGGCGTTCCAGAGGCGTTCCGGGGGCATAACTGGGCGGCGCAGTGGGCGGAGATGGCAGTTACGATGCAGGACGGCCGTAGTGCCAAATTTTAAAGCCCATCCCTGGCCAGGGCAGCCCCGATTCGGGCCACTCCTGCGCACGTTCCTCTGCGCTTGCTATTTTGCCGGCGCAGATTGGAGCAGGCCCATAGAGGTGACTGGGGCTTAAGCGAGTGCAAGGGGAAAAAAACCCTTTATCCCGCATTTTGCTACTGCTGTCTCCGAATGGGCTATAGGATATAGCCCTGCAATGGGCCTTACTAGGTTGGCTTTGTATAGGATGGCGCTCTGAATTAGTGAAAATCCTCCCAGTAAACTGAAAGCTCATCACACACCACATTGTTAGGTACATTTTTTTGTTTTGCCTGCAGTGTTGAAAAGCTACAAAAGGACTTAATGGATTTGTTAGGACAAGAACTAGAAAAAAAACAAGAGTCACAATTTCTTTTATTTTGTCTTATAGATAACATTTCAGAAATATTGTAAGTCTTTAAAACAAGTAGAAGAGGCAAAAAGAATCCAAGGTGCTCAACATGGTCAAAACTTTTTTCTTCAAATTAAAATAGTCACTTTATTAAATTGTGAGCAGATGGAAGGCTTGTGAATGCACCAGATTTTTTTTGGCTCAACCAGTACTGACATTCCCGACAGAACTTGAATGTTATAAATAGGAGCGTTTGAATGAAGAGAAAAGGGAACACACCCATTCAGAACCCAAGAAATGCACTGGGTTGGTCCTGTCTATGGAAAGTAGTGAATAATTTGAGAAGAAATTAAAAGGGCACGTTCCTAATAAATCTGTTTGGGGAAATAGCCTCTGACTGGCATCTAGTTAGGTATATCCACAACTTCAGCATCAGTGAACATTGGGCAAAGATTAATGTGCCAACAATTTTGTAGTCTCGTCTTCCATATCCTGTATGTGTTTGAAATACTAGTCACACATAATAGACAAAGGCATAAATAACCTCCTAAGTTCAGGTCTCTTTTTAGTATTAGATATTGTGGATTTTTTAAATGCAAGTTAGACTGCTGCTAGTTTTTTTTATGATCCTCGGTCTCAGTGTAATGTTTAAAGGCTATTTTATTTTTGGTAGATTTTTAATATTTTTGCTCTGTTTTTATGATGTAAGCTGCTCCGAATGCCCTTTGGGGAGATAGAGAGGGATATAAATAGTAAATAAATAAATAAATAAATAGCCAAAACGTTGGGAAAATAACATGTTAGACCTCCTACTTACAATGTATACGTGACTTTAGAAAACGACAAAACCTTATCCAGTATTTATTGGACAGTTGTCTTTAAAAGATGTTCAATCTTCTGGTAATAGTTATTAGCTTTTGTATCATGCGTTAGCAGGGCCGGCCTTAAGCCAATGAGATCAATGTTATCACATTGGGCCCTGCACTTTGGGGGCTCCCACATCAGGGCAGAGAGCATATTGCCTGTTGCTGCAGCCAGGATCTCTATGGACTGTAAGTCAGGGGGGCGAGCACAGCATCTTTGCCTTGGGCCCTCCCACCTGCCCCTGCCTTCAAACTGCCCAAAATGGGCCTCCTGGAAGCAGTTGGCGGTGTTGTCATCATGTTACCACCAACTATTTCTAGGTGCCGCTCACAGCACCATGAACACTTTTCTTGGTGAGAGGGGCCCCCGTGAAGTGGGTGCGGGCCCCATGGGAATACCCTGCATTGGGCCCCGCCACTCCTAGAGTCGGCCCTGTATGTTAGCAACAAGCAGCAAAAGGAAAACAAAAGATCCTGGGGGAGGGGAAAAGAATAATCCTGGCACCCTCAGATTATCGGTTACCCCCCACCACTTATCGGTTGCCAGTGCTGCTGTAGTGTAGGCAGCCCTTCCTCTTGGCACTGAGGCTGGGTGCAAACTAGTGCCAGCCCAGTGCCAGGGCTCTCTCCTCCCGCAGTGTCACAAACGTGCTTTACAGGACATTTGTGGCACTGTTTCCTGGCGGTACACGTGTACTGCTAGCGATGAGGGCCTTAGGATTGGGCCCTTAGTGTCCTGTTGCTATTATGGTCCAGGGGACTGCGACCAGACCTTCTGGGCAGTGGCACTGTAAGACCATTGGTAGTTTATTGGATTTTTTTGGGCAGTAATTTTGATTTTGGATCTAACTGATCACTGTCTTTTGCATTTTAATCCCTTGCTTATTTGTTAAGATTGTTTTAAAATGTTTCCTGAGCTGTTCTGTGTGTTCTTTTAATATGACCAAAAATATATTTATATCAGTGGTTCCCAAACTGTGTGTCATGAGCCAATGGATCGCGAAGCACCTAGAGCAGCCATATTGAAAATATGGAAAGATGAGCTGGTGGAAAGGGGGAGGGGTGTGTGGTTGTTTTGCTTGTGTCAAGGTTGCACATAGGCTTTTTTCTTTCTGATTCAGGGCGAAATCCTAAGCAGCGTTGAATTGGCAAGGCCCATTGGCCAGCGCCAAATCCAACGCTGCTTTGGGGAGGCTGCAGCCTCCCAACAGCAAGGACACGTTCACGCCCTTACTGTTGGGGAGGCTCCAGCCTCCCCAATGTGCTCCTTGGATCTGTGCCTGTTAAACAGCAGGGGCAGATCTGAGGAGACTGCGAGGCCTGAATTGGGGCCACGCGGCCTCTTGGATGGGCTTAGGATTCAGCCTTATGGCCGAATCTGGAGCCAATGCTCTCCCCACCCACAATCTCCCTCCCCCCCAATCCCTGTCCCGGAACGGGACAGAGCCTCCCTCGTGCCGACCGGCTTTGGTTGGCACGAAGGAGGCTTCCCGTCAGCGCTCTCAAGCCGACATAGCGTCGGCTTGAGGGCTGTAGCGCCCACACAGGGATGCTGCTCGGTGTCCCCGCGTCAGCGCTAATAACGTAGTGTCAACACTACAGGGCAGCCGGGATTGTGGTGCCTCTTTGTTATTGGAAAATGGCTGAGAAATAACCCAAGTTATTGCTGCATTCTCAGGAAAGCAGGAAGCTCTGGCGTCACAATAATAGTTGGTCATGACATCACTTCTGGTGGGTCCTGGACAGATTGTTATTCTAAAAAGTGGGTCCCGATGCTAAAAGATCTGCGAACCACTGATTTATACCAAATAATATCAAAATATATATTAAGACGATTCCTCCATCTGTTGAGTGCAGATTCCTAGTAGGTACTACATGTTTCCATATGTATGTATGTGACCTTTTTTGGCTAATTGCACCAATTTTCATACATTGAAGGCTGAGTTAGTCATACATTTAATTTTTCCTTCAGGATATCTGATATTAGGGGGGGGAAAAACTAATGTGGAATTTTTGGCCGCAGATTTAGAGAAGTGAATTTGAGGAGCTGTACTTTTTTTTTAAAAAAAAAAAGGTGTAAAATTTTAATTAGGCTCCTAATGTTTCGTTTGATATTTTGAGCACTTTGGCTAAGAAACTTAACCACTGTGGCAAGCATTTTATGCTGTTTCAGTTCTTAGATATTTCACAACCTGTTCTTGTCTTTATACTTGCATCTTTCACCAGAGCCAAATACTACGTACCATAGTCTGTTTTTCGTGAACGTTAAATTTACTGCCCCTAACATTCTTAGGCAGAAAAAAATCGAACGAAATGATGTATCTGTCTACTTAATTTAAACTTGTGTATGGTTATTTTAATATTTCTTCAGAAATTTGGGAAGTGTTTTGGAGAACATTCTTGAAAAATCTGCCGCTTTCTCTGTCCACTGGCTCATTAAGGTGTAAGATGTCAGTAAGAAGCAAGAACCAATTGACAGTAAAAGCAATGTATATTTCCCAGAAATTAAGTCCAGTTGGGTTGTGCAGTCATTTGGACAGCAAATTGGCATGTTTCCTTTTTTGTGTTGTTAGAATTTAATTTGGTACTTTCTGGCATTTTATTTAATGAGAAGGTGTGAAACTTGAAGCCTTGAGAACCAGTGTAATCTGCAAAGGATGTTGTTTCTCTTTTTTCCAGCTATCCACAGCTGTTGCCAGTGTAACCCGGCTTTCTCATTGCTCTGGTCACATTTTACCACTCCTCCCAGATTTACTCTGGCTTTTGTCTCTCTCTCACTTAGAAAGGTCAGCTTTCTCATTTTTAAGCCCCAGCATTAATTTCAGCCTGCTCATATGTGGCTGCTTCATGTTTTTCCCTCCAACATTTGCTGTAATAACTATACCAGGGTTCTCAAGCGTTTTAGCACCGGGACCTACTTTGTGGAATGACAATCTGTCCAGGACCCACCAGCAGTGATGTCATGTCCAGAAGTGCCGTCAGAAGTGCCGACAGAAGTATCGTCAGAAGTGCATGTCCAGAAGTACCGTACTGCTGCTTTCCTGAGAATGCTGCAGTAAGTTGGGTTATTCTCAGCTGTTTTCCAACAGCAAAGTGAAACAGAAAAGAAAAAAAGCCTATTTACTACCTTGACACAAGCAAACTAACCACCAACCCTTTTTCCAATGTCCCATTTTCCCATATTTTCAATATGAGACCCAATGAGCTTTTGGCTCCGCATGCTTTGAGACATTCATATTTCAGCATCACACCACTCTCACTTATGCACATGTTATAAACACGTTAATTCAAACTGTTAATTCAAACTGTTAATTTCCAAACTGTGAGTCAGGACCCACTAGTGGGTCATGAGCTAATTTCAGGTGGGTCGTGTAGCACCTAGGGCAGCCATATTGAAAATATGGGAAAGGGCTATGCAGTTGTCTTGTATCAAGGTGGTAAATAGGTTTTTTTTCTTTCTGATTCACTTTGCTATTGGAAAATGACAGAGGAATAACCCAACTTATTGCTGCATTATCAGGAAAGCAGAAGGCTCTGGTGTCACAATGACAACACTTCCGGCCATCACATCACTTTTGGTGGGTCCTGGACAGATCATCATTCTAAAAGGTGGGTCCCAGTGCTTAAAAGTTTGATAACCACTATGTTAATTGTTATATGAATTGGACCTTAATCTGCAGCAGCTAAAAGCTTGGTATTCAAAGACACACGAGCTAATTAGATGGATTATCTTGTGGTGTATGCAAGGAATCAAATAGTTATTCAGTAAATCAGTTTTCTCCAAATTAATACACATTCTTGTGGTGAATACTGTATCTCCATACATCTGGATATATATCCCAACATTTAGCGTTGAAGGCCATAAATCTTGCTGTCAGAAAAGCTGAGCAGTTGGAATTAGGGTTTGAGGTTTCCATACTCACTTTCCTGGTTAGCTAGCCAAGGTTGATTTCTGCTTAATTTCATTGGGTCACGTGCAAACAGACACTGTCCACAGACCTCAAAACGTCTAACACCGAGGCTGTCTTTTCAGGAGCTGGCCTGAAGCATAAAGTCACACTGGCTGATCTGAATGCTGTACTTTCTGAATTCCAGATGTACTTACCTATGGTAGCCAGATGTAGTTGCAGTCAGTGGTAAACAAAATTCTGCATATCTGCATTTGATGCTCTATTATGACTTCAGGTTCCAGAGTTTAGGTACTGTGATAAAAATGTAAGTTAGATAGCATCTCACTTCTGATAGTACGCAATAAGGAGCATTTTTATGATTGGGCAGGCATTTGTGCGGAGAATGGCACTCCTGTAGAAAGTTTTCACAAGTACAGTCCACAGAGCTTCATCCCTAGTTAACTTTCAGTGTGCCCCCATGGGTTGTCATTTGTTCCACCATTGAACATTATGCTTTGCCCTTGCTGGCAGTGATGGCTGGCACCCTTTTAATTTCCCAGACCTCGGAACTAGAACACATCTGTTTCTAAGTGTGCCTGAGCTAGAGGTGATCCCATATATAAGCTATTCAGGAGGACCACCCAAGTGGCAGCTCTGGAAAATAAAATACAGGCACTCATAACCACCTGTTTTGGAGTTCTTTTTTTTTCTGCACCGCGCATGGAGTTGTAGCCTGAAAATCTGTAGAAACAACTATCCCGACTTTCTTAGCAGATCTTTCTCAGTTTTCTGAAGGTGATATCTGCTACTCTGAGACCACACACAGTGTTAATTGGAGTCAGCAAACAAGCTTGCTGCCATGCCACACAGCTTTAAGTGTCTTGCTGGCAAGTCTAGTTGCTGCCCTGCGCTAGCGCTGTTGGAAAAGTAATGCCCTTTAAAACTAATTGTACCAATATATGCTGACCAGAAGCTCTGTAGGCTTGGTGGAAAATGTGCGAGCACATAACAATTTTAATGGAAGCCCTGGTGTTGAAATAGAATTGGAGAAATCGTCTAATTACCTCTCAAGCTATTGTAGCACTAATTCAAATAAACTGCCAGATTTCATCATGATGAAAAGGTTTATAAAGTGAGGAACTGAGTTGAAAGAGAAGTGTTTCCGCAGCCTAGCCACAAGCATTCACTTCTGTATTAACAGGCCTACCTCTCTGCTCTTTTAGGCAAGGTACGAAGTCAGCCCATCACTAACATTCTGAAGGGGTCCTTTCTTAAAACATGCCTAGGGAAGTGGTCAGCTGTGAGTGTGTGCTATGGAGGAAAGATGTGAGCTTGTACATTGGCATCTAGTTTTATGGAAGTGCCTCACTGAGAACATGTTGGTGACCAGGCCCTAGACCCATAATCGAAAATGGACTACCAGGAAGGCAGGCCCACAGTAATTGGCCCTTCCTCGTACCCCTCTTGTCCTTGGGTTGGGGCAGTACCTTATACACTTAGGGGGACCTTGTACACTTGAGCTTGGGACCTCTGATTGCTGGTTCCTGTAGTAGCAGCTTTATGAATTGTATCTAACCATGGCTAACATTTAATTCTGCACTCAGGTTTCTTCTCCGCATACAAGTAGAGAAACACAATATTGGAAGAAGCCCGTGGTGGTGATATCACTCAAGTGAAGTATAGGTTGATACAGGTTGACTTTCCCTTATCTGGACTGCTTGGGACTGGAAGGTGTCTGGATTTTGGATTTGTCTGGATTTCAGAATAGTTGCATAAATATAGTGGGAAATGCTTCCTGTTGCTCTTTTCACTGGGTGTCTGCTGGTCTCTTTGACATTTTTTCAACCATGTCCATACAGGTACACACACCACAGCCGAGAATGCACTGTTCCTGGGAATGAGCACCAGACCTTACAGTGTTCACACTACAGAAGTTTAAAAAAGAAATCTTGGACAAAAAATGTCTGGGTTTCGGAATAGTCCAGATTTCAGCTGTCTGGATAAGGGGTAATCCACCTGTAATGCAAATGAATGTGCAGCTGATATTGAGGTCTAGGAGATGTGTGCTGAATTTGTTAAAATGGATAGTGATCGTGTCTGTACACTTAGGACAGGTACACATCTTTGTGAGAGCAGTTTTGGAGGTAGAACAAGTCAAAACAAGCAGGTCAAGTTTCCAGAGTCGAATGTTCTCAGCAGAGGTGGCAAGTTCTGTGCCCAAAGGCTAGCAAAGGTCAGCATTCAAAGAGGCTGAAGACAAGATGATATGTCCAGACAGCCTTGAGGGTCAAAGGCAAAAGCAAAGTTAATTTCCAAATATAAGGCATGCTGGGGCAAGAGAACAAGACTGTTGTAGAAAGTATTGCAGTTGGTGCAAATTCCATAATGTTGTCAGAATCGGTAGATGCATTAAATCATTTAAACCTCTCTTAGCACACAAGAGAGAAACACATTAGAGGATTTTTATCCTTATGAAGAAAGACTCTGTATAGGGTAAATTTGAACTTGGATATTCTTTGTAAGCTTTTTCTATTTACAGGAGCATTCACAAACTTGATTTGACATGACATTCCTCAACAGAATTATCCTATTGTGTTTGTTCATAGCCTAAGGTTTGAAATGGATTTTTCATTCCTGATTTTCTTCCCCGTTTTGATCACTGAACAACCTTTGGTCAGTGACCTGGCCGCTACTTAATAGCTTGCAAGGACTGCCTCCGCCTCACTTTTTAAAATTTTGGCTGTGAAAATCTATGGGGCTTTCAAGACGTCTTTGAGGATAAACAGGCATTTCCCCCTTATGCTTGTAGTTTTCAAAATGAATGGTACTGACCTTCAGCGAGCATCATGCATTCTCTAATGTATTGGGGAGTTTTTCAAGGAAGGCTTCTCAATGTCCATTCTCTGTTTTCCCAAACTTCTTTCACAGTTCCCTGCTGGATACCACAAAATGATCTAATTGGCTGTTTCCCTACTGCTTTGTAAAGTCTTCAACCCAAACAATACCAATTTTAAATTAAACGATGTCCATTTCAAACCATATCAGATTAGAACCATATCGGTCGCCCTTAAGGGATATAGTAAATTTGGTCTTGATGCATTGACTGGAGCAGAGGGGAGAGCTGATAGTGTGACTTGTCGCCAAGTCCTAATTAACTTCCCAGTACTGATGCAGCTGCAATGCAGTGCTAAGGTAAGGGTACAAATGTTCTCTTATTTTGAGGAGGCCTCCGTGACTGCCCCCCCCCAAGTTGTAGAGCTAATAGGGTTTGGATCTAGCCTAGGTTGCCCAGGGCAGTCCCATCCCCCTTCCTGAACTGGCCCCTACTTCCCCTGCCCTTATCTGCATTTCGCCTTCTTTCCGCCATCCTCAAATCGCTGCTCTACCCACCATTGGCTGGCACTTGCTTACCGGCACTGGTCTGGGAAGTGGCATGGAGAGACCGGCCCTTTTCCTTGTGCCGGCCTCCAAGACTCCTAAGGAGCTGCAAATGTGCCTTATGGCATCTTTGTGACACTCCTGGTTCTGCGTGCAGGCCCAAAGAGCACTCAGGATTGTGCTCTGTAGCGGTATGCCTAGAGCACAGCTGCCAGGTAGAGTAGACTGTACCAACCTTCATGTTGACAATGTATCTGCCCTAATTGTGAATTGCAACTACTAGGTTTAAACTTGCTGTCATTAGCACAACAAAACAATGATATTGTGAAGGGCTTTGCACTCTTTATTGTGCTCATTCACACAGCAGCCCACTATTTTCCCCATTTTACAGGTAGACAACTGACACTGAAAGACCATGACCTGCCCAAGATTGCTCGCTCGCTCGCTCGCTCGCTCGCTCGCTCGCTCGCTCAATCAATCAATCAATCAATCAATCAATCAATCAATCAATCAATCAATCAATCAATCAATCAATCAA
>JAJKFI010000112.1:557031-593017 GCA_029204185.1 Lerista edwardsae | reverse complement strand
CAATCAATCAATCAATCAATCAATCAATCAATCAATCAATCAATCAAATAGGATTTATATATGGTTTTTCAACAAAAAGTTCACAAAGCAGTTTACAAGCAAGATAATAATAACAATAGCAATAATAATAAGGGTGAAATGAGGCTACATGGGCCTTGATCCCCGTTCTCCTCCACCCAACTCTACCAACTAGACCTCACTGTCTTGCTCTTCACTCTATTTGCAAATGATTTTCAGGATATGTAATGATCTGGACTCCAAAATACGTCCAGCTCAACAAAATTGGTTATAAAATACCTAGATTTTTTTTTAAACATATAAAACATTCCTTTTGGTGGTTTGTTTTTCAGTGCAGCTGTTAAAATGTTCTTCTGGAAAAATGTCTGGTAGCAGGGAAATCAAATCAAGTATTTTTTTCCTAAGGTAAAAAGGTCTGAATGCTTCCCACTGATCTTTTTAGTTGCCCTTTTCTGCTCCAGTTCTATGATATCATTTCTGTGATGGAGAGACCAGAAATATTCTGAAATGTGACCACATCACGTATTTATATAAAGGTAGTACAATACAATCAGTTTTACTTTCAATCCCTTTTCTAATTCTCCATAGCTAATAATTTGCAGGTGCTGCATTCACTAATAATTTCACCATAAGAACCCTTTCGCAATATAGTAGACACAAAGAGTAGTTGGCTCTCAGCATCCACAGGGGTTCCATTCCCAGAACCCCCATGGATGCTGAAAACTGCAGATAATTGAATCCATGGGTGTGGGCTGTCTTCCGCGCCTAGGAGGTGGTCTAAGGCCTGGGGTGACTGTGCCCAACCTCACAGGGCCTCAGAAGGCCCCTGGAAGACCATAGAAACACTTCGCAAAAACTGGAAGTGGATTTCTAAGACCTTGTGGAAGTCTTTTCCGGGTGGTAAAAACCAGAAAGGATTGTGAAGAGCTCCAGAAGGATCTCTCCCAGTTGGAGGAATGGGCAGCCAAATGGCAGATGCGTTTCAACATAGACAAATGTAAAGTGATGCACGTTGGGGCAAAAAACCAAAACTTTACCTATAGGCTAATGGGTTCTGAGCTGTCTGTGACAGCTCAGGAGAGAGATCTTGGGGTGCTGGTGGACAATTCAATGAAGGTATCGACCCAGTGTGCGTCAGCAATTAAGAAGGCCAATTCCATGCTTGGGGTCATTAAAAAAGGGGTTGAGAATAAAACAGCCAATATTATCATGCCATTGTACAAATTGATGGTAAGGCCACACCTGGAATATTGTGTCCAGTTCTGGTCGCCGCATCTTAAAAAGGACATAGTGGAGTTGGAAAAGGTGCAGAAGAGAGCGACAAAAATGACTACGGGGCTGGGGCACCTCCCTTATGAAGAAAGACTGCAGCGTTTGGGGCTCTTCAGTCTAGAAAAAAGGCGCCTGAGGGGGGACATGATTGAGACATACAAAATTATGCATGGAAGGGATAGAGTCGATAGAGGGATGTTCTTTTCCCTCTCTCAAAACACCAGAACCAGGGGGCATCCACTAAAGCTGAGGGTTGGGAGAGTTAAAACAGATAAAAGGAAGTACTTTTTTACCCAGCGGGTAGTTAATCTGTGGAACTCCTTGCCACAGGAGGTGGTGATGGCATCTGGTCTTGATGCCTTCAAGAGGGGATTGGACAGATATCTGGAGGAAAGGTCCATCGTGGGCTATAGGCAATGATGGATTGTGCAACCTCCTTACATAGGTGATGGGCTACTGGTACCAGGTGCAAGGGAGTGGCAAGGGAGATGCAAGCATCTTGTAGTCTCATGCCTTCCTGGGGCACCTGGTGGGCCGCTGTGAGATACAGGAAGCTGGACTAGATGGGCCTTTGGCCTGATCCAGCAGGGCTCTTCTTATGTTCTTATGTTCTTATGTTCTTCTGAGGCTCAGGGTGCATCCTTAAGTAGCACCGGAACAGGCCAGCCGGTGGGCCAATGCTGTATCCAATACTACTTAGGAGGCAGCAGGAGCCTCCCTAGCACAAGGGCATGTTCATGCCCTTACACCAGGGGAGGTTCCAGCCTCCCTGTGGGGCTCCTTGGATCTGCGCCCACCAAATCGCTGTGTGGAAGCCGCGCGGCCCAGGGATGGGGCCTTGGATGCACATCCCAGTCCTCTCCCCAGTCTGCCCACCCTCCTCTTAGAACCGCCCCTGCGCCAGCTGAGTTCAGCTGGTGCACAGGTGGCTCTCAGTCGGTGCTCTTGGGCCGACGCTACTGCTAGCATCGGCCGAGTGCTGTAGTTCTGATGCAACAATGTTGCATCGGTGCTACGTTCATTATAGAATTGTGTCTTCAGGGAAGAATAGCCTTCTGGGGCACAGACCTCCTCCTGGGCCCAACTGGAAGCCTCTTTTGGTTGCTTATGGAAAGTACAGGTTGGCTGTCCTTGACCATGTTGGGTCAAATCTGTGGTCCTGAATCCATGGATAAGGAGGGCCCACCTGTAGTCATCTCCTGACTACTGAGGGGAAAATCACTTGCACATGCCCCACCTAAAAACAGTCCATACCATATGCTTGTATACTAAGCATAAGAAGTGGTGATGGCAAACGCAGTTGCCCCTGATCCTGCCACCTGCCTGTAACCTGACATGTCTCCCATTCATGGCTCTGTCTTTTTTTCATGCCGAATCGAGCAGCTCTTCGCCATGTTGCTGTTGCTAGAGTTGGCTTTCACAATCTGAGTTAGCGAGCCAACTCTCATTTGTAGTAAAGGCAGCAGGTGGTTACATTTGCACTTTCATATGTCACCATTGAGGAAGATTGAAGCTCAGTGCTGGAACAATAGGCCTATTGGTCATATCCTGGCATTTAAACCCAGAAGAGAGATCCAAGATGACAGCTTTTGACTCTTTAACAAGAGGCTGTACTGTATCACTGCCCTGGGATTCTGTCCACAATAAACAGGTTGTTCAGTGGGGTGTGCGTAAGGGAGAGGAAGTTGAAAGTAGAAGAAAAGCATGCCAAGGATTGTGCTCGCGCAAAGTGTTTGCTACACTGCTGTAAAGACCGGCCTTGAGTATTAGGAGTTTGGGGAAATTTCACACAAGTGGTGGCACTGGGGGTTGGGTGGTGACCAGAGATCCACACCCAGCATCCTCTGTCCAACTGAACCTTCAGTATCGCTGACAGTGGCCCGGTGCACTGTTGGGGTGGACATGAGTGTCGCGGGGGATCCAGGCAGAGTCTTTCTCCAGGCTCCTAGCAACCTGACTGTTGGTTCCGTTTTACATATGTATTGCTAGCTGAGTTACACTTTAATAACTGACATATATCTTTCATGTCCACCATATGTTTTATGGTCAACACCATAATGTTGCTATGAAGCAAGCACATAGCAGACAGATGCTGTAGCGTCAGTGTCAACCATGGTTTCCCAGTGCATGTCCGCTGTGCATCTCCATGGTTGCCAATCACATTTTTCATTCAACTGTTAAAGGAAACACTCAAGAGATGGGCTGGAAAGTATTAAATGTCTCCTAAATGTTATATAAGATTGCATTCCCCCCCACCAAATGAGCACTTGCTCTTGCATAGTCTTATGGTAAGATTTTGAAATAAATTTAGTACTATTGTTGTTCTCAAAGATGGAAAAACTGAGACTGAGGTCATCTGCTATATGCTACAAATGAAATGTGCTGGGAATAAAGATCCAAAAAAGTTAGGAGGTGTATAAGTCCTGGGACAGGGGTTCAGGATATCGTAGACCAGTGGTTCCCAGCCTTTTTTGCACCCTTTTTAGGTACAACAATCTGTCGGGGCCCCCCTGAGACCTAGGACGGGAAGTGATGTCATTAAACTGGAAGTGAAGTAATTGGTTTTTTTACATCACATTTTTTGAAAGTCAAAAGAACTCCATATCCTCTTTAGAATGTTCTGAATGTATCTAAATGACAATTTGGGTTTTGAGTCCAGCGCTTGATTCAGCACTGAGACCAACACGGCACAGAATGCATTGCGGCTTCTCAGTGCTGTTGCTGATCAAGGTGGTATAGCCAAATTTTAGACAGTCTTCAGAGTATTTACGTTCCTCTTCCCCATTTGCTGAGACTCACTAGGCATGCACATGGAAGGCATGACATGCCTACTTGGAAAGAGACTTGAGAGACTTCGTCCCGTGTAGACGCACACACTAGGACAAACCAGTGGTGGTATTCAAATAAATTAACAACCGGTTCTATGACGTCATAGCCGGAGCAAAAAAAACCCCAAAGCCAGCTGAGGTAAGCAAGTGGGCAGGGCCCGGCCGTTTAACAACCGGTTCTATAGAACCTGGGAGAACCCCCTGAATAACACCACTGGGACAAACTCATAGCAAGGCTAATTTCCTTCGCAACCTCAAGCAATGAGGAAGTGGCAGCTTAATGGGGAAACCTCTTCCCTGCCAAAAGGAAGCTGCCAAGATGGCGGTGCCCAGCATTTTAAGATGGCTGCCCCAAGCTCTTTGCGACCCTCTTTGGGGGCGTGACCCCCAGATTAGGAACCACTGTGGTAGACATTGTTGCTGCGGAGACCTGCCTCAATCCGGGCCCCGATCCACCTTGACACCACCTTACTTGTGCTGATGGCCGGTCTCTGCTTGCCGCTGCTGGTATGGATCTTACTGGCTTCTGTGATTTCAGCAGCAAGCTGCAGACGGTTGAAGTAGCTGCAGCAGTGGCAGCTTGCAGAGGTCAGTGATCATATTTGGTTCACTCTGATTAGGGCGGGCGGGCAGGCAGGCAGGCAGGCAGGCAGGCAGGCTGCCAGCTTCCCTTGGGGTTCACACAGTGTTCTCACCTGTGGGACAACTGCCTATCAAGTGAAAGATACAACATTGAATGAGTGACATGGCATGGACTGTTGCTTTCTGGGGCCAGCTGGGGTGGGTCCCCAGATAAGGGGAGCCCTGACCTGCCAAGCAGTGGTGAAATTTGTGATCCAGTCACTGATTTTATTGGTGTGTATCTGCAAGAGCATCTGGGAAGGAGGTACAGGGGTCTGGGGTCTGGTTCTCTCTTCCCAGCAGGGTTATAGTGCCATTGCATGTTATCAAATGGGTGGCCTAGTAACCAATGCCAGTGGGACCTAGCTGAACCAGTTGGTTGGCTGCCTGTGATAGAATCTACAAAGCCACAGCTGCCTGACTTGGGGGGGGGATGCACCAGCAACCTCCCCTGGCAGCTGATGGCCCTCCACTGGTTGTTGTGGGCCTCCCTTGGGGTTGGCATGACGTTCTCATTTGTGGGTTGGCTGCCTGTGGAAAGCAAGGAGAAACACAAAGAGAGTCACAAGGAATAGCAGCAGCCTCAATAAGACGCGTCCTCTGGATTGGGATGTGTATTTGTGGAGGAGGGTGATGTCACTACAGTACTCTTGCAATGGTGCCTTGTTGGGCGGTGCAAGCATAGTGTTTTGGAACATTACCGTTGCGCCTCTGTGGGTTCCAGTGGCCCTTTGAGGAGGGTACCTGTTCAACCACTTGTGACAGTGCTGAAGTCTTTCCAAACGGGACAGGTTCGGATGAGTGTTTGGCTATAGCATGTGCAGTGGGTGGCGTGCCCAGCATTCCTTCAGGAGGAGGAAAGGATGTTCCCTGATCTTAGCCGCAGAGGTGGGGAGCATTGGCTGGACCACTGTGGCAGGGACTCCTTCGGCAATGCTGAGGACTCAGTAGTGGGAAGGCTGTGGGATGAGAGTTTGTTCTCACTTAATGGTGACCTGGGTTCTCTTCCCTTCTTGCTGGGTGGGTTTTGTTGGCTTTGCCCTCTTTGTTGGGGATAGTGGTGTAAAGGTTCTGTTGAGGGGTTTGTGGGCAGGGTTCCTTGGGGATGGGTCTCATGCAACGAGAGTTCTGAGAAGTACTAATGAAGTTGACAACTTCACGACTGTTGTGAGGGCAGCAGGTGTTTTGTGCCTTTTTGCATGGAACACCCCTTTCCTCAAAATTCACCAGGATTTGTATGTTTGAGGTGTGCGTGGTACGAGGCCAGAGAGATACAGCCCTGCTCTGCAGGCCATGTGATCGGAGCTGTGGTGTCCGTGGCTTATATAATGGTGTAGGTGTGCTGTTGCCACCAAATGTAATCTGCACCCTGGAAAAGTCTAGAGGAAAAGTCCATCGCAGGCTATAGGCCATGATGGTTAGTGCAACCTCCTTACTTTAGAGTTAGGCTACCTCAGAGTGCCAGATGGAGGGGAGTGGCAACGAGATGCACATATCTAGTTGTCTTGTGTATTTCCTGAGGCATCTTGTGGGCTGCTGAGAGATGCAGGAAGCTGCACTAGATGGGCCTTTGGCCTGATTCAGTGGGGCTCTTCTTATGTTCACCCTATGCTTCATTTGTGGAGCAGGGGCCAGAGCAGGGAGGTCACAAGAGTTGCACTTTTCTGGTGTTTTCCTCTTTGCCTTTGTTCCCTGTGGAACAAAGTTCCTCTTTGTTCCCCTCCTACTAGTGCCAGCTCTACAATTGATGCACCATTTCTCCAGCATCGGGGGCTTGTCCACAGACATGTCATGTAGCGGGTACGCAGGGGTACGCAAGTACCCGTTCCTAGGATTAGGGCTGGCCCCGCTCATTCGCCCGCCCAGTCGTCGATTCCTCGGCACTCTGCTCCGCCCCCTGCAATGTTTGAATTGCTTGCACATTTGAGTTGCCTGCACGTTCTCAGAGCCAGGCAGGCAGCGGAGCGAGGGAGACCAATGACAGCAGCAGCGTGAGCAGGTAGGCTGCCTCGGGCTTCCTCCTGAGGAGGCGCGGCGGTTCCTGGGGAGAATCGGTAGCCTGCGCGGTGGCCCCGGGGAAGGATCGGGCCTACCGGGCTGCCACGCGGCCTACCGAGGAGGTGCGGCAGTTCCTGGGGGCGGTTCCTGGGTTCCGGCTATGACCTCACTTCCGGTGGGCGGCCCCCGACACAAGTGCCAATCAAAAGTGAGTACATGTTGCTAAATCATTTAGATGCCATTACTGCTTGTCCATCCTCTGAAGAGGGATAGGGATCTGGCATACATTGACTTGTTCTCATCCCTCGCATGTCCTCCCCATTTTGGTCTCCATTGGTGGAGTTCTGCTGGTGTCTGAGCTATTTCTGAGTTATGCCAATGTGGTGTTTTTCCAACAGTGTTCATGCTGTGGACCCTTGTTGGGTGGACTTCTGTATGTGATGGTATACCGGCATATCTTAAGGATAAATTGAGGCTTTAACTTAGCTGTTCTAGCAGTTGTTCTACAAAACTGTATCCGTGTGAGTTAATTAACATGACTCTTCAGTGCCCTCTTCCATGAGTAACATACATTACAAGAGTTAATGCATTCTACAAAAATGCAGATCGTTTAAAGCAGTGTTTCTCAAACCTTGAGTCAGAACCCACTAGGTGGGTTGTGAGCCAACTTCAGGTTTCACGTAGCAACTGGAGCAGCCATATTGAAAATATGGGGAAGATGGGACACTGGAAAGGGGAGGGCTCTGTGGTTATTTTGCTTACTTCATGGTTGTAAATAGGCTTTTTCTTTCTTTCTGATTCACTTTGCTATTGGAAAATGACTGAGAAATGAACCAACATTGCTGCATTCTCAGGACTGCACTTCTAGCCGTGACATCACTTCTGGTGGGTCCTGGACAGATTGTCATTCTAAAGAGTGGGTCTCCGTGTTTGAAAACCATTGGTTAGAATAGAATAGAATAGAATAGAATTTTATTGGTCATGCATGGAATTTCACCATACATGGAATTTTACTTCGGCCCAAAAGCTCACACATATAAAAGCTCTCACATATATGGAGTAATTACATATAAAGAGTAATTTCAAAATGTGAAGTGAAGGACTGAAAGAGGACCATTACACTGATGACAAAGTCAGGCTTTTAAAATGACAAATTTTAATTCCAGTGTATTTTTTAAAAAATGTATCTTAAATCTGCTTCTGTCAGAGCAATTTTACTTTGTTAAACCTCTCGTTATTTTCATATTTGTTGGAATTAGCTGAACTCTGTTTTAGACGTTAGCATTTGTTTTATGCTGACCACATCTTCACCAGCCACATTTAAGATTTAAATATCAGACGCTACGGCATGTTCGAAAGTTGCAAAGGTCACAACGTTTTTGCCTCAGGCTAGGCCAGATTACTTTATAATTTCAGGCATTTTTTTTAAAAGCACAAGTTGAACCTTTAACCTGGTGTTTCCTGTTGAATGATTACAGGATGTGAAAATAGTCCAAGTGAAAAGCGTATTCATAGTTATTAATGGAATTAGTTGAAACTATTGTTACCTTGTGGCCTATTCCGTAGGGAAATATTGTAAATTAAACTCAGACCCAACTATGTATCGTTGAGTCGATGCCTATAGTTTATTGTAATTAGTCGTTGAAAATGATGATAGATGGTTACTCATTGCGTTTCATGGGCTAGTATAAGCAAGCGGCTGGAAAATAGGTTGGTATTGTTTGTCGTAGTAATAGATAGACCCTTTCTGTTATTTATTTATCTGACATTTTGCTCTTCCTTAAGAAAACTTAGAGCTATTTCCCTGGGTTTCCCATGGAGAGGAGTCTCTCAATCGGCCACTAATCAGGTCCATGCGGCCTTGGATTCACCATGGCTAAAGGATTTGTTGCCCACAAACCATTCATGATATTTACTTAGGAAATGAAATCATATTGTTGTTAATATGGACAGTGATGCTAGCACGAAGTGGCAGATGTCTGTTGCATTCCCATGCCTTTTAGTTCAATGTTAAATATAGCTTAGTGGAGGTTAGACAATATAGCTTAGTGGAGGTTAGTGGAGGTTTGTCTTCATGTTCCTTTATACAATTAGACAGTGGTAATCAAACTTGTTAGACTGGGATCCACTTTTTAGAACGGCAATTGTGTCGGGACTCACTGGAAGTGATATCATTAACCTGGAGGTGATGTTGTAGCAGGAGGTGACATCATCAAGCAGGAAGTGCTGCCATTGTAACACAATAAAATGACACTCCTGAAATTCAGATTGGCATTCTTAGACTGCAGCAATTGTGCAACCGTGAAACATCCCTGACAGAAAGCAAGAAGCGGACAAACTATGACGTAAAAGCGCTGAATTAAAAACAAAATTTTTAAAAACGGATTGAAAATCCGCTTAAAAATCACTTGAAAATCCAAACTGTTTAACACTCACAAAAGGAATATAACAAGAGTAAGGTCTGCAGAGTAAGGTCTGCAATTTCCAAGATGGCTGTTTCCAGCTTTCCGTGACCCACCTGACATCAGGTCGCAACCCACAGTTTGAATAACACTGCAATTAGATATCCAAATATCACTTTTGGGAACAGGCAAAACCAAGCTACTGCAAAGTCTTGGTATTGAATTCCATAAGAAATTGTGCCTTGTATTGTCACAGTTCTTAGGAGCAAAGGTTCAAAGACATTCTAAGGGCTTTGGGGGCTGAAATTCCAGCAAGATGACTGATGGCTTTTTCTGACTTTGTAAATATTGTATATCTCTGGAACATTGTCATATTTATTGTGAACTTGATCCAGGGTATTGTGGTCATAGCACATGAGTACAGTGGGAGCCTGCATAGTGTATGTACAACCCCGCCTTTGTTTTCTTCCCTGTGTCTTGTTCATGCTGGGCACTATGGGACATTAGAGGTCTGTGATTATCTTCTGTAGATTCTTCCAGCCCAGCCCTCCATTTGCTCAAGGAAGAGAGCCTGGAACTTGCATCCCTGGAACTTGTTTCCCAGAACATCTTGGTATTCCAAATATTCATACTGAATGGGGAACACACATTCTATTATGAAGATAACTCTGGATTGAGCCCCATATACAGTATTTGTATTTTTTGCAGTAGGCAAATCTTCCAAAGTAATATGTGCCATTTCCCTGCTAACATTATAATACTAACAGCATTAACCCCTGCTAACTGGGCAAGAGGCACTTTTTCAAGTGGTGTCCTCTTATATTGAGCAGAGGGAGAGCAATTGTCCCTCTTCAACCCAGCAGTGTCTTTCTTGTGGCTGTTGCTGGTGGTGTTCTCCATTCTTTTAGATTGTGAGCCCTTTTGGGACAGGGAGCCATTTAGCTTTATTATTATTACTATTTGCCTGTAAACCGCTTTGTGTTGAAAAGCGGTATATACATACTAGTGATTGATTGATTGATTGATTGATTGATTTCAAATAATTTATTTTAGACTCCAAATTTAAACACTGCTTTCCCTAGATTGAGTGATGTGATATAATATACATAAAACACAACTAGTTGACACTTGCTTCAGCTGGATACACTAAACCAGCATTGCATTATAATCCATAGATTAAAGAAAGGTAGTCCCCCACACAGGCACAGAGTCATTACTGTCCCATGGGGTGATGTCATATTGCAGCATTTACTAGGCAGACTTTGTTGTGTGGCATGATTTGCCATTGCCTTCCCCAGTCGTCTTCACTTACCCCCAGCAAGCTGGATACTCATTTTACGGACCTCAGAAAAATGGAAGGCTGAGTCAACTTGCTTCCTGAGAACCCAATCTCCTGGGATCGATCTCAGGTCGTGGGGATAGCTTTTGACTACAGGACCACATAAGGCTCTTAATCCATAGATTAAAGGTAAAGGTTTCCCCATGACCGAATGGTCTAGTCGTGACCGACTCTAGATGGCAGTGCTCATCTCTGTTGCTAAGCCATCATTTGTCCAAGGACAGTTTCCATGGTTATGTGGCCACCATGACTATATGCCAAGGCGCACTGAATGCCGTTTACTTTCCCACCATAAGAACATAAGAGGAGCCCTGCTGGATCAGGCCAAAGGCCCATCTAGTCCAGCTTCCTGTATCTCACAGCAGCCCACCAGGTGCCCCAGGGAAGCATGAGACAACAAGATGCTTGCATCCTGTTACCACTCCCATGCATCCGGTACTCTGAAGTAGCCTACTACTCATGTAAGGAGGTTGCACAATCCATCATGGCCTATAGCCCACGATGGACATTTCTTCCAGAAATCTGTCCAATCCCCTGTTAAAGGCATCTACACCAGATCCCATCACCACCTCCTGTGGCAAAGAGTTCCACAGATTCACTACCTGCTGGGTAAAAAAGTACTTCCTTTTATCTGTTTTAACTCTCCCAACTCTCAGTTTTAGCAGATGCCCCCTGGTTCTGGTGTTTTGAGAGAGGGAAAAGAACATCCCTCTACCGGCTCTATCCCTTCCATGCATTATTTTGCATGTTTCAATCATGTTCCCTCTCAGGCGCCTTTTTTCTAGGCTGAAGAGCCCCAAACGCTGCAGTCTTTCTTCATAAGGGAGGTGCCCAAGCCCCATAATCATTTTTGTTGCTCTCTTCTGCACCTTTTCCAGCTCCACTATGTCCTTTTTGAGGTGCGGCGACCAGAACTGTACACAATATAATATTCCAGGTGTGGCCTTACCCTCGATTTGTACAATGGCATGATAATGTTGGCTGTTTTATTCTCAACCCCTTTCTTAATTACCCCAAGCATGGAATTGGCCTTCTTAATTGCTGCCTCACGCTGGGTCGATACCTTCATTGAATTGTCCACCAGCACCCCAAGATCTCACTCTTGAGCTGTCACAGACAGCTCAGAACCCATAAGCCTATAGGTGAAGTTTTGGTTTTTTACCTCAATGTTCATCACTTTACAGTTGTCTATGTTGAAACGCAGCTGCCATTTTGCTGCCCATTCCCCCTTCTGGAGCTCTTCACAATCCCTTCTGGTCTTCACCACCCGGAAACGTTTTGTGTCATCCGCAAACTTGGCCACTTCGCTGCTTATCCCTGTCTCCAGGTCATTTATGAATAAGTTGAAAAGCACCGGCCCCAGGACAGATCCCTGGGGCAATCCACTTTTCACCTCTCTCCATTGTGAAAATTGCCCATTGACCCCCACTCTCTGTTTCCTGGCCCTCAACCAATTCTGAATCCATAAGAGGACCTGCCCTTTTATTCCCTGACTGTGAAGTTTCTTCAGCAGCCTTTGGTGGGGGACTGTGTCAAATGCCTTCTGAAAATCCAGGTATATGATATCCACAGGTTCACCCACATCCATGTGCCTGTTGACCTTTTCAAAGAATTCCAAAATGTTTATGAGGCAAGACTTACCCTTACAGAAGCCATGCTGACTTCCCTTCAGCAATACTTGTTCCTCTACATGTTTTAGGATTTTATCTTTGATGAGGCTTTCCACCATCTTACCCGGAACAGATGTTAGGCTGACCGGTCTGTAGTTTCCAGGGTCCCACCTTCTCCCTTTTTTAAAGATTGCCAAGACATTGGCTATCCTCCAATCCTCTGGTGCCGTGGCTGTTTGAAGGGACAAGTTGCATACTCCAGTTAAGAGGTCAGCAACTTTGTTCTTTAGTTCCTTAATAACTCTTGGGTGTATACCATCTGGGCCTGGTGACTTATTTATATGTAATTTATCACCAAAGCGTGATAGGTACCACCAAAGCGGTACCTATTGGTATCACCAATAGGTACCACCAAAGGGGTACCTATTTATCTACTTGCATTTTTACATGCCTTCAAACTGCTACGTTGGCAGGAGCTGGGACAAGAGACGGGAGCTCACTTTGTTGTATGGTCTTGAACTGCCAACCTTCCAGTCAGCAGCTCAGCGGTTTAACCCGCAACGCCACCATATCTCTAATCATAGATTAGATCTAATCCATAGATTAGACCTCTAATCCATAGATGAGTGGGTTTAATAAACACAGGGCAGGTCTAAGGTAGACAAGGCATTACATAAATTCCACTAGCTTAATACAATTTACATGTTGAGCAATTGCAACCCTTGGCCAGGTATAGTCTATTTAACAAGAAAGAAACTGGTTTTGTGCTGGGGATCCATCAGCAACAGCACAGGGTCTCGGGCTGTTAATTTTTCCAGTATACTTGTGTGATTTTGAACAATAGACGTTCTTTGATATTTGCTTAACATTCATTGGCATTGCTTCGCGTGAACTGTTCAAGAACAAGTAGCATTTTTTTCTGTTAATTTATTTGTATACTGTATAGAGGTGGAGCTTTTTTATCCGTAAGAGTTCCAGTCCCAGAACCCTCATGGATAAAACTACGAGTAATTAAACCTGCGGATTGAACGCATGCCCCCAACCAACGGTGTCATGCAGCCGGAACGCTGGGCGGGAGGAACGGGTGAGCGGCAGCCCGCCCGTTGCGTTCCGGTCCGTTTCGCCAGTGTTCCGGCTGCATGACACCGCTGCCCCCAACCCGAACCTGACTGGAGATATGCTCTGGTCAGGTCTGGAAGGCTTTCTGAATTATGTGTCTGAATGCTTTCTGAACCAGAAGTTGTATTTTTTGGCAGAAACTGCCATTCTGAGACCCACCAAGGCTGCGGGAGACCTGCATGTAGATCCTTTGGAGGCGTCCGGAACACAGCTTCAGTCGCCTTCAGAGGCTTGAGGTTGAGCCTAATCTGGCTGCGTTGAGCAGAATTGGCAGATACAAAATCCACTGATAATTAGGCTCAACCTGTATATTTTTGACTCAATGAATTTTGATTTGGCTGCAACAGAAAAATGAGACTATGAAAAGGAATGAGAAACTTGACAAACTGAACAATATTACACCATGTGTGGTATTCTTGTGGCATTCTTGTAGGATAGATAGAGGTGTGGCTGTCTGAGAAGTGTGACCCTTCAATTGGTAAATATTGTACTAAGCTATTTTTTCCTTTTGTCATTACATGTAAGTAAATGGACTAATGCCTGTGGTTTGTTGGAATCCAAGTCTCAGTGCTGTATGAGGAACAAGCAGGATGCATTTTAAAGGCTACAGTGCTTCCTAGATATCTAAAACAGGGTTGTCAAACATAAGGCCTTCTGCCTGGTGCTTTTCTGACCTGCATGATATTTGGGTTTTCCCCGTTCTGCCCATTCAGCAGTGCCACCTGTGTTGAGGCTCTGGGACAGAGAGACAAAAGGAGTCCTCAGATGGCAAGGAACTCTGTGGGAGAAGGTGATGCTGTTGAGGTGCTGGAAGAGTCCAATTATCACATGGGCCCAGCGGTATCCTACCGGTTCGCTGGGCGGAGTATCTTTGCTCGCTGGGAGGGTTTCCGTGGTGATCGGCAGTGTGCTCGCTGCCTCCTGTTGCGTAATGGCGAAAGCCCGCCCGCTGGTGTCACTTCACAGACTATCAGACTAAGTCCACATAAAGGTAAAGGTTTCCGCATGACCGAATGGTCTAGTCGTGACCGACTGTAGGGGGCGATGCTCATCTCCGTTTCAAAGCCTGTAGAGGCGGTGTTTTGTCTGAGGACAAGCTTCCGTGGTCATGTGGCTGGCATGACTCTACACCGTAGCGCACGGAACACCGTTCCCTTCCCACCGAAGTGGTCCCTATTTATCTACTTGCATTTAGGTGCTTTTGAGCTGCTAGGTTGGCAGGAGCTGGGACAAGCAACGGGAGCTCACTCCGTTGTGCAGTCTTGAACTCCCAACCTTCCGGTTGGAAAGCCCAGCAACAGCGGATTAACCCGCTGCGCCACCCCATCACCAAGTCCACATATACAATATCTAATATGTGCTTTCTGCCCCCCTCAAAGACTCTAAATTTCCCTTTGTAGAAGAAATACTGGCTCTTCCTTAGTAAACCTTTTTCTTCTATACAGGTAGAGCCCCCAGGATGCCAAAAAACACCTTAAATCAAACCATTTAAAAAACAAAAATGTTCCTTTTATTAACAGTCAGCATTTGTTAAAAAAGCTTCTCTTTCCATGGCAATGTGGCTGCAGGCATTCTCCAGGGGGATCAGATCAGATTAGTATCCATTCTATCTGAGATAAGACCTCTTCACCTTGCAGTGGAGCCAGATGAAAGAATGTAAAACAGAAGTGGTCAATTACACTTCCCGGGGGTTCTAGGGTAGGGGAAGAGGTCTTATTCAGAGCAAATTCATAGTAAACTATGTTAAGCCCCTGGAGAATGCTTGAGAAGGTTTTTGTTTGTTTGTTTGCTTTTTTTAAGGATTGCTAATTAAAGGAATGTGTTTAGTAAAACAAAAGGCAAATCAGTGGATGGGAAAACCTGCGGATGAGAAAGCTGCACCTGTATTCTTACTAACTTGTGGTATGGTTCTTCATCTTTCTCTTGGATCCGTTGACTGACATAAGCAGTTGTAGTTATAATAGATTTGGACACGCTGCCTCACTGACTATCATTCATGTTCAAGGCTGATTTAGGGATGTATTGTACTTCTGAGTTTGGAATAGAGTTGTCAGGTTGGAAGTAAAAACCTCCCAAACCCTGAGATTTCTGAGGTACAGGGGGTGGGTGGGTTGGCAGAATGCTGCCAACCCTTGAAAAACAGGAGAAAATCTGATACCAGTATTGGAGTACAAGAGTGACCTGAGACTGACTTTTTTACCTGTGCATCTGAGAAAATAGGGGGGAAATGCTGGCAAAATGGTCATTCTTGGCAATCTGGCAACCTTGGTTGGGTTTTCAGGCTGCTAGGAGATGATGTTTCACTATGGAATTTTGAACTTGAAATCCAAACTGTGGGGCTAAATTCTTGATCACGTTTTGCTGAAAATATGGCTTAATATGAAAATGTGATTGAAACAGTGGTGGTTAGTAAGGGTGTTGAAAATTGGAAGTGGGGAAGAGATTTGAGGTTATAATTTTTTTGTTGAACTAGTTCGTTGATTTTTTTTTAAATGTAAAACAAAGTGTAATATTATCTCCAGATAGGTTTTCAACCTGTTTTCATTTTTTTTCCTAATTGCTTAGGGATTTTTTCCTGTTTAAAGTTTGCTACAGTTAATCTTTTATTTCTTCTTAATGTATGTTGACATTTTTATTGCAGATGCCTAGAAACGTATTTTGACAAGCATTTGAAAATATTTTAGCAGTGCAATATGTTGTTGCATTGTTCCAGGTATACAGAGGCAGGTCTGGAAATGATTTAGGAGGCTGCTTTCTTGGGTAGCCAAGTATTTGTCTTAATTGGTGCAATGTGGAGTTGGCACAACATATGCAAAGCCAGCTCAGGGGAAAAAACTGAGAGTGCAATCCTAACCTGGAGTTAGGCTGGCATAAACTAAGCCAGCAAAGTTTGGCCAGCACAAGGGCTACCATAAATCATGTTTAGACTACTCTCGAAATCAGGGAGGATGGTGTATGTCTGTGTGCTGGCCTCACTAACTCCAAGAGTGGTCCAAACATACTCTACAGTGTCCCTTGTGCCAACCAAACTTGGCTGACTTAGCTTATGCCGGCCTAACTCAGTTTAGGGACGTGGTGGTGCTGCAGGTTAAACCGCTGCTGCTGGGCTTCCTGACCGGAAGGTTGGCAGTTTGAGACCACGCGACGGAGTGAGCTCCGTTGCTTGTCCCAGCTCCTGCCAACCTAGCAGTTCAAAAGCATGTAAAATGCGAGTAGATAAATAGGTACCACTTCGGTGGGAATGTAACGGCGTTCTGTGCACTACGGTGTATAGTCATGCTGGCCACGTGACCACAGAAGCTTGTCGTCAGGCAAATCCGGTTCTACTGGCTTAAAAACAGAGATGATCACAGCCTTCTACAGTTGGTCATGACTAGACCATTCAGTCATGGGGAAACCTTTACCTTTAACTCAGTTTAGGACAGTGCCTTAAGGGTACTGTTCTAATTCAGGGATTCTTTCTCTGTAGCAGTGGTTCTCAAACGTTTTAGCACCGGGATCCACTTTTTAGAATGACAATCTGTTGGGACACATCAGAAGTAACTTCATTAAGCTGGAAATGATGTCATGGCTGGAAGAGACATCATCAAGCAGGCAGGCATGCCCGGAGGCCTGAGCGCACGCTCTATTTCTGAGCGTAAGGGAAGCGTGGGCGGGCGGGCTGAAAACCGTGCAGTCTCTCCTGGACCACGCGCAATGGCGTCCCGCCGCTGCCCGGTGCCCCATGGCTCGTGCCATGGGGCGCTACAGGTAAGATACGCGCCTGCAAGCAAGAAAATGTTTAACATATGACAAAAATTAAATTAGGGAAGTAAATTAAAAGTTTACGATGAGTATAAATTCAAAAATTTATTTAAAATAAAGAACCACCCTCCTAACCCTCCCAAGCAGTTGATAATCTGTTTTTAAAAAATACTCCAAACATCCCAAAGGCTGTAACCCTACCCACCCTTAAGTGGGAGTAAGCCCCATTGGCTATCATTGTTAAAATCATATACATGGGAGCCTATTAACAGATCTAAAACATTTCCCCAAATTCTGATTCTGAACCTTTATTGGCATATAGATATTAGCATACATTAAACACATATTATGAAAATCCTGTCCCCGCTTTCAAACACTAAGATTAAATGATCATACTAAAACCAAACAGCATGACTATCGCAAATACATAACTTAAGAAACATAGCCACCTGTCTTGTATGAGACGCATCCTTTCCTGCTAACAAATACTGTAATAAAATGTCTACTTCTGGCTCAAATTATTAGGTAAAAGAGATTTAAGAAATTTTAAGCAAAGCTCCTGTTTCCTTGAACAATGCAGCAGTATATGTGGTAGAGAAGCTATTTCTCCCAACAAACAACTACAACTCTGCTCTTCCTTTGACTGACATTTATACCTATCCGTAAGAACATTAGAGATAGCGGCCTTGTCCCAGCGCTCCCCGGTGGAACGGTAAATGCTGGTCATACTGGGGAGCCTTTTAGGTGCTGCTCTAAAAGAATGTTGGCACTAACTAGTATCCATTTCACCCCTGCTAACTGGGCAAGAGCAACCCCTGGCCCTGCCCATTGAGTTAATACGGACGGATTGACGCCAAGGGGGCGGGCTTAGCGGCCATGTTGTGTGTCCCTAAACAATCCTCATTCCAAGCATTTCAAATGGGTTTTCGCATGATGTTTAGGACTTATTTGTTTACTCCTGAAGTAAAAACTTACCAAAATAACAACGTGTGATCGTGGAGAAACATCAGTGGTAACCTAATTATGAGTTAATATGCAATTCCAAGGTTTAATTCCGCGTAATTATATTACTGAACATACCGGACGAAATGCCGCTTGCTGTCTATTTAAACTCGGATTGCACTGCTTTGACAGACTTATTTTTTGAAATCTACACAAGCAGAAATAAAACGGCCATGCCCCATTAAAAAAATGTCTGTTAATGTTCAGAATTTCAAAAATATTACCGGTCGTTTTATTGAGCCGATGTAATGAGAATACATGAATCTTTCCGTAAAAATTAAATCCCATTTTTCGTCCAGCGATTCGCACACCCGTATGCAGAACACGCAGGCATGATTAAAGAGGTTGAGATTAACTTTTACACACGGGCAGGGAGATTTTTATTCGTGAATCCCACGGCAACCCTCCTTCGCGGCGATTATCTCAGTCAGCCATATTGTGTGTCCCGGAAGCATCAAGAATGTGACGTCATGGCTCATCCAGTCATTTAAGATCCTTGGGCAAGAGGCACTTTTTCAAGTGGTGTTCCTCTTATATTTAGCAGGGGGACAGTAATTGTCCCCCTTCACCCTTGCACAGTCTTTCTAGTGGCTGTTGCTGGTGGTCTGCCTTTTTTTTTTTTTAAGATTGTGAGCCCTTTGGGACAGGGAACCATTTAATTTTATTATTATTACTATTTGCCTGTAAATCGCTTTGTGAACTTCGTGTTGAAAAGCGGTATATAAGTACCTGTTTGATTGATTGATGTTGCGTGCCTCTCAAGTCGCACAGATGTCATAGAGATGGAGTCCCAAAATATAGGTCAGCGGAGAACTCTCATGTTTCTGATTTAGATCCTTCTTTGCACAATGACCACTGCTATTTGTTTGTTTGTTTGTTTTTACTGGGTTTACATTCTACTTCTCATAAAAAATAAAATCAGCGTGGCTTACAGAATTACAAAACGATGCAAAAAGTAAGAACCATAAAAATCATTCCAATGCTAAACGATAGCTAACCACATGCAAACACAGCAGGATAAAATCAAGCCAAGGCTGCATTATAAACTCTCTCAAGCAGGAATTTTTCTGCTGGTGCCCAAAACCTGGCAAAGAAGAAGCAGGGTTGATTTGCTTTGGTTGGTGTGCCAGCTGAGGCCCTGTCTATAACAATTCAAGCGCAAGCACAGCATACTCTGAGGCTACCCACAAAAATGGTCTAGAAGTAGGGGGGATCAAACAATAAGGCCTGCGGGCCAGAGGCAGCCCAAGGAAGCTCTTTATCTGGCCTTTGGGGTCTCCTAGCACTACCACCAGCTGCTGAACTGTGCTGAGGTCACTGCTGAAGGGGCGGCCCACCTGATAATTAGGCGGGCTCTTCCATATCTTCAAAAAATGATCACATTTATGTATTTTCTCTTATCACTCACAGCTAATGAGCTGCTGAGAAAAAAAAAGTGCTTATTTCTGGTCTGCTTAATGATGTCACTTCCTGATTAATGACATCACTTCTGGCCCTCAGCATAATGAATGCTATTTGGCGCACTGTGTGAAACGAGAAGTGAGAAACTGTGTGGCCCACTGGTCTAGAAGCTTTTACTGGTACAAAATGCAGAAATCAGAATATTCTGTGACCCACTGGTGTACAGCATATTACGCAAGTGCTTTTTCAATCTTCTGTGGTTTCCAGTTTGCTTCCAGTGCCAATTAGGGTGCTGAACATTAGTGTTTAAAATGCTGCATAACTTGAAATCTGGGTACCTGGAAGTCAATTGCTTGCTGCTTGTACACTGTACTTGTCATCAGTGCTCCAGCTTTGCATCCCACCATCAACCATTACATGGTTAGTGTCAATGTGTGCAGGGCTTAATGGGTAGTTATACCCAGGTTGTGGAAGGCTTTCTCCTAGAACAGTGGTTCTTAAACTTATTAGCACTGGGACCCATTTTTTAGAATGACAATCTGTTTAGGACCCACCAGAAGTGATGGCATGGCCGGAAGTGCTGTCATTGTGCTTCTAGAGGCTGTTGCTTTCTTGAGAATGCAGCAATAAGGTGGGCTATTTCTCAGTCATTTTCCAGTAGCGAAGTGAATTAGAAAGAAAAAAAGCCTATTTACATCCTTGACACAAGCAAAACAACCACACAGCCGTCTCCCTTTCCAGCTTCCTATCTTCTCATATTTTAAATATGGCTGCCCTAGGTGCTTTGCAACCCACCTGAAATTGGCTCCTGACCCACAGTTTGGGAACCATTGACCAAGAAGATCTGGGTATTCCCAGCACTGCTCACCTTATAAAACTACAGAAGATCTTCTATTTGTTTGGCTTTCTGTTAGATCAGTAGTTCTTGCTGTCCTAGTTCCATGCTGTTATTAATTTTTGCGCTCCTATTCCATTTTTGATTTTGCTTTATTGTGGTGTTTTTCTTGTTTAACTGGATTTAATGATTTTGTGTTGTTACAAGCAACCATCGTGGCAGTGAATAAATATTTTTAGTGCTGCTGCTGCTACCATTAGCTTCATGTGACATCTGAACTGAGTCAATATTGCAGAACAACACCTGATATGCTGAACTACCTAAGCCTTTAGTAATGGTATCCAATTGTTTCAGTTTCTTTGAAGTCAAGAACATATTTTAAAGATTTATAAACACACCGGGGCATATTTTTGGCTGCTTTAAAGTCTTTGAACTGTCTTGGAATTTTTCCTGGATTACAGTATATTAGAAAAAGGCATTCTGTATGTTATAAGTCCTCTGTTGAGGCTGATGGGGAAAGCCAGGTTCTCTTTGGAAATTCTTATTATACGCAATTAGTAAAGTTTAGTTACATGCTTCTCGTGTGTCAGGTTCATTAAAATAGAAGTTCAGTTACTAGTCCATACTAATTAGCAGCACTGGCACCATGTTGCTGGGGACCCTGGGCCATGATCCAAGCCCATCGTTGGGCCCCCTGGCTGGACCAACCACCTGCTCCCAATAGCTCATTGGATGCTACTACTGGTATTGAAGGTTGAGAGGTTGGTCCAGCCAGGGGCCCAACAATGGATCTTCAGCCAGTGCCCAGTTTTACGCCTGATGCCTCACATGGTAATTGTGCATACATTCTCCAGCAGTTCCAGTGAGGGTCCGCAGGCACATCTGGGAAGCTCCTCCCTCTCCTATAGGCAGGTCAGATGTCGAAGACTTGCAGAGATGGGAGGGGCTCCTGGATCCGCCCAGTGTGGCCTTGCCTTTCACAAGAGCAGGTTGCAAACCTCCGTTGCTCCGGAACGAGTAAAAAAAGGATGGAAGGATGGACACTCTCCGGAGCGTGCAGGAGCCTTCTCCAGATTTTCTTCTATTGGCGGAGTTGGGAGTTAAATGTTCTTCAGGCTTTGGGCGGATCCAGGAGCCCCCCCCCCCATCTCTGCAAGTCTTCGATCCCTGACCTGCCTGTTGGAGAGGGAGGAGCTTTCCAGATGTGTCTGCTGACCCTGACTGGAACTGCTGAGAAGGGGAGTTCACGGTAAGTCCCAGCCTTCCTGTTCTATTTTAATGAGGGCCACTCCACTTCATTTAATCTCAGTATACACTTTTGAATGTAAATGGTACATGCTTTAGCTAATTTACTATTAGTTGAAGCACCTTAAGGACGGTATTTTAAAAGGTGACTTTGCTTTTAGAATTTAATCTCTTATCTATACTTGCTCTTTTGCTTTTTACCTTTTTTTTTTTAAGTAGACATGGTATGAATGTCTAAAAGTAGCCTAATCAATTAGCCCTGGGTACCATTGTACCTACCACCAGATAGTATGGCTTGATCAATATTTGTGTAATTGCCAGTGCAAGTCCTCCAAGGCAAATGTACTGTTAATCTCTTGATGTATTAATCAGTCTTTCTTTCTCTTGTGCTGAAAAGCAATGCATACCTTTAGATAGCTTTTTTTAATAGAAGATGAATTCATTTTTCCAAGTTTTAGCAAATAGATACTGTAGGCAGTATTGTGACATGCTGCATATTATTAGCACTTTGAAACATCTGAGAATTTAGGCACATAATTGTTCATGTCAAAAAGAACAAATTGCATGTACATAGCAAGATAAGATAATCGCATAGTCACTAGTATCTGGGAAGTCAATTACCACTGTACAAACATCCTGGCACCCTCATTTTATCACATTGATTCATTTGGTTTCTTAACCAAAAGGTCCCTATTGCTGCTATCATATTTGTTTTCTGCTTTTCCTTTAAGGTAGTTGTTCCCAAAATTGAGAGATCCTAGAGGCTGATTTAGCTATAAGGAATCAGCTATAATGATTTATAAATCAGCTATAATGGTGATTGGGCAGCAGTGCTCCCCACAAGTAGCAGCTTGTTTAACTCTAGATAAGGTAAAGGTAAAAGTTTCCCTACGACCGAATGGTCTAATCGTGACCAACTGTAGGGGTCGATGCTTATCTCTGTTCTTAAGCCGAAGAGCCGGCATGTTGTCCTGAGGACAAGTTTCCTTGCTCATGTGGCCAGCATGACTATACACCAAGGCGCACAGAAGGCTGTAACCTACTTGCATTTTTATGTGCTTTCTAACTGCTAGGTTGGCAGGAGCTGGGACAAGCAACAGGAGCTTACTCTGTCGCATGGTCTTGAACTGCCAACCTTCCAGTCAGCAAGCTCAGCAGCAGCGGTTAAACCTGCAGTGCCACCTTGTTCCCCCCCCCTTAACTCTTGATACACATAGCCTAAGCTGCCCTTTCAGTTTCATGAACCACCAGAAATTGGATCACGACTCATCAGTGGGTCCCGGATCCACAGTTTGATAACTGCTGCTTTAAGTCCTAAATCTGTGGCATTTGATATTGTAAAATTATTTTTCTTGGAAATTAAGGTACCAGTTTAGTCCTAATGGAGTCTCCTTTATAAACTTCTCTTAATTATAATCATTTGTTTCCCTTGAGCTATTTATTCTAGAATGCAATTCTTTACATGTTTTCAAGGGCCACACACAGATACCAACAATTTTTACTGATGGATCAGTCTTTGAAAATAAATAGGACTACACTATAGAAAGGAATTTTTATCCAAAGTTACGTTATTTCCTTTGTTTTTGCTTCTGTGAGTACTGGCACATACAATGCTATGGAGTCTGGTGCAGTACTATATACAGTCATTTTTCATGTAGATAGCCTCAGTGATTTTGCTGTGCAGTAGAAGCATCAAATGAAATACTACCTTCTCTGTGTTGTAGCACTTTTCTTGTAATTTGCTGCACCCTCAGAAGTTTAATGATCGATCCTTATCTTCTCAAAAGATTTTGAGCTCTATTGAATTTAAGTAATTTCCTTAATTATCTTAATGCTCTCCCTGTAATTATTCCAAGATGTTCCCCTTTATCAGAATTTGCCTGACGGGGCATATAATTGGCATGGCAGGGTAAAGGCCAACTTGGTTTATTAGGTTACTATGCTGTTGCTTCTGTGGAATTATTCACAATGCAGGCTGTTTTAATGGTTTGGGGTTTTTTTTTTTTTTTGAATACTGTATTGTGAGACTTTCAAAATAAAGTGCAGTAACGTTGTATTTCATTGAAAGCATTTTTAATAATGAAAGGTTTCCTTAAGTATTTAGGGTTTGTGCGTTTTAAATCTTTGCCGTTGCCTGTCATGGTAAAAAATTCTGCTACAGTGGAATGCAGAGGAATGATCCAGCCCACCCAGGGGTAAATAGGGGTAATTTTTTCCAGGTGCTGAACAATAATCAAGCTGCTGATCATCCTCACGGTTGTTTTTCTAAGTAGCACCAGGTTGAGCCACCATGCCCCAGTATGAATCTTGATTTTTTGTTTCTCTCTGTCGTTCTTTAAAATTGCAATGTTAAAGAATTAAAGAAAAATAAACCTAATGTAGAACATTTCTGCATAACGTGTTTTACAATAAGTGCTAATTATATCTATCATAGCAGTTCAAAAGCACATAAAAATGCAAGTAGATAAGTAGGTATCACTTTTGGCCAGCACAAGGGCCACCGTAAAGTATGTTTGGAGCACTCTCAGAGTCAGAGAGGCCAGCACACAGACATGCACTATCCTCCCTGACTCCGAGAGTAGTCTAAACACGCTTTACGGTGGCCTATGTGCTGGCCAAACTTTGCTGGCTTAGCTTATGCTGGCCTAACTCCGGTTTAGGATTGCGCTCTCAGTCTCATTTTCCTTGTACAGGATGACCCCACCCCCTACAGTCGGTCACAACTAGACCGTTCGGGGAAACCTTTACCTTTATATCTATTATAGATATATCTATATAAAATTAACTTTTATTTATTTATTTATTTATTTATTTATTTATTTATTTATTTATTGTGAGCCAGGTTGGTGTAGGTGTTCAGGGGTTGGACTTAAACCTAGAAGATCCAGGTTCAAATCCCCCCCTCAGCCACAAAGCTTCCTGGGTGACCTTGGGCCACTCGCTGTGGGTGCAATCCTAACCTGGAGTGAGGCCAGCAAAGTTTGATGGGCACACCATAAAGTATGTTTGGACTACTGTCGGAATTGAAAGGCCAGCACACAGACATGTGCCATCTTCCCTGACCCCGAGAGTGGCCCAAACGGGCTGTACGGTGGCCCTTCTTCCAGCCAAACTTTGCTGGCCTAACTCCAAGTTAGGATTGTGCCCTGTATCTCAACCGAACCTATCTCATAGGGTTATTGTGAGGACAAACAGAGGGAATAAACCATGTACACCACCCTGAGCTTCTTGGAGGAAAGGCATCATAAAAATGTGAACAATCCAAAATATCTAATGCTAGGATCCTATGGATACTTACCAGGGGCACAATGGGACTTCTGAACATAATGGGTTGTAAGTAATCATGACCAGAAAGAAAACAGGTGCTAGTGCTTTTCTGTAAACGCTTGCACAAGAGTTCACACAGTGCAATGATAGTTAGAGCGCAAACCTAAAGTGGAGTTAGGTCAGCATAAGCTAAGCCAGAAAAGTTTGGCCAGCACAAGGGCCACTGTAAAGCATGTTTGGACTACTCTTGGAGTCAGGGAGGATAGTGCATGTCTGTGTGCTAGCCTCCCTGACTCCGAGAGTAGTCTAAACACGCTTTACGGTGGCCCATGTGCTGGCCAAACTTTGCTTGCTTAGCTTATGCTGGCCTAACTCTGGTTTAGGATTGCGCTCTCAGTCTCATTTTCCTAGTACAGGCGTGCCCGTTATCCACGGGGGTTCCATTCCAATCTCCACCGCGGATAACGGAAACTGTGGATACCACGGATGCCTTTTAAATAGAAAGAGGAAGCTTGAAATGTGCATTTGTGACACTCAGAGCTGGTTATGGCCCAGATAGAATCAGGGCCTGTATATATATATCAACTTCTGAACAAATGGCTATAGAATAAATTACGGGCATATATATATAACCGTTTATAAACCATACCTTGATTTAAGTGGGAGGGAAAGTGAACAAAACAGCTTCCTTCCCTCCCTCCCAGCTTACATTTTCCTTTTCTGACCACAAAGTGGAATTTTTTTTCTTTTTTTGACAGCCTCCACCAAATAGCCAACTATTATTTCAACCTTGGAGATTTATTTTGTATTTTACATCTCCCAAATAGAGTGGGATGGTATCAAGACATGGGATGGTAAACAAAGCTGCGGAGGCCAAGGTGATTGAAAAACAAAGCTATGTTTTTACTGGCAATTTTTTTTCTAAAAGCATTCATTTTTATTTTGAACAATAAATACCTATTTACAGAATAAGTTCTAAACAACTTGTGCAATAACCCATAAGAGTCACTGACTTATGAAAATAATCAGACTAAAAAATCACTCTTCCAGCTCTACAAACCGACTGGCTGTGATGCAACGTGGGGCAAGGGGAAAACATTCTCCTTCCCCTGGGTAATGTGCAGCAGCCGAATGGCGCTACTCAGAGCTGCTCCAGGAAACTCGCGGGGGCAACTCTGAGCAGCCAGGATCAGAGCTGCTCGGGTCGGGGGTTAGGATCCTGCCCAAGTGCCGGATCCTTTCTCCATCCCCTTCCTGGGCCAGTCCACCCATGGGCCAATCCTTCCCCCACCTTCCCACTGCCCCGTTCTGCCTCTCCCCACCTCACCCCCACACTGGCCAGCTGTCTCAGCTCACAGAGGCCAGCACACATCCATTCACTGGCCTTCTTCTTGTTATGTTGATGCACAACACAGCTGGGCTGGCAGAAGGGACTTGTGCGGCCCTAGAGTGTCCTCTGAATTGCCCTCTTAAATGTCTCAGTACTTCTGAGGCGGACAGGATTATTCAGTGCTAGATTTTAAAGAACCCAACCCACTTCTTGATGTCTCTTCTCCATTGGAGCTCTGCTGCCCTGGAGGACTTCAAGAAACTTTTGTTCACACCTGTTTATTTCCCCCTCACCCTAACATATTTCAATCTTCTCTTCATAAAGCAATGGTCTGTTTTAAATCACGAGTAACCCCTGTCCCTGTCAGCTATCTGGTTTCCCAATTGCTGCTTTTTTTTTTTTAAGGTGGAAAATAACTCAAAGGTTTATTTGACGATATATGGCTAAACTTGAAGATGGATTAACAAATACACAATGGGTTCAGTGTTCACTAGGGGTATGTTGGTGTTCTTTACAGATTAGTTCAGAGCTGACTCATAATCTGTTGAGCTCCACCACTTACTTAAGAATTGTGATGTCACTCCTGAAAATGTCTACCTTTGAAATAACATCAATAGCACAATCCTAACCTGGAGTTAGGCTGGCACAGTTAGGCCGGCAAAGTTTGGCCAGCACAAGGGCCACTGTAAACCGTGTTTGGACCACTCTCTCAGTCAGGCAGGATGGTGCACGTCTGTGTGCTGGCCTCTCTAAGAGTGGTCCAAACATACGTTACGGTGTCCCTTGTGCCAGACAGACTTTGCTGGCCTAACTGTGCCAGCCTAGCTCCAGATTAGGATTGTGCTCTGAGCCTTTTAACACATATTCCATTTTAATATTCCAGTGTATGTCGGGGTAATTGCTACAATCAATGCAGAGAACAGGATCAGCCTTAGCAGCTGAAACTTTCAGCCAGGTTATGCAAGCTGGAAAACGGCATGGTTCTGTTCTTACTGGACTATGTGATTTCTGATGTATGAAGAGAATTGCCTGTTCAGATGCTTACTCATGCAGAGCTAGAACCAGCCCGCAGCATGCTGGGGCGGGGCAATGTACAGCCCCCAGCCTGCCACTCTGCCCCCTGTTCTGCCCAGCCACACCCCCTAGCGTTCGGAATTGCTCCATTTAGGAGCATACTGGATGCGAAGGAGGGAGGGCAAAAAAGCGTGCTGCTCTTTTGCCCCACTGCAACCGGTCCCCCCCCCCCCCCCCGTGCCCACTTCCCTTCGCAACATCTTCAATATGCCTCTGTACTCATCATATCCATAGGATTCTGGTGCATGAAAAAAGTAAGGAAGATGGTTAGGACAGGATCAAGCTACCAACTTGCTACTTTTCTGTGTGCAGGGAACTTTTTTGGACCATGGAAATAATTAAAATCGTATCATCTACCAAGAACTAAACAACATGATGTAGTTGTTTGTGAGCTGGAGTCTTAAGTGGTCATAGTCTGGGACTAGCTCTTGTGGTTGCAGTAGGTGGAGGGATTTTTCCCTTTCTGGCACAGCGCAAATGCTGAAAACCTTCAGGCTGGGAAAGTGGACACATCTGTTCTGTGTTAAAAACACAAGCCAGCTGATTCCATGTGGCTCTACCTGTAAGCCTTTCCAAATAATTTGGAAATATTATCTTCAAACTACGCGTCTTGCCAGAGTTCAGAGAGCTGTTTTTCTATCCTGTCTTCATGTTATTATCCCTCCCATCTAAGCATTGAGCCAGGAGGCAGGAAACAGGCAGGTAGACTAGCCTGGTCTACTCCTCTCCTTTTCTCACCTCATTATTCACTGCTTTTGCTGTATGGATGCAAGCCCATTGTAGAAGCCTTTGGTAACCGTACCTCAGTAACATTCCCAGTAACATTCTAAATATTCCCAGTAACGTTCTAAATATTCCAACCAATTCTGCATAGTTCAGCTGCAATGAGAAGAGACTTTACCTTGCCTTCAAATCATGTGTATCTGCAGTCTGCATATTTGGCAAAAAGTTAGAATGTGTTTGTATTGCAAGTGATCAGGAAATCTGGATCAATCAGTGTTCTCAATTCTGAGTAAAGATTTGATGCAGAAATGGCTGTATGCAGCTAGACTTCATTTGCAGCTATTTCTGAACAGGTGAAGGCTGGGGGCAGGGCTAGCAGGTGTAAGACTTCTCCTTCTGTACCTGTTCACACCTTGCATTATTTGCAAGTCAGAAGAAGGCTAATTTAACATTTTGTCTTCAGTGCAGAGTGTTAACGTAGTTACAGCCCAATCCTGTCCTGCATAGGAATAGGCAGGCCAACGGGCCTGTAAGGTATGCAGTGCAAATTAGGAGGTGGGTCCCGACACAAGTGCCATTCTGAAAAGTGGGTCCCAGTCTAAAAGGTTTGAATACTGCAGTGTTCTATAAATCATTTTCTGGACAGTGCCTATTTTAGCACATATAAATAAATGTGTTTCTTGCTAGGATGATAGCTGGCTATGGAAATTAGTAGCTTGGTGAAGCTTTCATTGTTTCACTAATTTTGTTGAAAAAGGTAAAATGCTTTTTAAACCAAAGGGTTCACGGTATATTTTTTTCAGCAGAATCTGAAAAACCTTTCAGTTGCGCATTTACACGTATGATAACATTGTTCCTACAGTGAGTAGAGGGCGTAATTCTTTCCAAGGAATCTTTTGAGATAAGTGCATGACTGTAGTTCAGCATGACAAAGTGGATAACAATTTTTTACACAATTAATGACTTGTGGCATTTCCCACACTCTGCTTTACTTAAAATATTGGCTTATCCAGCCACAGTGCCATTCATCAAACATTTGCACAGGTGGGAAGAGTTGTGAAGAAATATATTGTAACTTACGAGGCACTTTAAATGAAGCCAGACTTTGCATTAGTAGAGATTTTTTTTAAGTGATCTGAATGTGTTAACAGATGATAATGTATTACAAGACGCAAAGATGGAATTTACAGTTAGTATTACTTTTATTTTATTTTTTGAAGAATTTATACCCCTCCTTTCCCATACTGAAACAAATGCCCAAGGTGGTTTACATGGGCAGGCTAGTCTAAACTACCATTTTTCAATGGGGTTTTTACAAATATACAGTATTCTAGAATTCCCTGAATCCTCAGTCCCAGATGCAGCCTTCACAGTGTGGTTCTCTCCTCTGGCCGGTTTGACCTCGAGCTTCAGCAGGTGATTGTAAGTCCAGCCTGGGCAGGTCCTCAAGGTTGGATTCCGTTCTTTTGCTGGCTGGCCTTCTCACCACGTTCCCGCACTGGCTCATCAGCTCCACAGTGACCCCATTCTGCCTCAACAGGTACTGTAGCTTGTCACAGCCTGGCTTTCTATCTCCCATCCAAAAATAGACCACAGATTCTCCTGCTTAGCTTCAGGCAGTACCAGGAGCTCAACCATCAGTCCACACCTCCTGCCCACACCTTTATTAACATCATAAAGGGCTGCTATATTGCATAGAAAGTGTTCTTTCTATATTGCATAGAAAGTGTTCTTTCATGACCATTTCTTTTGAAAGGTGAATTCGGGGTGTGCATTGCTCTGACAGTGCTGTACCCCATACTCTGGTAGACCAGTTATTCATAGCCATTTTCCATCCAGCACTGGGTTTTGCTGCTAAGAAAAACAAGCTGAGTACTGGCTTAATCATATTCCTAGCTCGGTTCTTTGTATACTGGCTGCAATGATGTTGGGCAACAACAACAAAGTTTTTTTTAATATATAACATTCTATTACATAGTTTATTTTTTCATGGAAAATTTTCCACATGTAAAAATTGTTTGAAGGAAAGTAACAGAATAAGTAGATACAACAGCGCAATCCAACCCGCCCCCCCATGCTGTAGTAAACCTCTTGTATCGACCGAGCACTTTCATGTATGTGCCGTAAAGCATGTGTGCACCACCACCTCTGGCGCGGCACTGATGTAGACACCTTTGTTGATGCCACAGCACCGGCACAAGCCCTCTGTGCCTGCTCCTGCGCAAGCTGAGGGTGGAATGGGGCAGGGGTGGGTGTTCTGGGTGGCGGGTCAGCCCCTGGCTCCAGCCTGCATGGGCCGGATTCAGGCTATGTAGTGTGCTCGGATCTGCACCCACTATATAGCAGGCGCAGATCTGATTAGCCCATAAGGGACAAACATGCCCTTGCCCCGTGGAGGCTCCAGCCTTCTCCCAAACTGCACTGGATACAGCGCAGCTTAGGATTGCGCCCTAAAAGAAAAACATAATGAATGGATACTACAGCAGTTGAATTGGTCTCCAGTTGTTTGGCAGCACATTGACAGCAGAGACCTGGAACTCTGTGCTTGAAGTGTACCTAGCCTCACCTACTTCCTGTAGCAAACTTGGAGACTGCCACAGCGGTAGTTTGGAAATGCCCTTACAAAAGTGCCACATCAGGTGTTCTTGGGGTCCAGATGAGAGTTCCCAACCCCAGAGCATAAGCTAAATGAGGAAGAAGGTAGTACCAGCAGCTCAACCATCAGTCCTCCTCTCCCGCCCCGTTACAGCAAAAGCACAGGTGTACCCATTCTCAGTAATGGATTAGGATTAGGTCGTTATGCGAACATTCTCTTCTTTGCTGTTTAAGCAGACATTGACTGGCTGCAGCTACAGGCTATGGATTGCATTTAGTGTAAACAATGTTAACTCCTTAGTTGTGTAAGCAGACAGGCTACTGGAGGGTCAACAGTTGCTGCTGAAGGCAGGCTACTGGAGACTCAATTGCCTTGTTAAGAGGGTATTGTGCTTTGATACCCCTGGGGTCAGTCCCATGGGATAAGTCGCAACTCATGCCTGTATATCTCTCTTCACTTCAAGTGACAGTTGGAATGAAAAGTGGGCAAAAATTGAATACATTCACACATTTAAGATGGTTTTTGGGTGGGTAGGTAGGCCTACAGTGGCCCACTTCAGAAGTAATGTTCAACCATGCGCAAGCACTGTGTGAACAAACCTGGAGCCATGATTTTACATACTTCTCCTGACTTGTGTATGCTTTAAATAGTAATTTAAAGTAGAGGTGTTTCAAAGGCTGTAAAATTGGTATTTGATAGTTGAACTTCCTTTGATCTGATTTGTGGGACATATGTGTATGTTCTGTACTCTCAAGTAAGCAATTTCCAGTGCCCTGGCAAAAGTGTATGATGGATACGATAAACACTGCATCAGCTAGCAAGGCTATTCCCGACAAAGCTCAAGAAGATGAAGGGCTCCTAGGTCACCAAAGATGTCTAGATTGCTAGAGGATGTATATTGTCCAGCTGTTCAACATCATACAGCCACTCCAGAGTGCACTCCAGAGTGTTTTGCTTTCAAAATAACATTATGGGAACACAAAGTCTTCTTAATTTTATGCCAAGTGCCTACGAATATAAATAGCGCTTTGTAGAAAAATCAGTGACCCAATATCTCTCACTACTGTTTTCTGACATCTCTGTAAAGTCACCATCCAACCCATACATGTTCCTTTCTGTAGAAAAACATTAGGACTTGACGCAAAGGTTTAACTGATGTGCATTTCTAACCTGAAAATGTGTAACTTCCAACAGCTTGATTGATTTGTATTTTTGTAGTACAATATTTCTAACATTTTCAGGCCTGCATTAATTTTGCTTGCTTGGGAATAGTTGATGGGAGGACATTAGAAGGGGAAATATGCCTGCAACCTGTAGTATCTTTTTATTGATATGTATTATATATTTATTTATTTATTATATTTATATCCCATCTTTCTACTATCATGGGATTCTAGTATCTGTATTTCTGGTCATCACATCTCAAAAAGGACATAGTGGACCTAGAAAAGGTGCAGAAAAGAGTGACCAAAACAATTATTAGTCTGGGGTACCTCCCTTACGAAAGGCTAGATTTGAGTCTAGAAAAAAGGCGCCTGAGAGGGGACATGATTGAAACGTATAAAATTATGCAGGGGGTAGATAGAATGGATAGCGGGATGTTCTTTTCACTCTCTCACAACACCAGAACCAGGGGACAGAACCTCTAATATTGAGTGTTGGGAGAGTTAAAACAGATAAAACAAACTACTTCTTTCCCTAGTGTGTACTTAATCTGTGGAACTCCTTGCCACAGGAGGTTTTGATTACCTTTAAAAGGGGGATTGAACATCTTTCTGGAGGAAAAGTCCACTGCAGGCTATGATGATGAATGGTGGTGCGACCTCCTTATTTTAGGCTGTCTCAGAATGCCAGGTGCAAGGGAATGGCAACAGGATGCAGGCATCTTTTTGTCTCGTGTGCTCCCTGAGGCATCTGGTGGGCCACTGTGAGATACAGGAAGCTGGACTAGATGGGTTATTGGCCTGATCCACCATGGTTCATCTTATGCTTTTAATCTTGAACCCCCCAGATAGTCTCCAATCGAGGCAGTGATGGGGCTCAGACTCTCTTAGCTTCAACAGGGTAGGTGTATAATATGTTCTCAAACTGTTCCTCAATAGAATCACAGTATATGTTGTCTGTTAAACTGTTTTGACTATAGTGCACTACTGTTTTCAGATCACTGTTTTCATCTTCCAGGAATCTAGGGCATTTGCCAGTTGAGATAGATGATAAGAAGAACAAGATATTGCCACTGCTGAACTCCTCAATAGCAGCTCTTCACTCTTCCACTCCTCTGAATGACCAGTGGACTTGCTTTCAAGGAAAAGAATCAATCAATCAATCAAATAGTATTTATATACCGCTTTTCAACACAAAGTTCACAAAGCAGTTTGCAGGCAAATAATAAAATTCAATGGCTCCCTGTCCCAAAGCGTTTACAATCTAAAAAATGCAGAACACCCCCAGCAACAGCCACTGGAAAAGACACTGTGCTGGGGTGAAGAGGGACAATTATTCTCCCCCTGCTAAATATAAGAGGAACACCACGTGAAAAGTGCCTCTTGCCCAGTTAACAGGGTTTAGCTTCCATGAAAGAGAAGGAGAAGCTTCCATGAAAGCCTCTTGACCGAGAGGCTTGAATGGTTCTTCCTCCTCCTGTCTTCCCCACTGACCAATAAGAGCTTTCCCTGAAGGGCTCACAGTGGTCCAGGGCTTTCTTGGGGGATGTTCTGATTTGTAGGTGGAGTACTGGATGTAGCAATGGTGCAGATTCAGTGCTGCCAGTAACAGAGTAGGTTGTACAGAGGTTGGCACAGCTGGATAGACTGCTCTGATGGGCATGCATATTTGAGCAGCGCCTGATATGGCTGTTCTCTGATGCCTCTGCAACCTGGGATCTTCCTGGGTCTACCGGCTGTCCCTCACTTTGAAGAGGAGAGCAGATATAGGTTGAACTTATATTAGCACTGAACTGCTTTATGCGGAGTCATATATTGGTCTGTCTAGGTGAGGATTGTCTACTGACTGACAGTGGCCATCTTGCGTTTCAAATGCAGTTGTCCCAGCCCTACCTGAAGCCGCAAGGAATTAAACATGCTTGTAGAAGTGTGCTCTGCCACTGAGCTATGGCAGATTTTCATACCCACAGAAGATTTGTGGTTACAGATAAACCATGATTCATAATGAAAGCTGTGATGTCAGCTGCAGTCATGAAGTTGGGGGGGGGGGTTCTTTCCAATTGTCAATGACTACAGTACAGATCAAACCATTTTGGTGTGTCACAAAGCGTATCACAATACACTGAGGAATTGCATAAGAATGCAAGAAGGGACATTGATCCCCATCCTTTGTAATACGCAAAACACATTGTACGTGCCCGTCTCTCATAACTGGCTTTTGTGGTTGCAGCTGTTAGAATGCTGGAAAGCAGCAGCTGGAAAAATGTGAAGTGTTTCTGTTTTGCTTCATGGCTGTGTGGCCAACAGGCGCTCCTGCTGCAGCAGTAACTTGTGATGTCCTTTTTTGTGTGCATCTCAGCCTTCAGCTTGCTGAATATTGTGCCGTGATGTGGCGGTTCCAAAAACTGAAGAAACCTGAGAAGGAGATACAGCTTTCCTGCAAGTAACAGATGGTTACTGTTTAAATGCATGCATAACCCAGTCCTTACCTCACATAAGAGTAGTGGGAGAGAAAAGGATGTGTGTGTTGGTTGGGGGGGGGGGAAGGTGAGAGGTGAAAAGGGGGAGGCAAATGATGAAGAATCAGAAGAGTTGATTGGAGCTTTTTTATATCCTCCTTAATCGCAGTCATATGGTAGGCTTCTTGACGCAAAGTGGGGCGGGAAAGAAGCGATGGCTGTTCAAATGTGTAGCATGTGTTGGAGTTCTGCAAGTGAGCTGCACCGTCTGTAAGAGGGTTTGGTTGGTTGTGTGTGTGCGTGTGTGCGTGCTGCTCCTGTAATGAATAGAGTCTTTCCAAGGCTGCCAAGCCGCAGCAAATGCGGTCAAGGGATTTATTATGAAAAGTACTAAATCTTGGCATGGAGCTAATTGTGTATAACAAGAAGCGTGCTGGAACCTCAGACCTGAGAGGTGACAAATGCTGCAAGTATTCTATTTCTGACATTGCTGAAAGAGGTTTTGTGTCGGGGGAATGCCTGTATGTCAGGGCTCGGGTGCTAATGAGCGCCTGAACAGAACTATGTGTTTTCTTGTTGCTTAATGGGGTTAAGATAAATGGAGGTTTCTCATTTGGATTTTTTTTTTAATTGAGAAATAGTAACTCCTGTCTCAAATCCTATAAGTAAATATTTAAGAGCTGTTTTCAGCCTGCCTTGTTGAACAGGCCCATATTGCAACAAAAGATCAGTGTGCAGAGGTGCAATGTTAGACGGTGCTATTATTTCAAATGTTTATGGTGAAAGCTTGGAGAGAGGGACCACAATTTTTTTTAAAAAGGTAGGCCTTAAGCTGTAAGGGAGAAAATAACAAACGTTTGCTAAATTAAGCATGCCCATTGTCACGCGATGTGGATTTTAAAGGTTTGTTGGTTCCTTTGTGTACATGGCTCCTTCCATTCGCTCCTGAAATTTATGCTAATACAAGCAATGCCCTAGTAACCACTAAAGCAAACATAAAGGAGTTAGTTACCACCTCCTGCCTTTTCCACTACTCCTCTTCACAAGAGTATTTATAGAACTCCCATTGATTCTCGCTGCCTGATCTGGCTAATATATCCTCTTTCAGCCACACCAAAGAGCTGTTCTGCATTCTCCTTTGAGGTCAGTGTGATTTTCCTAAAGTAGCCGCAGTGGGCAGCTCTCAAAGCACAAAAATACGGTATCAGAGTTACGTTGTGGCAGGTCCTGGATAGGACTTAAGCGAAGCATGTGTAGGGCAAACAACCTCTTAAATGTTGGAGGTAGTAGCTTTCTGTCGCTTCCAAGTTTATTTTATGCTTACTAATGTTTCAATAACTTTGCAAGGTGGCAAAGTTCTGGGCAGGCTGCTTCAACTGCAGTTCAGAGCACTGTACTGTTGCTTCCAGAAACCATCAGTACAGGTAGATTTCAATTATCCACAGATACCATGGATACTGGGACACTTATTAAAAAGATAGGGGAATATTAAATCAATCTCTTTTTTTTAATCTTGTTGCAGCAAAACTACTGATGCCCCTTATCTTTAAAAAGGCGTCCCCAGTATCCACGATTTTAGGTATCCATGGCAGGGTCTATAAAAGAACCCCAGTGGATACCGGGGCATGCCTGTACTTAAGTTTTGTTTCAGTCCTACATTGAGAGCGCAATCCTAACCTAGAGTTAGGCAGACACAGTTAGGCTGGAAAAGTTTGGCCGGCACAACGGCCACTATAAAGTCATTTGGACCGCTCTCGTAGTCAGGGAGAATTGGTCATGTCTGTGATCTGGCCTCTCTGACTCGGAGACTGGTCCAAACATACTGTACGGTGTCCCTTGCACATGCCAAGCTTTGCTGGCCTAACTGTGCCAGCCTAGGATTGCACTCTGAGAAATCAATCAATCAATCAATCAATCAATCAATCAATCAATCAATCAAT
>JAJKFI010000112.1:537985-557021 GCA_029204185.1 Lerista edwardsae | reverse complement strand
AATCAATCAATCAATCAATCAATCAATCAATCAATCAATCAATCAATCAATCAATCAATCAATCAATCAATCAAAGAGTATTTGTATACTGCTTTTTCAACAAGAAGTTCACAAAGTGGTTTACAGGCAAAAATAAACTTCAGTGGCTCCCTGTCCCAAAAGGGCTCACAATCTAAAAAAATGCAGAACAGTACCAGCAACAGCCACTAGAAAAGACACTGTGCTGGGGTGAAGAGGGATAATTACTCTCCCCCTGCTAAATACAAGAGGGACACCACTTGAAAACGTGCCTCTTGCCCAGTTAGCAGGGGTTACGTATCCACATGTAACGTTGATACGCTACAGCAGCATAAACATCATGTTCTGGAGGTAATACGTTAAAAGTCAGATAACTGCAGCTGGCTGATATATTTTGTTTACACACCATGACATTACAGTGGGCCCTTGGTATCTGTGGGGGATCCTTTCCGGGACACCTCCTTCCCGCGTATACCAAATAAATCCTCGGGGGAGGGGGGTTTGCTATAAACTGGAAGTGCCTTTCAGAAGTGTCCAGGAGGCCTTCAGAGATGCAGCGTTAAGCACGCTATGGACTGGTGGGGGAGAGAATTTGGCCCCAAATCTGCCATTAAGATACATTTAATATTAATAGCAAGCAGGTTACAAAATACGTTTTGAAGGTGGAGTTTATTACTGTTTTTGGACTTTTAGTTGGCTTATTGTATATTTGTTATTGTTCATTTTAAAACATTTTTATTCTGCCTTTGCCTTCTGCAACTAAAGGTCCAAGGCAGCTAACAACAGTTTAAAAGACAATAAAAATACATAAAAATGTGTAATGCTCATCTTCCTCAGTAATACTGAATATACTGTCTTAGCCCCCTGAAAAGACACGTTTGCAGATTCCTCCGTCGGTAATGCACCTGCATCTTTCCTTTAAAATGGGTTTTTTCCCATCCCTTTCACATTTGACTAATGCAAACAACATCTGTTTGGCCTCTGGGGTTAGAAACAGGACTGGAACATTTGTCAGGTATGTCCCACACATCAACAGTGAAGGTAAGTTAAAGCCCAGATGAAGCCATTTGCAAAAGTCATTGAGTCCAGACATGTGCAATAAACATCTCTGGTGCACTTCGTCTCACATTCAGCAGGCTTGCTGTGGAAAATAGGGAGAAATGTTGCACTCGGGGGGGGGGGGGAAGTCAACTGAAGCAACAGGCCCTGAATCATTCTTTAAGTGGTCCAAGCACGTAATTGCCCATCTGCTTGATCAAGAAGTAACAAGATATCTACGAAGCTGGAATTTCCTGCTGATAGTTCCCTTAGTTTGGGGGGTTTCCAGGAAGGCAGGTGTTTCGCAAATTCTTCCATGATAAGCACTTCCCTGAGTTTGGGGGGAAAAAAACCCAGAGCTTCCACTGGTGTAACAACTGCTTTGTTTTGCTCTCTCCATGAGGTAAAGCCTGTTTTTTTCCCAACCAAATTCTCTGAAAAGCTCAGAGCTGCACCGCAGCTGCGCCGGACAAGTTGGATAGGATTGGGTCCTAGGCAGCGGTGTCATCCTCAAATGAAGTTCCGGAACGCTAGGCGGGACTTACCGCTTGATTGACAGGCTGTCCGTGACGTGTCGCTGCCTGCCTGCCTGCCGCGCGGGCTCCCTCCGGTTGGCGCGCCCCTCTGCTGCTTGCCCAGGCACCCGGCGCGCCCCCCAGGCAAGCGGGCAGCCCCTCCGAAGCCAGGGGTGCCCGCGTGGCGGTCGGGCAGGCAGCGACAAGTCACAGACGGGCAGCCAATCAGGCGGTAAGTCCTGCCTAGCGTTCCAGAACGTCGTTTGAGGATGACACCACTGGTCCTGGGTGCTTTCCTATTCAGAGAAGCTTCTGTGGCCAGGATTGCTTAACTTCAGCGGAAGTGCTGTACCTTCAGACTATCCACTAGATGTATGTATTTTATTTATATTATTAATCTATATCCCTCCTTCCATGTAACACCTTTCTACAGTGACTTACCTTCTTGCAGCTGCATTACAAAAAATGATGATTAAAAAAAAGAGGAGGCATAGATCACTTGACAAACCACCCCAAAATCACTTTGAAAGTAATGGGGGGTGGGGAGGAGAAAGCATGGCTCACTTGAAAATAATAGGGAGGACAGAAGCCATGGATCCCTTGATAAAGCAACCCAAATCACGTTGAAAATAAAGGGTGAAGCATAGTTCTACTTACTCCAACTTTTCCTCCTCCAGAGCCCTGGAGTTTGTGTGATGGGGACGGCAACTCGCGTGGCTGCTGGAGTTGGCTGGACCCTGTGGCTTGCACAATGGGTTTGTGGCCCACGCAGTAGCTGGGCTGGACCCAGCGGTCCACGCAATGGGTCAGAGGCCCACACGGCTGCTGGGCTTGACCCGGCAGCCCACGTGAGCTCCCAGGCTGGAGCAAGTTCAAAATTGGGCTTGGCGGGGGCTGGATGGTAGGTGTGAGCCGGGGGGTCTCCGCAGGCCAGATTCGGGCCAATTCTGGCTCATGGGCTATAGTTTGGACACCCCTGTTCTAAGGTTTGGAGAGGCTGCATGCGGCATCCCTGCACTTCAGAACGCTTCTGCATCCAGACGTTACTTCTAGTTTGCACCAGTGACTTCCATTCACATCCCAGAACCTGTTATGAGGTCTTCCAGCTACGGATTTAATTATCCCTGGAATTATCCTGGAACGGATCCCCCACGGACACTGAATGCGCAGTGCACATTCTGAAGCAATTCGACTGAACCATGAGGAAAGTGATGCTAAAAAAAGCAGTGGAATGAGAGGGCTGAATGTGCATATTGACTGATCTTAGGCTGGCACCAGTGTTTTTGAAAAAGTGATTTTCAAGGTTACACTTCCAAAGAGAAATGCCTGAGATTTTTAAAGGGAAGCCAAGTGAGTTTCTGTAAGACAAGTGAAATTTCTGAAGGGAGGGCGTTCTGCACATCTAGCCAGGCAATTTTTTGACCACAGTCTTTAGTTAATGTCAGGGGTCTTGAAAACGTGTTTTGTTCTTAGTGCGCCTGGTGTATGCCACACTGGCTTTTAGAAAATGGGGCTTCTTTCTGTCAGTGTGTGCCTTTGAGCCATGTTAAGAAACAAAGCCATTTGGTCAGTGGACCTGCCTTGCAAGAGCCAGAGTTCTTGGCTTGATCCGCATTTTGCCTGAATGGCGATTCCGAAACATTATGGAAAGGGCTTGGGGAAAAATGGGAAGCAGGCTTTTTGTCAATGTAGGCTTTGAATAAAATGTTTGGCACCTTTCAGAGCGGTTCTGAAACTGTGGCCACTTTGCAGAATTAGTTGTTTTTCCTGTACTGCTTAACATTTTGCACCTAGGGGTTTACTTGCAAGATAATGAGCCTTTTTTAGCTTGAAAACAACCTGGCATGTGCGTGCAGTGGAATGCCAGAAACGCACAGGGGTTTGACCTTGCTACTCAGCTGTGAGCACGTGGTCTTAGCTATGCCTCTGTTTGCCATGCATCTTTGGACAACTCTCAGAGTTGGGGAGGATGGTGTATGTCTGTGTGCTGGCCTCTCCGAGAGTGGTGCAAACATACTTTAATGGTGTCCTTTGTGCCGGCCAAACTTCGCTGGCCTAACTGTGCCAGCCTATCTCCAGGTTAGGATTGCACCCTAAAGGACATTCGTGCTTTTTAAAAACCCGCATGAACGAACAAGTGTGTTTGTGTGTGTGTGTGTGTGTGTGTGTGTGTCTGTCTGTCTGTCTGTCTGTCTGTCTGTCTGTCTACATATGTACAGGCGTGCCTCAGTATCTGTGGGGCTTGCGTTCCAGCCCCCCCCATCATGGATCCTTGAAACCGCAGATATTGGGGACGCCTTTTCAAAACAAAGGGGAAGGTATTAGAATTTTTTTTACCATATTGCAGTAAAACCTCTGCGTTTCCAGCCACCTGCAACCTTTCCTTTGGTCTTCCGAGGCTCCTCTATTTTTCAAAGGTAGTCCCAGAATGCAGCACGGCCAGGAAGAGAAGGCATCGCGCTGCATTCTGGGACTAGTTCGAAAAATGGAGGTGTTTCGAAGGACCAGGAAAAGCCTGTCTGTGTCATGGAAGGCTGCCTCTAGCCCTGGAAATGCAGCAGTTTTGCTGCAGTAACAGAGATTAGCACTGCCCCCTACAGTTGGCCATGATTAGACCATTTGGTCATGGGGAAACCTTTTACGTTTAAGGGAAAAAAAGCTCTCTGATACTGAAAGTGCTGCATTTCCAGGGCTCCAAGCCTCGGAGCCAGTGTTCTTAATGGCAGTGTTCTTAATCAAAATACTTTCCTGTTTTGTTATGTGCTTTTAGCACACCTGTTTATATCCTATTTCTGCAGCATACTGAAGGCGAAGAGAATTTGCTCAGACCAAGATTCAACTCCCTTCCAGTAACATCTCTAATGGTACTGAAAAGAGAGAGAGAGAGAGAGAGAGAGAGAGAGAGAGAGAGAGACTTTCCCACACTGGAATGATCTTTCAAAATCATTCGCATCCTTATCAATGTGCTTTAGCCAAGCCGCTGGAAATTTTCTGAATTCTGCTGGGAATTTGTGGAAACTGCTTATGACCACACAATTCTGTCTCCGTTTACTATTACACTAGCACAATTGTGGTTTCTTATGACCAGCAGGTTGCATGCTATCTTCTTACTTTTTCTGTGATGAGAATCCCCAGTGACCACATTTCAGCCAGAGTATGTCTTATATACTGTACGCAAAGATCCTTGATTGGCCTTCTAGTAGCTGTTGCAGGTGCCCCAGGATTCAAGCATAGAATCTCCTTGTAACTTTACTCAAGTGGAAAGGATCCTCGACTAAACTGCATGAGACGTTAAAAACATCTCATCTAAAATTAAATTAAAAAACCCACAAAAACTGCTGGGGGAAACAGAAGGCAAAGGTTTAAATCCCCGCCATGCATATTGCTCACCATCTCTTTTGGAGTTCCATGCAACTGCTATTGCTAGGGAGAAAAGAAGCCACAAGAAAGATGGTGTCATGTTTCATGTCTTGTCTAGTCTGGGCACAATCCTAACCTGGAGTTAGGCCAGCACAGTTAGGGCAGCAAAGTTTGGCTGGCACAAGGGACATCGTAAAGTGTATTTGGGCAATTCTCAGAGTCACGGGGGATGGTGCATGTCTGTGTGCTGGCCTCTCTGACTCCGAGAGTGGTCCAAACATACTTTATGCTGTCCCTTGTGCCAGCCAACTCCTTGCTGGCCTATCTGTGCCGGCCTAACTCCAGGTTAGAATTGCGCTCTGACCCTCGTTCCTGTTTATGTGGATGGTGTTGACTTCTGTTTTAGAAGGCAATTGTAAATCTCCAAGGTCATTTCAGTGGCTTTAGGATGTTGCTTCAAAATTAGCAGCCCTGTAAACTGTGCTCATATTTAGTATATGGATTAGCTTCAGAGCAACTTAACATTCACATCTCACCTCTACTAATTATGCAGGTATGATTGGGAAACACTTGTTCTCTCTTATGCATGCTGTGCTTTAGTAGATGAACAGAAACTCAAACAGGAAATGAAGTCTAGTGTTCCCGCTTGCTGTCTGCTTTGTCTGCTCTCCACTTCCTGTTAGCGTTGCCACTGTTGCCTCCTGTAGCATTTGTCTACCCATTATGAGTCTAGAAGTCTCATGGGTCTACTTCCTTTTTCTCAGTGATTAGAGGAGAAGCCAAAAAACCTGACTTTTGCAAAGCACTTGCAAACAAAGAAAGGTGAGTCACGAACACAAAAGAGGGAATTTGAGTGGGGGGAACAGAGGGAATTTGGAAGCAGCAGGAATCTATTCCCCGCGGATAACAGGGGGACACTTGTATGCTGTTGCCACTCCCTTGCATCCGGCTTTCAGACGTAGGCTACCTCTAAAACCTGGGGGTTTCATACAAAAAGGTTAGATTGACTGGAGTCGGCATCCCTGTTGAATTGATAGGAATCGAGTGAAGCCAGGGGGCGGGCTTAGCGGCCATGTTTGTGTGCCCCAAACAATCTTTGTTCCAAGCATTTCAGATTGGTTTGCTCGTAATGTTTAGGACTGAATAGTTTACTCCTGAAATAAAAACTTACGAAAATAAAAACGTGTGATCGTGTAGAAACATTATTGGTAACCTTATTATGAGTTAATATGCAATTCCAAGGTTTAATTCCGCATAATTATATTACTGAACACACCGGACGAAATGCTACTTGCTGTCTATTTAAACTCGGATTGCACTGTTTTGACAGACTTATTTTTTGAAATCTACACAAGCAGGAATAAAGTGTGAACGGGAAGGAAAGAAAAAAAGGGGAGGGTGGGCAAAAATCAGATAAATATATAGGAAAATTACATTAAAATCTCTTCATGACACAAGTAGTTGTCAATATGAGAGTAATTCTTTTTTACTTCTAGACTATTAAGAGTATTTTTTTAAACTTCTACACTCACCCCCCCCCCAATAAAACAAATTCTGTTAATGTTCAGAATTTTGAAAATATTACAGTAGAAAATGGAAGGCGGGAAAAAATGTGTAAACGGAAAGGGGGGAAAAAGGAGGGGGGAAATATTACATACCGATGTAATGTGAATACATGAACCTTTCCGTGGAAATTAAATCCCATTTTTCGTAAAGCGATTTGCACACCCGTATGCAGAACACGCAGGCATGATTTAAAAAGTTGATATTAACTTTTACACACGTGCAGGAAGATTTTTATTTGTGAATTCACGGCAATCCTCATTGGCGGGAAAGATCTGAGTCAGCCATATTTGTGTGCCCCGGAAGCTTCAAGAAAATGACGACATGCCGACTCCAGTCAACCTAACCTTCTTGGTTTCATATAGTTGTCAAGACTTGTAACTGTGATGAACCATCCATTTTACAGGAAAAGTCACAAAACAAAACTTGGGAATTCTTGGGAATACAGTGGGTTCTTGGGAATTTTTCTTCCTCAAGAGTTTTTCATTTAAAAAATTATCATCAGTTTTGTTAAATCTCTCGACTGTTGTAAGAACTTGTATAATTAACAGCTCTGTGCTTGAATACACACTCATGCATGCACACCTTTACATGTAAATATAAATAGGTCATAAACAAAATGTATTTGGTATAAACATGACAACATACAGCTCTTTGTCAGCACAATTAGTTATTGTATTATATTGACTGTCTGGAAATGTTTAACACCTTCGGAGAATGGTAAGAGCAGTGTTATATGGCCTGAAACCAAAGTTGCTTTTGTAGAATTAGTTTGCTTTTCCTCCACAGATTAACACTTAGCACCAAGGAGCTTATGTCAAAGAAAGTGAGCTTGCAAAAGTATATTTTCCTCATATTTGTTTTTCTTAACCTAAGAACAGCTGTATGTGCATGTATATGGCGTGGAATGCAAAAAAAAAAAAAAGGCAACCTTTTAAATTAAATAATCCATTTAAAGACTTTAGGGATTACTCTGTCTGCTTTTTTTAAAAAAATATACATATACAACACTATAAATATAACCTCCTTTTTGGTAGACACCAGGAGGGTTGTTTAGGTTGTAAATATTGAAACTCCAGGGCTTTTCTGACTTACTTTTTTGAAATGAGCTAAATAGTGACTTTCATGGCTGGTCTTGATGCAAACACAATTGGAGTGTGAATTGGCTGCTTTGTTGTACATTGCAGGGAGACTCATGGACTGGAAGAGAAGGCACTCTTGTCTAAATGTGAAGGGAACCTTCTTAACCATTCTTTTTTGTTCAGATACCAAAATATAAAATTACAGTGGGGCTACATGTGCTGCTCAGCATCCAGGAGGTGGTTGGAAGTCTCCTTGGGATAAAGGGATATATTTCCTCTTACTCAGTGTAAATCTCCAACAATCCTTATGGGGCTTCTCGGAGCCACAAAATCTATTTAGCTGGTGCAAATCTTGGAAACCCAGTATAACACCAGATAGGGTGGGAGGGGTTTTTAGGATATGGCAGAGGACTACCTGGCCTGTCCCACCCCCTTCCCAGTCCCGATCCGCCTTTTGTTCCACTCACCCTCCCCCCATAAACGCCCACTCTCCACCTCCCCACAACCTTCCCCCTACCCCTAGGCCTCCTGGCACATCTTTACCTGCACCATTTAGATAATCATTGGGGTTCAGTGTCGCCAAGACAGCGCTGTAATGTAAGAAATTATCATAAATGAAACAGAACACACAGAGGTGTGAGTCCCTAGCTAAAACTAGAGCGTAGGGGACATACACACCAAGACTATCCAAAACAAGAGAAGTGCTACCTGAAGAATGACTAGGTTGTTATTATTATTATTATTATTATTATTATTAATTGGATTTATATCCCGCCTTTCTGGTCATATTTAATGACTGGTCATATTTAATGACTGTTAAATACTGTTCTTTCTCCAGTAACTGGTGGGTGGCAATTAAAGTTCATTTTAGAGCTGATACAAGCAAGCAAGGTGCAGGACTCCGTCCTCTTTGAGATGCACATGGGCAGCCCAGTCTCCTAAGCTGTGCTAGCAAAGGAGGGCCTCCTGGTCTCCACTGTATCCGGCGCATCTTAGGTGTAGGCTGGCTGTCGTCTCAAGTTAAGGGGGTATTTTTTCTCTTTCCCTGAGTAAGGTCTCAGCCTGCTCTAATCCTTGCCAGCTGTTTAGCCTGTGTAATGTGAACAGGCTGGGACAGGGTTAGAATATTGTGGAGGCTGGCTTTGCCTGTCCCACCCCCTCTCAGGCCTGTCCCAACCTCGTTCCACCCTCACCCTCCTATTGGGTTCCATGCAATAGAAACTCAGACAAGGCAGGTGGAGCTTGAATGTTTATTGCAACAGGCAATGGTTTGAACTGTACAGGGATTGGCAATAGGCCAATCCCTGTATATAGTTAACTCCACCCCCAGGGCTCCTGATTGGAGGGGTGATTAGCTCAGCCCCTCCAGCTCTCTTGCTGGGGCTTAACCCCTGGCTATCCTCCTGAGTACATAACACTCACCCTGCCCCAAAACATCCTCTCCCTGCCTCTGGAACATCCACCACCCTCCCTCAGCCCCTGTGCTGCTTGGGGCAAAGCTCAACTCCACCGGTGACCCTGGAACTGAGTATGGTGCCCAGCTGGCCAGCACAGGCCTTCCTGCCAGCTCTGCCATGGCGCAGTGGCTGCGCTGGTGGGTTAGGATTGTGTTGGGAGGGTTGTTCATGTGTGGAGATCTGAGTGAAAACAGCATCACATGAACTACTGACTATTTGGATTATTCTCGGAGGGCTAGGGAAGGGATGTGTCCAACTGTGTCTGGGGTTCTTGTACCATCCGAATTGTAGGTATAAAAAAAGATCCTAACCCAACCTAGAACTGTGTATCGGGATCTCCAACCCCATCTCAGCCAGCCCCATGTCATTGGCACTGGCTCTTTATTCCCTTGGCTTGTGGAAGGCAATACGAGAAATGGAAAGTACACCAGACTTTCCAGCACACGTTGTTTCCTCTCACAATATTTTGAAGAATAGCTTATGGGACAGCTGAGTCCTTTTTCCAGGGACAAGTTCTGTTTTTGTTATTAAAGACAATAAACCTTTGCCAGTACAACTGTGATTCAAAGCCCCCACAATCAGGTGTTGCGTTTTATCTAACACCACCAACAAGAACTTTACCAAAAGGGATCCCTTCGTGCAGCTCAGTAATTCTTGACATCATGGTGAGTGCCATGCTTGTTAAACGAAGGAACGTAATTTTAAAGGGCAATTCAGGACAAGTACCATCCAAGAGCCGCATTATGGAAACCTACAATAATTGTCCTGTTGAGCCAAGTGGCATGAAATTGTGGATGGAATTTCCCTATGAATTGCTTCCTGTGCTTGCACATTTATTGTGCACGACCTGGCTGTATTATATTGGCTGTATTATATAGCCTTGAAGTATTTTGTGCAGGAAGTTAGGTTGAATATAATGAAATGTTTAATCCCTTTGTTCTCGATTTGAAGGATAAGTATTATCTCTCTAATTTCATTAGAGATTAATTGGCCATTAGTGATTAATTGGCCATGCGTTGTGGGTTGCTCTTTAAAATGTAGTTTAAGGCAGTGTTATTCAAACTTTTTAGAATGGCACTCGTGTTGGGACCCACCGGAAGTGATGTCATTAACCTGGAAGTGATGTTGTGGCAGGAGGTGACATCATCAAGCAGGAAGTGCTGTCATTGTAACATAATAAAATGACACTCTTGGAATGCAAAATGGCATTCTTGGACTGCAGCAATTGTACAACCATGAAACATCCCTGACAGAAAGCAAGATTAGGACAAAATATGATGTAAAAGCATTGAACTAAAAGCAAAATTTTTTTAAAAAAACCCTCACTTGAAAGTTCAAATTGTTAACACACAAAAGGAATATTACAAGAGTAAGGTCTGCAGTTTCCAAGACGGCTGCTCCCAGCTTTCTACGACTCACCTGACATCATGTCGTGATCCACCAAGTAGGTCCCAACCCAGTTTGAATAAGACTATAAGGTTTAGTCACTATTGTGTATCAAAATGGAACAAATTAAAGCCCATTCCAGAATATGAAAGGAAGTCATATGCTTTCTCTTGAGCATTAATGGACCATGTATGGCATCAAAAGCAGAGGTGTATCAAGGGTGCCGCAAGGAGAGGCAGGCGCATCAGGTACCATTTGCAGTAGGCCGCTGCGGGCAGAAAAAAGCGGAGCAGTTTTTCGCCTCCCTTGCATCCAGTATGGTCCTAAATAGAATGATTTGGGATGCTGGGGTGTGTGGTTGGGCAGTGCAGGGGGCGGCATGGCGCTCTAGGGGCATGGTGACATTGCCCTGCCTCCCCGAGCAATTTGAGCCTGTTACGGCTCTGATCAAGAGATCCTCTCCAGGTGAAGATTCTAGCCCATAGTGTATGTGATTTACACTTGTGAAAATTTCCACTGGGCTCTCTCTGCACCACTTTTTCAGGCTGCTTCTGCCGAGGCACTGGTAGGGAGAGATGGAATGAGGCCTCTGAAGGCGAGGAACAGTATGGGGGAGACAGACCTAGAGGGAAGCAGCAGAAGATGTGCTGGGAGAGCCCTATTATCACACGGGCTGCCCTTTCAGCAGTGCTGCTTCAGCTGAAACATTACTTCGCAGAGCACCTCTCAGCTGCTGAGCTGTGAAGTGACACCCCCACTGAATCTGTGCTGCTAACAAGACGACTTGTGTGACAATTGGGCTCTGGCCAATTGAAAATTCGATCAGGATTTGCTATTTTCTCTTCTAGAGAGAGATTTAGAAACCTTTATTGGCATTACACTTACAAACAAAAGATAAGTACAAGTGAAAAAAAAAAGTTTCGGCTATGGGGTAAGTGAGATGGTTTAAGCTTTGGGTTTAGATTTGGATACTGCTAATAGAAATTCCGCCACCAAATAAGTAATATCCGTTGAATAATCACTAAGAAGTATAACAAGAGGATCAGTAAAGGAAGCAAAGAGGGAAGAGAGAAAGGGTTCAAGTAATTCTCTTCTATCATTTGCAGCTAATGAGTGCCTAAGTGAGAAAAAAAGTGCTTATTTCTGCTCATGATCTGCTGGATGAAGTCACATCCTACTTAATGACATCACTTCCGGCTTCCAGCAGGTACCACAAATGCCGTTCGGTTTGCTGTATGGAAAGAGTTGAATACCTTTGCTAAATTCCAACGTTTAAAGAATGAAGCTATTCTAATAATCCGAAAGACACTGCAGTCTTTTCTCTTCATCCTGCCATGATGTATGAATGGCTTTTTCCATCTTGCATGGGCCTGTTGGTAATGGTAGTAAAAAATTCTGCTGGGCTAGTGAATAGCCCTTATATTTGCCTAATCACGTCTTTGGATTCCACCCTCCATACACAAATATGTACCTTATTCTTGTATTTAATACCCTTTATATTGTCTGATTTTACAAACCTGAAATGAAATATCAAAGGGAAAAAGGCATGCTGATGAAAACTCAAAATGGGGATGTTTTTAAGTTGTCTTACAACGCAATCCTATGCATGTATACTCAGAAGTAAGTCTCACTGTGTTCAATGAGAAAGAAAAGTACGCACCTTTCTGGGAGCAATCCTCAATGAACACAATGGGACTTGCTTCTCAGTAGACATATGTAGGATTTTGCTATAAATTAGTGAAGGTGGCCATATAACAGCCTTCTTCAGAGTGGGTCTTATTTAGAGTGGGTAAGCTCTTATTTTAATGTAAAGATGCTCCAACATTTTACATTACATAGTTATATCAGATTTTATCTTTTGTTTCATTTTAGGATTTTAATTAGTCAAGGAATGCGAGTTAGAATTTGACCTCTGAATGACCTTCGTGCTTGCAATACTGTGTAATCAGCTACACGTAGGCCTACAACGGCTGCAGATATTTTCCTCAGTAGTTATTTAATTGGGAAGTGTTTTGCTCATTGGAGCGTTTGACATATGAGGTGGAAGACGTCAACTTTGGTGGCACTGACACTCTGGGTATCAAAGGAATTTTCGTTCATGTCCCAAGAGGGCCCCACACTGCCGCAAATGTTGTAATAGGACCAAGGCATTCATTCCTTCATGCTGGGTAGTCAGTCTGAAAAGTTCAATCCCTCATTTAATGAAGGGACAATGTGATGGACGCATGCCACTGGAGTCGAAAAAATGTTCTGTAACTTTATAAGTTAACCTGTTTTTAAAGAACAGATGTACTTCAAAATTTGCCATGGTTGTTCCCTCTGAAAAGAGAGAGCGGAAACAAGAGGAAGAAATATTATTAATAAATTGAGACGGAATGAGAGAGCGTGAAAAGAACATTAATAGTCATGTGTTTTGGTAAAGTATTTTACAACCATAGCTTGGCAATTGAAGATTTGGTGAAGGAATAACAGTGTAATTCGTTTCAGAGTGAACACTAACATTTTCGTCACTGTTTTCTTCCCATTTCTTCTATGCAGTTATCCGTGATGAAGTCAATTTCTTGAAATGATCTTGATATAACAACAAATGCTGGGCTGCGCTGAAAAATGGTAATCCTATGTTGTGTTTGCCTCCTCTGTACCATTCAGTGAAACTTTCCTTGCTCTGATGCCATTGTATGGATTGTTTCCCTGCATCCTTTGACATAATTGACTACTGCAGATGAAACTGAAAGAAATAGCATGATTATGTCAGGGCATACAGTATATAAGTTTCTTATTACAGAGGAAGCAAACCTGATATGGTATTACCATTTTCAGCAGCATCCCATGTTTGTTAGAACATTTGGTTTTGCCCTCATGCATAAGCATATGCATCTGGTAAGACTAATATTTGAGCATGGTGGCTTGGCAGAAAAAAAAAAGTATACTTGGAACCTAGAAATGGTAATGTTTGGTTGTACTACACAATCAACGTCTATGGAAATTATTGTATATATCATCAGTATTTTATAGAGTTGTAATTCCCTTTTTAGTGTGTGCATTATTTAGGGCGCAATCCTATGCAGCGCCGGAATGGCGAGGCCGATTTGGCAGCGCCATATCTAATACTGCATAGGAGAGGCTGGAGCCCCCCCCCCCCATGGCAAGGGAGCATTCGCTCCCTTACTGTAGGGGAGGCTCCAGCGGGCGCAGATCCGAGGAGTCTGCACAGCCCAAATCGGGGCTTCGCGGACGGGCTTAGGATGTGGCCATATGGCCACCTCCCAAGTCCGCCCACGTCCCACCCAAGTCCCGCCCCCGCCTCCCTCCCACCAGTCCCCGTCCTGATATGGGACGGAGCCTCCTTTGTGCTGACCGGCTTCCGTTGGCGCAAGGGAGGCTCTCCGTCGGTGCTCTGAAGCCGATGCTACGTAGTGTTGAGCAAGGGGAGGGGTAGGATTGCGCTACCCAACAAAGATAGACTCTTCCCATTGTGTGTGTGTGCATGCGCATGTGCTAGGGATGAACAGAGAATACATGATGCATTTCTCCCTGCAAGTTCCATACTTCTTGAATTGGTTCCTTGCCAATAGTGATGATAGAGGAACAGTAAATTGCAGTTTGTCTCCATTACAGCAAGTCTGCATTTGGCAGGGAACATTTCCAAATGCCCTGTTAGGTGATGAAGAGCTGCTACCCCACTAGCAGATGCATCTGCAACTTTATGTTTTTGTTCGTTTGAAAAGTTCAGTTTGGAGTGGCCAAATGAAAAACATCTCTCCTGATGGGACTACTAGACTGTTGCTAATAATTTTGTATATAGCGGTGGTAGCAGATCATAACTGGATTCGGGAAGTGGATAATAATGTGTTCAATAGCAAGACTAGAGGAAATTTAGGTATATTTAAGAGGTAATTAACTAAGGAGAAACTTGGCTGAAATATTGAAGCTCACACCTCTGAATTCGAGAAATGTCTTCTTTTATGTTTAATGACTTAAATGTGTTCAAGACCTTAGTTTTTAATACCTTCTGCAAGTGTTTTACAATTTCAGGCATGGTGCTGAGAGTATTTCTACAACATTTTCAAGCCTGTTGCCAGAGCGAGTTATGACCTGGTGGATATTGTGACTTTCCTCTTTAAAAAGCAATATTTGCCATGTGTTTTAATTATTTTACATGGGAGTTGTAAATATGCGAAATGATATGCATAGAAATTAATTCCATGTAAATGTACATGGTGCAACTTAAGATAGTAGTCCTGCAGTCTATTGTTTGTAACTTGTGAAGCTGCCCTAAAAGCTTCTACATAGAAGTAAATTCATCTGGAATTATTTCAAGTTCACGTGTTTAGGATTGTAATCCAGTGCATATTCATTTGAACATGTGCCTCTCTAGTTTCAGTTGAGCTTACTGTGGTGTATTTAGTATTGTAGCCTTGGATCTTAGCACAATTTACTATAACTCTCCACACGGACCCGCATAAATTTGAGACGGTTAATTGCTGCCTGCATTGAGTATCTAAAACAATAGCAGTGAGCCCTTGGGAATTTAATGGCATGTATTGATATATGTGCCTTGGGACTCTGAGTTCAAACCACAAACTGTTGAACTTCAGTTTACGTGTATCTGTAACGATAAAAGAAAGTCTAATAGTTCTGCTGTGTGTATCTGCAGGTAATGTACCTGTGATCAGAATGTCTCTATTTATAGTTGTTTAAATAGGGTACGGTCATGGTATTGCTATTTGCTCTTGCTAATTGTATTTTCTAACCATTTTGCAGTGTTTATTTTCTGTGTGTAACGATATTTTTAAGATACACTTTGCATTTCAGATTCACATGCGACAGTTGTAGTTTTCTCTTAAGCATGATAGGGTTGGAAGGTATCTTAGAGATCATTTATACTAGCTTTTTTCAACCAGGTGTGCTACGGGAGTTGGGGGGGACAGTCATTTGTTAGTCAGGCCATTGGGGGATTTGAACCCCCACAAGCAGCCTGGTGTTCTCAAAAAACTGATGGTGTCCCTTGACAATTTTAATGCCTTGTCAGAACAAGGTTGAAAATAGCTGGTTTTGACTAACCCTCCAGTCCGGCAGCTGCTATAAGGATCTCTGACAGGCGATCACTTGGCCCCTGTTTGAAAATCTCCAGTGAGGGACACCTGCCTACCGAGGCTTGAGACAGAATCTTCAGTGCCGGACAGCTCTTTCAGTTAGGAAACTCTTCCGCATGTCTAGCCGTAATCAACTTCCTTGTAGATTCTAGTCCTGACCTCAGGACATACACAGAGTAGTGCTCCTGTAGTGTGCTTAATAGGAAAAAAAAACCCACATTAAGGCAGCAACCCTATACACCGGTGGTTCCCAACTTGGGGGTCATGACCTCCCAGGGAAATAGGAACGACTGTATTCGGTAGCCTCACAGAGATCACACCGCCACTGCCAAAAAGGGCTTTGTTAAGGTACCTGGAAGGGGGGGTAGCATGGCCTTTGGGGGGGGGCGTGATTCCCTTTGCAGGCCACCCCACTGCCCCAAACAGTTCCCTGTGGCAATCATGCCCGGATGTGGGCATGATCGCAAACCCGGACGTGGGAGTGATCACCACAGAGAGCTGTTTGGAGTAGTGGGGTAGCCAACAGAGGGGATCTCTATCTCCCTGGATGGCTACGCTATCTCGCGGTACCTTATGTGGTGGTACCCACGCGATCTCTGTGAAACTGTTGCTGCCCTCTCCCGCAAGGACTTACAGGGTTCCCGACCTTCCTGTAAAGGTTGGAAACCACTGCTATAGCACATTCTTGGAAGTAAGCCCAATTGAACACAATGGGACTTACTTCTGATTAGACACTTACAGGGTTGTCCTGTAAGAGACGTGGCTGTGAATAAATTTTACTTTACCTTTTGATCGTAATTGAGGAAGCACAAGTCAATACAGAATGTAGGCATGCAGGTTAAATGATGAAGTGCTGAAGCATATCTGGAAGAATGTACAGGGTTAACTTAGGGAATATGCTTCTTAATTAGGCTGCAAAGGGCCCAGCAGGCCCCTTGCTAAGCCTAATAATCATTAAGTACAGGTGCTGCTAGTTTTCTTTGTGAAGGCAGTTTTATCTTGCATGTGAACTTGGTCAATGAATTTAACTCACTTTGAATACTGAGTTATGAGCTTTTCTTTAGAACTGGGTAAATTCTAAACTAGAATTCAAATTTCTTTAGAATTTTCTTTAGAATTTTGAAAGCATTTTTGAGTACTTCACCGTGGACATGGTATCTGTGTAGCATGGTGTCTGTGTGCAAGTTATCACTTATATTGGAAACTGTTTTATTTATAAATAAAATATGGCTGCAGCCTGCAGTTTTTTTAATGCGCTATATTGAAGTGTTAACTTAATGTTCACTGCATATATTTATAATTGGAATTATGCTTATACAGATCCAAAAGGGTTGTTGTTGATGATATTATAGCAGAGAGAGCTTGGCCGTTGACATTTAGGCTGCCAAACCTCCATGCCTGCAAAAAGACTTAGGGCCCAATCCTATTCAACTTTCCAGCAATGATGCAGCCATGGCAATGGGAAGTACGCTGCATCATGTGGTGTGTGTGGGTGTGGGTGTCATGGACACCTCAAGTTAAGGGAACATTTGTAATGGGGAAGACAACTTCATTAGTTCTTGATGTGTTGCTAGCATTCCTAGTGTGTCTTGATTCTTAATTTTTTTTTAACTTAGCAGTTCTATGGAGAAGCAGAAGCTTTAGCAATGCTTTAAGTGTCCTCGGCAGCCAGATCCTTTCATTTGTCATTTGTCTCTTGGGATGTGCCGTAAATAAACCCTCTGTTGTCTCATAGTATTGTTCCCTGGCACATTCTAACAAAAACAACAAAACTGGCAGCCAGCACAAGCTGACTGCCAGGAAAGCAAAGGTGCCATTGACTTCAGAGGCATGTCGGAAAAGTATTTTTAAAAAGAAGAAAGCCCTGCCACAGCCACTTGCCCCCACATGAATTCAGGCTGTTTAAATAAGCGCTGTCTTAAGATAATATAGGCGAATGAGTGGGTTCCTGTGATATTTAACATTTTGCAGAGACTTGGAAGAAACATGGCCGCCTGTAGATTTGTCATGCAAAATTTGCTTATGGAGTTCTTCTTTGGAGGAAGACTAGAGCCGGCAGGCATTCTGCAAGTACAGGGAGTGCAGCGATGTTATGCTGCCGGAATGCTGGCGATGTTATGCTGCCGGAATATGTTAGTAAATTTACTGATCCTTATACTCATTGCTCTGCCTTTTCGCTTGCTCTATTCAACGTTTTGCTGTCTGCCATATTATTTGGGAGATTCCAAAAGACCCCATACTTAGACAGATGTTGTCCCTGTAGGCAGGGCTGTTTAGAGATAATTGCTCACACTCTCCTTACTGTCTGCTTTATACTTAGGTACGTGCTAGATCCTTGTTCGGCCAAATTCCCTGCTGGGCCTCCCCAAGGGCCCCAATGCCCACACTAGGCTAACTAGTTTCCCCTCCAGAGCAGCCTCAGAGATAGGCAAGAAGGAGGGGGTTCCTTCACTCACTGGGCCTCCTCTCTTCCAGCAGCTTTGTTTGGAAGCACCAGCTGGCCAGCCTCCTCCAGACTGCCCTCATCACCAACCTAGCTCAAGATACCCTAAGGTTAACACCAACAAACCCCACCACGAAACAATAGGCAGTCAGCTTGCCTAAACCACAACTGCCTCCTCCAATTGGTGGCTCCAGGGGCATGGCAGCCATACAACAATTCCCAATGATTATTCCCCACAATAACCTTACCTTCCTTTCTCCAGTCCTTCCTTTATCAAGTCCAACAATCCATCAGTCCATCCAACAGTCCTTCAAGCAGGCAGTCCAGCCAGCACTCCATCAGGCAGTCCACTCAGCCACCTTCCTTCCTATACCTGCCCGGTGCTAATCACCCTTCAATGATCCATCCATCCACCACCTACCTGGTGCTTACCACCTTTCCTTTAGCAATCCATCCAGCACTTACCTGGTGCCCTCCTCCAGCACCTACCCTGGTGCTTTACAGAAGCTCCTGCCTCCAACTTTATACTGAGGCTGGCTCTAGCCCTTCAGCCACACCCTTCTCCACCTGTGCTAACCTCCCTTATAGCCAGGGGCTTCATCAGCCTGCAGCTGTGCTCCTGCTGCAGGCAAAGACCTTGGGAGTTAACCCTGTAATCCCTGGCTTATTTGGACAAGGGGCCTCTGCTGATACCATTCCCTATCTCCTCGGGGTATCTCTTGCCTTTTCCAATACAATCCTGTGCTGGGAAATGGGAGGGTATTCACTGACTCTGCTAAATTGCAGAGGAAAAAATGATTTTCCTGTGGAGGAAACTGGGAGAGTGACAGTTTTCTTGCAACAGGCAATGGAGTTGTGTAGTATGAAACTTAACCTGCCTATCTGATACCTGTGAAAGTGTTATGTCTTTTTGTCTTGTATGCTGTTCTTTTATGCTAATAAAGAACGCATCATTGGTAGAAAATGGCTTTTAACAAGTTTTCAGGATTTAAGCAACAGTGAGATGCCTAGAATTGTAAAGAGAACTAAAAAAAACCACTCATTGCTTACTATCTTATAGTAATGAATTGTCTCATAT
>JAJKFI010000112.1:506579-537885 GCA_029204185.1 Lerista edwardsae | reverse complement strand
ATATATATATATATATTTGGTGTGTCCAAGACGTGGACTTGGCCTTCCCTGAAATACGGGCCTGCTTTTTCAATTAAAGGGTTTTATGAGGTTTTATAAGACATCACATCTCACACAAACTCTTCCATACTGTGGAATGTTGTAGGCTAGAAGAATGTCAAAAACAATGCAGGCCCAACTCGTAACAACTTTACAAGTTCATTGCGGCTGTGGACCTCCCTGTCTTGGTATTGTTCTGTTCGTTAACACAAGTGAATTTTCAATCAGAATAAGAAAATTTATTGTTTGCCTGGTTAATTAAATGTACCCTTGTAAAATGTAGGCTGTTTGTGTTCCAAAAGTGAAGTAATTGGGCACAAAGTGAAGATGCTGGGCACACTGAGGCATTATACAGATTTACAGGTTTATCTAATTCTCTTGAGTGTTGTTGTTTTTAAAATTAAATGTTCTTTTGTTCTGTGGGAGTTGGATGGTTTGTGTGAGCGAACGTGTAACAACGTGGACTGATGCAGCAAATATTCTGTGACTACAAATTAATGATTTACTGGGTTAATTTTGGGTGGTTGTTATATGTTAGGAACCCAACCAGCACATGTAGAGACTCCGTGCAAGCACAAGACTACCCTCTCAGTGGCAGTCTTAAAAGCCTTTCAGGAGACTCTTGCATATGGAACCCCGTGAGTTCCCTCTTTTAATTCTACTGAAATTATCTGGAAGGTTTGTTTTCTCATCTCAGCTATGGAACACCCTAACCGGGGAATTAAGATTATGCGTTTTTATTATGGCTTTTAAAAATTGCTTTTATATACAGGCGTGCCCTGGTATTCACTGATTCAATATCCATGGTTTCAATTATCCACGGATACCATGGATACTGAGACACCTATTAAAAAGATTGGGAAACATTAAACAGACCTCTCTCTTTTTTTTTTTACCTTGTTGCAGTAAAACCACAGATGTTCTCCTATCTTTAAAAAGGCGTCCCCAGTATCCACAGTTTCAGATATCCATGGTGGGGTCCGGAACAGAACTCCAGCGGATACCGGGGCATGCCTGTATTGTATATTTTAGTTGGGAATTGTAAGCTGCCTTGCGCATTTGCTCTGGCAGAAGAAAGGCAGGGTATAAATCTTTTAAATAAATAAACCCCTGCACGGTGATGCAGCAATGCCAACAAAGCACTCTCTGAAATCCTGCAGGGAGCTTTGGTCTTAGGAGACCTCCTTGGGGAAGGGAAAATTTGTTTTCCTGAGGTAAGCCTGGTGGGTCAACTTGGACCTGTACCAAGATGAAGGTGAAGGTGGATTGATCCTGGGGTTAGGATTATATAAGGTAAAGGTGGATTGATCCTGGGAAGGGGGTTAGGATTATATAAGGTGAAGTGGATTGATCCTGGGAAAGGGATTAGGATTTGGCAGCAGTGTCTGCTGTCAAACTCAACTCCTTTGCAGACCTGCTCCACCCATGCGTGTTCTGGAAGAGTGGACAACCAAAGAACGATGCCTCTGATACTGCAATAGGATATATGCAGGCAAGATCTGCAGTTCTGACTTTTGTAAAGCTAAAAGACTGTGCCTGGGGTCCCCAAAACGTCACTTGCCAGGGCTTCTGTCTTGCTCTTATGGTGGGCCTGAATTGGTCAATACCATGTGCCCATGTTATCCATGGAGTTCTGTTTCTGGAACCCTGTGGATACAGAAATCCATGAATGCTGGAATCAGTGGATTTTAGGGGCCCTTTAATCTGCAGATGTCAGGGGCTCAGAGCTATTTAAAGTGAACTTCTGGATTTTAGAGAAACTGGTCATTCTTTAGATAAGTGGTACCACAAATATGCTCGCAAGCCGGCAATTTCTTCAAAAAGAAGAAGTCAGAAACTCAAAAAAGGCTGCCCTTCTTCCACATTAGTTTTTCAAAATTTTAGAACATTTTCTTCATTTTTTTTTAATTTTTTCCATCATTAAATTATGTATAGCTCTGGGCAGATGCACGCTCACACCCAGAGTAACCTTTTGTTTATTTGTTAAAGAGACACTTGGCAGAGCAAAGTGATCAATCTCTTCCCTGTAGCAAGTCTTTTCTGTGCATATTTGGTTATGCGGGGCCATTGAGACACATATGCCAATAATCCAGTCCATATGCATAGTGGGTAAGAGAATGTACCTTCCCTACTTGGTGTGCCTATCCCTGAACCTTTGTGAGATGTCCATGCAGGTATGTAACAATTGACTACGAGTACCTCCTATTATTTCCCAGATTATACCTGTGATGTTGACTGCACAGTTTTGGCCTGCACACATATTTTATGCCCATAGGCTTTATTTCAACATTCTGCCACTTTCATGACTGTTAGCCCTGCTGAAAGCATGGTCTTGCTCTCTACTACATACTGTATATGGGCTAGTCTGGGAACAAGTATCATTTGATCCAGCTCAAATGGCATGATCAGGGCTCATGTGAAGTTATTTCTAACAGGGAAGCTTAGTGCTGCTGTTTTTGGAAAATAAATATTCTCATATCCCCTAATCAAGTGTAGGAGGAACATTTTTTGAAATCCATAAAATGGTTCCTGTTTAAATGGTTCTTAAAATTTTCTTAGATATGTCACAGCTCACCCTAAATTTAGAACAGGAAATATCTGTGGTACCCACATGATGTGAGTTGGCAAATATTGACTTCTTGGAATACAAACTGTAATTATCATTTGGTATGTCACAAACATTTTAATGAGGCTAATTCTGCTCTGAGATTGCTGGGGAAAAGTGAGCACCTTTAATTGAGGACTATGACAACTGCCCTTGAACTTTGCTTAAAGCTCAATAACTGATTTGAATTAATCGTTCCGCATTTTATCAATATTTAATGAAAATATTTTTCGTCCTGGTGAACCAGATATACAGGACAGCATTTTGGAGAGAATGTTGTGATCAAGCTTTTGCTCAGAATAAGCAAAAATTGTCATCTTTATTTCAGGATTTGTGAAGTGCAGAATTTGGAGATTCTCCTATGCACCTTCAAAAGATTGACTGCGGAGACTTATGCTGAGTCACTGCATTGGCCCAGTTAGTCCAATATAGTCTATTACTATAACTCACATAGCCTCCTTCGATTGCAGCCACAGCTTTTCCCCACCATTGTTTTCGTAATCCTTTAATTAGAAATACCAGGGATTGAACATGGGACCTCCTAGATCAGTGGTTCCCAAACTGGGTCGGTACCCACCAGTGGGTCATGAGCCAATTTAAGGTGGGTTGCAGAGTATCTAGAGCAGCCATATTGAAAATTTGGGAAGGTGGGATGTTGGAAAGGGGGACAGGCGTGTAGCTATTTTGCTTGTGTCAAGGTTGGAAATAGGCGTTTTTCTTTCTGATTCACTTTGCTATTGAAAAATGACTCAGAAATAACCCAATTTATTGCTGTATTCTCAGTAAAGCTGCAGGTTCTGGTGGCACAATGGCGGCACTTCCATCCATTATATCACTTCTGATGGGTCCTGGACAGAGTGTCATTCTAAGAAGTAGGTCCCTGTGCTAAAAGGTTTGAGAACCAGTGTCCTAGATGCAAAGCGAGTGCTCTTTTTACCACTCAACTACAGCTCATCCCAAAGTCCACAGCCCTCCTCTAAAAGCAGCGCATCTGTGCCCTGCCAGCGACAGTTCCAACAAAACCGCTGCATTCACTTTTGTAATGAATTTTATATATGACAGCTCTGACTTTACAGTCAGTAGCGTAATACTACTACTTCCAATAATGCAGTGGAAGCTGGGATTCTAGCAGCTGTTCAGGTCAATCATAAATATTTGCTGACTTAGCAGGTCCTCTGTTATCTCCTAAAAGCATCCCTTTTAAAGTTTAGAGTCCATATTATTTTTATATACTTACATGTACCCAAATATTATAATAATAATAATAATAATAATAATAATAATGATGTAATTGTATTATTGTAATGTAATAATTAACGTGTAATGCAGACTGCTGTGTGTATGGTTCTTTTTTAGTTGCCCAGGTGGCCAGTGAAGCAGAGCAGAATAGGGGTTGTTCTGTTTTGTGGCGGGGTTGAGTTGAGAGACTACAGTTTTACTCCTGATTGCCCCCGTCCTCTGCCATTTTAAAGACAATTTTAAAAAACATCCATTAGCTTTCCATTATCTTAGCTGAATGTTTCTCAAATTGTGGATTTGGACCCACTAGGTTGGTTGCAAGCCAATTTCAGGTGTGTCATGTAGCACCTATTAAAAATATGGGAAGATGGGACACTGGAATGGGGGAAGGCTATGTGGTTGTTTTGCTTGTGTCAAGGTTGCAAATAGGCTTTTTTTTCTTATTCACCTTGCTATTGAAAAATGGCTGAGAAATAACCCAACTTCTTGCTGCATTCTCAGGAAAGCAGCAGGCTCTGGCTTCACAATGATGACATTTCCAGCTATGGCATCACTTCCTTTGGGTCCCCAAAGTAAAACATGCTAAAACATTTGAGAACCACTGCCTTAGCTTAATACAATGAATCTATAACACACTTGTTAATTTTAATTTATACCCCGCCTTTCCCATGCCGAAGCAAATGCCCAAGGCGGCTTATATGAGCAGGCTAGTGTAAACCACCATTTTTTTCAATGGGGTTTTTACAAATCTACAATATTCTTGTGATCTGCCAATCCTCAGGCCTGGATGCTGCCTTCACAGTGTGGTTCTCTCCTTTGGCTGCCTGCCATCAAGCTTCAGCAGGCAATCGCAAGTCAAGCCTGGACAGGTCCTCAAGGTCGTACTCCCTTCTTTGCCAGCTGACCTCCTCACATACTCCACCGCAACTCTCACTTGCAGTGAGCTAATCAGCTCCTCAGCGACTCTGTTCTGCCACCACAGGTACTGCAGCTTGTCACAGCCTGGCATTCATCTCCCATCCAAAAGCAAACCGCAGATTTTCCTGCTTAGCTTCAGGAAACCAGCTTAGCAGCTCAACCATCAGTCCACACCTCCTGCCCTGTTATAATTGCTCCTGTTATAATTGCACAATTGTACCATCATGCTAACATGATTCCATACACATTGTATAGCCCAATTCAGGCTGTATCTGAAACATTGGCGTTTCTGCTGTCACTTTTTGAGTAACCCACATTGCTTGATTATGTATCAACCTTTGGAATTGCGGTCTGTTCTAATCCTAGTCACAGCTAAACCAAGCCAGGGTCATTCAGCTGTTTGACCTTGATTTATTTCATGTGTGGAGTTGGAGGTCGAAGCGTAAGATTTTTTCTGTTTGTTATAAACTAGACTTTTTTTCAGGCCAGACTGTTCTCTGAAGTATTTTAGTGAAGTTTTTACTGTAGTTCTGGTACTTTTTGCGAGTTGCTTCAGAAGGCTACTGCATTGCCAAAATGAAATATAGTTCTAGCTCCAAAGAATTTATAGAAATATTTTATTGTATGTCTGCTCTATTATTTATTCCTGGAATCTTTTTGAAAACTTACGGATCACCTTTTTTCTGTCCATATTTTAATTCTGTCCATTCCCCTTGATTAGAAAACAATGAACCTCTCATATTACAAATAGGTCCGCTATTCCCACACAGCATTTTTGAAGGCCCAGTGTAGGGATATGTGATCCCTTCCATTTTTGTGTGTGAACATTTTCAGCTGGCAGAAAAAAAAAATGTAACAGTGCACATCTGAGAGACCAGTCTACAAAAGCAACTCATGGCATGGCCAACGCCATGTACTTGGCAAAACTCATGGAAGGAACTCATGTTGGGAGGTTAGAAGAGAGAGAGAAAGAGAAAGAAAGGGAGGGAGGGAGGAAATAAGGTAAGTCATCGAGTATGGGTCATAGAATAAATGGGTCATAGAGTAAATGGGTCTATGGGTCATAGAGTAAATGGGTCATAGAGTAAATGTCAGTTACACAGAGCCCGCACCCTGATGCTTTTCTGCCTCCTGGACAATACACTGCCCCCCCAGTGTCCTGCAGACCTATTTTCCAATGCTGGCTTCAATTTGTTCAGGGGAATTTATTATTTTTTCCATTGTTAGACAGTGGATAAATTAACTCCCAAGGTCTTGAAATGTGAGGAATGCAGGTAAATTTTACTTCAGGAGGGAAAAGTCGGGGCTCAGTCCTGAGCCACTCAGTGTGAGTGGTATGAGCATACCGCCGGCACTGATGTCGCAAACATGCTGTAAGGCATGCTCAGTGCGGGCGGTAAGGGCTTACTGCCCATGCTGGTGCTCACCGCCCAGAGGCAACAATGCAGCAATGGCAGGTGGTTAGTGAACCGGCTGCCGGTATTGCAGGAATTCCGGGCAGGGCATGAGGGTGTAAAGGGGTGGGGGGAGCGGCAGAGTGGGGGGGGTGGGAGCAGCGGCAACCTTCACTGCTGGATCCCAGCCTCCGTGTCAGGCCTCGCAGCCCGACGTAGGGGCCCTTGCCTTTGCACTGGCAAAATAATAATAATAATACTCGTATTTATATACCGCCTTTCTTAGGTCATTAGATTACTCTAATGACTGTAACTCAAGGCGGTTTACATGGGCAGACTTTATTCATAAACCCTAAGGTTTTTACAATTTTACAGAAACGTTCTGTCTTACAAGAACAACACAAACAGATGGATCTTTCTGGATTTAGTCTTCTTTCTAGCCGCACGTTTGTCTTCTGCTGGCTGATAAGCGGCTTCTCTACTCCCACCAGAGAAGCACCTGACCCAGCACACTCCCCCTCTCACGAGGCAGCCAGAGACAGCTCAGCTTTTAATCAGCGGCAGTTTTTACAAGGTCTGTCGCTCACAGAGACTTCAAATACCTTGACACGGCCTGTACTCTGGCAGAACAGCTGAAGTTAATAAGGACGACATTTTCAACATCAGGGAACTTGGTTTATACATTTGTATTCCAGGTGCTAATAATTGTATTCATCAATGTCTTGATAGAATTTGTTAGTGATGGGACAGCCACCAAGAACATCTTCCTGCATGCTGTTTCTAGCCAAACATAGTACGTGGCTGTATTAAATTCTTGACTAAATTTTATGGTAGTAGTCAGTTCTCATTATCCACTTGGGTTAGGTTGCTGGCAACTCTAGTGGATTGCACAGTGTTTCTCAAACGTTTTAGTACTGGGACCCCATTTTTAGAATGACAGTCTGTCTGAGACCCACTGGATATGATCTGATGGTCAGATGTGAAGTCATTGTGACACCAGAGCCTGCTGCTTTCCTGAGAATGCAGCAATAAATCGGGTTATTTCTCAACCGTTTTCCAATAGCAAAGTGAATCAGAAAGAAAAAAGCCTATTTGTAACCTTGACACAGCAAAATAACCACACAGCCTTTCCCCTTTCCAGCATCCTATCTTCCCATATTTTGAATATGGCTGCATTAGGTGCATTGTGACCCACCTGAAATTTGCTCGCCACCTATCAAGTGGACCCATCTTAAGAAACACTGGGATAGCGCATTCGCAGATAATGAACCATTGATCCTATGGGATCAATGGGATTAGGTGCAAGGGATAATTTACCTGCCATCAGAAAATCCAGCAGACCCCTTCAGGAAGCCAGCAGAGTGCAGCAGGATGTGCCAAATGATCTTGGAATGCCGCACAGACCTTCCAGAGGCTGCAGGGACCTTCAGTACGGTGACGTGACCCATGCGGACCCCTTTAAAATGGCCAGTGGAAGCTTCCACTGGCCATTTTTAAGGGGTCAGTGCTGGTCGCAGGTGCCATTCTGAAGTTCCCTGCAACCTCTGGAAGGTCTCTGCATAGTGGATAATGAGAACAGAGGCACAGATAACAAGAGGTAGATAACAATTCTGCCTCTCGCGGATACGTGAAATTGCAGGTAGCAAATTCACATATAAATTGAACTGACTGTATCTGGGTCCCAGTCCATTGCTTTGACAGTTGCACATTTACGACCGCCTTGTAGTAAACATTTCTTATTAAAGTAAATCTACGAACGCTTGCAAATTGCCCAGTTGCTAATATTTTCAAGGGCTCTGTTCTTTACTGCCTTTTGCTGTAATGCGCATGATGCAATATGTGAATATGCATTGTTTCAAGGGATTGAATGGCTTGCCTGTCTTATACATTTTAATTGATTCCAGACTTTTTCCATGACATCATTACTACAGCAGACGGTTCTTGCAAATATGAACAGCTGCTGTGTACTTTTGGGTTGTTTTATGTTACAAAGCGTAGCAGCTTTTTGTGCCATACGAATGGTTACTGAGGTAGGGATCAGCTGCCTTTTGATGCAAAGCAAAGTGATCAGAGCCAGGCAATGAACCAAGAACCTTTTAATTGGTTCTGTAAAGGGAAAAAAAAAGAGCCTTCATATCAGCAAATTTTTAGAATGCTCTTGCCCTTCTCCCCTCCCATGGAGTCTTTTGATTTCAATTATCTAGTTCATTGGTTCCCAACCTTTATTTTCTTGCAACAAGACTCCCTTTTTAGATACAGCAACCTGTTGGGACCCCCCTAAAACCGAGGGCTGGAAGTGATGTCATTTAAGCAGGAAGTGAAGTGATGGTTTTAAATAAATCACATTTTTTGAAATCTGAAAGAACCCCACATCCTCTTTAGAATGTTCTGAATGTTTTATATCCAAGCGACATTTCAGTTTTGAGTTCAGTGCTTGATTCTGCACTTAGATCATTGCACAGATTATGCAATGTGGCCTCTCCATGCCATTGCTGATCAAGGTCATGAAGCCAAATTTTAGGTAGTCTTCAGAGTATTTACGTTCCTCTTCCCCACATGGTGAAACTTACCTAGGCATGCCAAGGGAAGGCGTGACATGCCTGCTCAGAAAGAGACCCAGGAGAGACTAGATCACACACAAACGCACACAGTAAGATGAGCCTATAGCAAGGCTAATTTCCCTTGCAGCCACAAGCATTGAGGAAGTGGCAGTTTAATGGGGAAGTCTCTTCCCTAGCCAAAATGAAGCTTCCAATATGGTGGTGCTCAGCTTTTTAAGATGGCTTCCCCAAGCTCTTTGCGACCTCTTGAAAATCAGCTTGTGACCTCCTTGGGGGTCCCGAACCCCAGATTGGGAACCACTGGTCTAGTTAGTATGATAAACCTAATATTGTTCAGATATGGTGTTTGTGCCAAAATATTCCTTTGGTTTCTTCAAGAACTATGCTCTTCATTTAAGTTATATTCTTTCTGTAATACTTGGGCAAGTGAAGTGGGAATTATGTTCTGTTTTCTTGTTATGTGTCTTATGGTATCTTATGTTGTGTTATATGGTGTTATTGTGTTTTACTAAATATGCATTTCATTCGTTGCCTTGGGCACTGGAAATGTGGGATATACAGTAAGTCATTTAAATAAATAGTTAAATCCTAGTAATCATGGAGAATTCAGATTTATTAGATTATTTAAAACATCTTCCCAAAGTGGGTGAATCTTTGAAAGTGAAGATCATTATTTTTGTTTCTGTGATCCAACAGTTTCCACTAGAACTGTTCTTTAAGAAACATTGCAGAGAATGGAAAATGGGAAGTTTCTCTGTTTTGCCAAAGGGAAGTGAGGTTTCAAGTATTTATTGCTTTATTAGAGCTTGATTGCTAGAGCAGGCATATACTGCAAGAGTTCATTCAACTACTTAACCTGCAGCTCAAGCTAATAAATCTGAATTAAAAAGGCCCCACTTATGTAGACACATTCCTGAATATCTTGCTTTTCAGATAGTTGTGTTCACCAGAGTACACACGTAAGAGTAAAACATATCTCCACAATAAGCCATTTACAACACTCATACTCCCATGTTTAACAAAACAAGAATTCCCACCATCATTCACTTGTGGTTCATATCACAGTACAGGCGTTTCCTGGTATCCATCGGGGTTCCGTTCTGACCCCCTCCTCGCTTAGATACATTAAATCCACGGACACCAGGGATACCCTTTAAAAAGGTAGGCAAAATAAAGAAAAATAGCTTAGCAAAACTGCAGCCTTGCTTAGCAAAACTGCTACTTTTTCAGGGCTGCAGGCAGCCTTCCAAGCTGCCTACAGCCTCTCCCTGGTTGTTCTGAGACACCTTCCTTCCCCCAATGTCAACCCCAGAATGTATCGCTACCAGGAAGAGAATGCATCACAATGTCATGTTATGTCTTGCAGGTTGATGACATACTTGGTTGTTCATGGAAAAGGATTAACAATGATTTGTTATTATCCAATATATTCATCAGATTTTTCTCCACCTGATTTTTGTATCCTTGAAATATGACCCCATTCCACTTACAAGGAACAATTTATTTTAGATTATGAATGCAGTTTGTGTGTATGGAGCATGGGAAATGTTTGCAACACTATGCGTGAAAACATTGTTTTGTGAATCATCCATGTCTTCAATGGGTTGACCGTTTAATAATACAGTTGGACAATAACAAATATTTCTGTATTCCTTCTACCCAGAAATGATTTGTTCCATTCTTCCAAAGCTTCTATAAAATCTGAATCTGTCCAATATACTGTATATAAATGCTGAATAAGTTTTGTATTTCAGGAGCAACAATAAGAAACCTGTTTCAATATTTGCAGCTAGCAAATGATTTTGTCGGCACTATTTTTCTGCTATGTGTCGTGATCATTGCACTAGCCACAATATGTATTCACAACTCTGTTGAATCGCTTTTAGAAACAGGCCATGAAACTCCTGACGAAGTGGAAATGCAGTTTGGAATTGGATAATAAAAGGAGTTTGAAATAGTTCCGTTACCCTCAAAAGCACAACTTATCTCATTTTGCCTTGTTTCAGCTAATGTCTCAGGGCGCAATCCTGTGCAGCGCTGGAATGGTGAGGCCGACTCGACAGCGCCATATCCAACGCTGCATAGGAGAGGCTGGACCGCCCCCCCCATGGCAAGGGAGCGTGTGCTCCCTTACTGAAGGGGAGACTCCAGCCTCCCCTATGTGCTCCTCGGATCTGCGCCCGCTAAGGAGCAGGCGCAGATCCAAAGAGACCGTGTGTCCCAAATCGGGGCCTAGTAGATGGGCTTAGGATGTGGCCGTATGGCCACCTCCCAAGCCTGCCCAAGTCCTGCCCCCGCCTCCCTCCCACCAATCCCCATCCCGATATGGGATGGAGCCTCCCTTGCGCCGACCAGCTTCGGCCGGCAAGTAGCGTCGGCTTCAGAGCTGGAGCGCCGACGCAGGGGTGCTGCTCGGAGCCCATGCACCAGCGCTCCACCACTTGCGTCAACACTATGACATAGCGTTGATGCAAGGAGAGATGTAGGATTGCGCTGCCCATCAGGTGCATTTCATTTTTGTTTCTTTTCCCATGCTGCTATTTATTCTCTATTTGTTCTTTTGCTTCAGTTCTCTCTTCTTTTTTGAAATCTTTTATCCCATTCTCTTTACTAAATACTTACAATTATCTTACGTATTTTTTCTTCAAGTTCTGCCCATGTTCTCCTGTTCCAGTGGTTCTCAAACTTTTTGGCACCGGGATTCACTTTGCAGAATGGCACTTGTGTCGAGACCCACTGAAAGTGATGTCATGAACCTGGAAGTGATATCATGGCCGGAAGTGACACCGTCAAGCAGGAAGTGCCATGTTATCAAACGACACTCCTGGAATGTAAATTGGCATTCTTGGACTGCAGTGATTGCAAACCATGACATATCCCTAACAGAAAGCAAGTTTAGGCTTTCTGCCTAATCTTTCTTTGATTAGGGCAGTCTGGGCAGGTTGAAACAGGACGCATCTGATGGTTTATCCACAAGGTGCCCATAAAATTATGTGGCTTGTCCTCATCTTACAAGAATTTCCAAGAAATTATCGGGAATTACTAGGCTGGTGTGAAGACTATTAGTGGAATGGGGACAATCCACATGTTGACTGCTATATGCCTTATTGCTCACAACGAAACAGTTGCTTGAAGGAACTTGTTTCAGCTGCCTCCATCTGGCAATATTATAACATGCAGACAAGTTCTGAGAATGCAGATCTTACTTATTAACAGCAAGGAGAACAAATTATACTGAAATATGAAAGGTAATAGCAATGTAAGCTTTTATGCTTGCCTTTGTTTGTCTTCTCTGTGCAGGAAGTGCTGCAGTCAGAAAAATAGTGAGTTTTATGAGACTGCACCTGGTGACTCAAGCTGTGCCTCTTGGGGTAAAAGTCATTAGTTGCCTTTCCCCTTGACAGCTCATCTTCCTCTCCTGTAGTGTACATTTAATTAAAATGACTGTAAATGGATAGTTCATTAGGGACTACAATGCGGAGTGGTCTGGAAAGCATCATCCCAGTGTTTCTCAAGAAGCACATACAGCCTCTCTAGTACGCTAGCTAGTTAGGGCCCAATCCTGTCCAACTTTACAGGACCAATGCAGCTGCAATGCAACCCCAAGGCAAGGGAACAAACATTCCCTGACTTTGAGGAGGCCTTCGTGACTGCCCCTCTATTGCAGGATGTAGTGCATGCCCCATTGGCACGGTTGCATCACTGCTGGAAAGTTGGATAGAATTGGGCCCTAGTTCTTTCCCGGAGCATCTAGTGTGGCTGAAAGCACAGTATGATGTCATCAAACTGATTTTTCTCTTTCCTGCTCTGTGTGATTAGCTGCTATATCTAGGGATGGGCAACTCAGACAATGCAATGATGACATGATAATACAAATAGTCTTTCGATAATGCTTTTGACTGTGCAATGTGTTTCATGTGTATTATTTTGATGTTGTCCTTACAACAGTCCTGGAAGGTTACAACTTACCCGATAAGGTAAACAGGTATTGTTATTCATATATTTCCACTGGCTGGGGGTGAAAGGGAGTGGCAAACAACAACAATGTAGAGTGCAATCCTAACCTGGAGTTAGGCCAGCATAGTTTGGCTGGCACAAGGGACACCGTAAAGTATGTTTAGACTACTCTTGGAGTCAGAGAGGTCAGCACAAATACGTGCGCCATGACTCCAAGAGTGGTCCAATAGTGTTTTACGGTGGTCCTTGTGCAGGACAAACTTGTGCTGGCCTAACTGTGTCAGCCTAATTCCAGGTTAGGGTTGTGCCCTTCGTGAGTTTGACAGAGGTGGGATTGAACTAGTGACAATCAGATTTACAGATCAGGAGTCACTTTGCTACAGTTGCTCTCCTCTCACATGCAAAGTTTCATTAGGGATTAGAGTGGGTAAGGAGGAGAACTAGATGGGCAAATGTTGTTTTCAACAGTAGCACATTTCTTTGTAGTTCTTCCCTAAGTGACTTGTTGCCTACAAGCAGTGTGATCATGCAAATTGCTGTTTATTTTCTCATATTCATTGCTAATTACACAGTGTGACTTGGGAAATGGAAAAGGTATTAACTCTGAAGACAGTGTAAGTCAACCATCTGCTATGCCCTGACACCTATTTAACAACGATCAGCTTTTAACTACATCATATTGTTTTAGCAGACATACAGTCTTCTGAATTCGTTTTGTCCAATAAATACTTATTGACATATTACTTCAAGTTGTTTTTAAAAAACATTTTAAGAAAACATGCTGCCCAGCTTTTACATTTTTCATTCAGGCCATCTCAAGGCATAGCAAGCTTTTCCCAAGAAGTCATATGGAGCAATAGTCAAATTACGTTTTCTACCAGGCTTATTTTTCTATGCAATCTATTCATCTGAAAATTGCTAGGGCATGCTGAAAAGATGTTAGAAGGATGGTAAATGGTTTAAATTTTATTTTAAATATGGACATATTGAGTCTGGACCTCAGAATGTTTGATCTTAGCATTAAATATATAGGAGACTGGATTCTTTCCAAGTATATTGAAAAGCCCTTACTTTCTTTGTCTAGCTATTTACAAGCATTACTCCCACACTATATTTCAAACAGCTTTGTGCCAAAATGTATACCTTTGTAGGGTGAAACTCCAGAAGCTGTTATCCTTTGTTCTGTGTGAAATAAAGTGAGTCTTTTCTGCTTCTCTTGCCTAATAACAGCAAACACTTTGTCTTTTTTCTTTCTTTTTGGATATGTTTCAAAGAACCTTTCCTCTCAAATCCATGGGTGGAATTGACACCATCATTGGAAAGTATTATACTGTCAAAGAACATACGTTAAAGGTATTGAGGTACATTGGAAACTCTTCCTATGGGGTTTGAACAATTACGGCTCTTTCACATATGGACGTTTTTAGCACTTTCTGTTGTAGTTTTCAAATATCAGCATCCACATGCTGATCACCTGCATCCTTGTGCTGATCACCAGCATCTTGCATCTCCTAAACACCACTGCTATTACTTCCCTTGGTATTTATATTTAAGTTACAAAAAAGTAGAATCTGTACACAGATCCCTAAAACACCTAGGGCTTTCCAGCTTTAAAAAACCAAGTTTCCGGCACTGCTATAGCTGTGCCAATGAGGCATGTGCTACATCCTGCAGTTGGAAGTCAGTCATGGAGGCCTCTTCAGGGTAAGGGAATGTTTGTTACCTTACCTTGGATCTGCATTGCCCTTACCCTGGTGATGGAAGGTTGATTAGGATTGCATCCTTAGGGTGCAATCCTAACCTCACTGGAATAGCACGGGCTAGTGGACTTGCGCTGTATCCAGTGCAACTTGGGATTGCCCTGAATCATCCATGTGGCAAAGGCATGTTTGCCTCTATGGGGCAAGGGCCCGCCTCCCGGACCACCCTCTGCCTGCCCAGTTCCTCCCCCCTCCCCCCCAGCACCGTCCCTGAGCAGTCCGCCGTCAGCTTCTCCCAGCTCTACAGGACCAATGCTGCTGCCTGCATTGGCCTCTCAGCAGCAGCGCTGGCGCGAAAGTCCCTTACAGCTTTTGCGATAGCGCAGGGCCGATGCAAGCCACTTGGCAAAGCTTGGCAAAGTCTGAATAAATTATGTGAAGGCCGCGAAGAATAAGTGCTCAAGAACATTGCTATTTTTTAATTGGTTAATGTTTTCCATTCTAGGATTTGGGGTTTTAATTAGAGCCTTCTTTTGGTCTTGCTCATGACTCTCATGGTTGACGGCATAACTGCTTGCACGTATGCTGGCAATGTGCTTGAAGAAGGAATTTAATGCTAACTGAAATGTTTAGTCTGCTTTAAGTGATCTCCACTCACTGCGTATCATTGTTTCATTCCCTTCCCCCTACCCATCCGTGACTTCCCAGCAAAGGCTATCCAGCTGGGAGAGCAGGCGGACAGGCAGGCACTGCAGCTGTTGGTGGACATCAAATCTCCAGAATAAAATGAACTACCTGTGAAAGGGGGAAATCACATTTCTCTCTCTCTTCTTCTTGGTGCAAATCAGTTTAAAAACAGAGAAGAAGGGGAAAAGGGATCTCAAAGGGCTTGTGGCATATTGCAGTAAAGCAATATATAAATAAAGTTGCCTAGATTGACATTAAAACACTGGACTAAAGTACATCTGAATCTGAAAGCTCTGTATTGTACATCTAAATGTAGACAAATTCAAGCATCCATCATGCTGGTGTTACTTCATGGGCAGCCTAATTGGACAACTCCCCATGTGCCAAATGCAGCCATGCCAATGGGTTGTGTGCTGCATCCCTGTGTGTGTGTGTGTGTGTGTGTGTGTGTGTGTGTGTGTGTGTGTGTGTGTGAGAGAGAGAGAGAGAGAGAGAGAGAGAGAGAGAGAGAGTTAGTTTTGAGCTGCAAAAGTCTCCTTCAGGTAAGAGAACATTTGGAGCCTTGTTCCGAATTAAGCCCTTGCCTCTCCTCTGGGTCTCCTTGGACCTACATCAGCTATAGAGCTGGATATATAGCAAACCCAAGAAGGCAAATGAAGGCCAGGATACTGTCCCCGTCCAGGAAGCAGTGCTTATATAATCCCCTTCCTGCCCTCCTGTCCTGCCCCAGTCTCCTTGCCTTATTCCACCTGCCTGCGGTCATGCTGACTTACTTGCGTCAGGACTCTTTCTCCAGTTGCTGGAGCATGGAACCAGCCGCATGGTGTGTCATGTTTTGTGATAGCTGCGATGTTTTGTGGTAGCTGCAACTAGTTCCAGCAGTGCAATGCCGTCTTAGAATTGTGTCATTATTCTATATATGAAACCTGTTGCAATAGTCTACTCAAAGGTGGTAAAAGGTAATGTAAATGCATATGTATGCCTTAGGATAACAATGGTTAAATTAACTTTTCCACCGCTTCCGTATTCCTGATTTCATGGTTTGAATGAATTGCTTATCTGGCAATATTTTATATAATGTATATAGTAGAAAGGAAATACATAGTTTGTGCAACCCAGAGGTTCCACATGCAGAAAATTTATGTTCTGTGCCTTGTACACATAATAGGCAGTGCCTATCCCCATCTGAAACATTTCCCTTTCTAAGAAGAGAATGGGATGTGTTTCCATGCATCTGCAAATGAGAGAGGCATTGTATGCCAGACCCTGCCAGATTGACAGCATACCTATCACCCCCTGTTTTGCTTGCAAATATGTGCCCCATTTTATGTCTTGAATTCATGAGGATGACCTATTGCCCTGGCCTAAATTGTAATGTTCAAAACTGCCTAAATAGAATAAATGAAGCTGTGAGGAACAGAAGTATCTTAATACTCTAATCATTGTGTAAAAAAAGAGGAATTTCCTAAAATGCAGCTTTTCTTGTCCTTGTATAATGTTCTGCATCTGCTCCAAATCCCTCCTCCTTCTCTTCTGTTATTGGTTCAGAAGTCCAGTCCTTTTACTTTGCTCACCTGACCCGAAAAGTACACAAAGTCATGCTGATAGTCTCTTTTTAAACTACTGGAAATATTCCATCCTGAATTTATCCTGTACAAAGCACTAATAGGTTAGCAATTTATATAAAGCATTTTTAATTTTCAGTTATTTGGGCATCACAAATTTCAACTTCTTAATGTTCAAGAACCAGATCTGATTCAACAACTGTTTTAGGAATGTTTTTCAGACTTTTTTTTTAAATAAGCAGAAGGGGTGAGGCTGATAATGATTTATGTAATGAGATAATCCATGCCTTTTTTTAATTCTAATGTTACTTTTAAAGTATTGCATGGATTGATGACTTTCCTAGACAATCCTGTATCACTACCTCCGATTTTCACTTGCGTAGTCTATCTTGTAACCTTAGTCTGAATCTCATGAAAGGTCCTATCAAAAGCCAATGGAAAACTCAATGCAGATTTCACTGTGCTCTGTTCTGCCAATCTGACTCAAGCCTGAGCTGAAAGCATGATTTTCTCAGGCAGTGATGGTAGTTAATCATAAAGGTCATTAACATCTTTGCCCAAAGTAGTGCTAATTATTTCCCACAGTGATGGTTTCTAATGTGTGAAACCAGTTAAAAATCTGGCACCTTGTTGGTTAAGCAAAACTAGAGTAGTTCCTGCCAACATAGATGCTGGATTCAATAAATCTTTAATATTCTGAAATTAGGAAAAAAAATGTGGCCTGAGATGAAACACACACACAATTTGTTCTTATGCTAGGGACTTAGTTAACTCCTTCTGTATTTTAATGCTGGTAACACTTAGTAAAACTGCAAGTCTAATTCAAGTTATTATTATCGCAGATAGACATGTTGTGTTTTAAAAATGTAAGGCAGATGCAACCAATTTGTGACCCAGAGAATCAAGCAAATCCCTCTTTCCATGTGACTTAACACCTCTTTCCTCAGGGTAAGCCTCTGCCAGCCCAGAAGGTCAACCAGACCACTGGGTCTGACATTTAACTATTTCTACTATGGCAACTGCTAAATGTACCTGCCAATCCCATGCAACAGCGTGGTTATGTGGCTGTGCAATTAGCTAAAAATGGTACACCACTTTGCAGGGAGCTTTTCAAGTTACCATAGAAACACAGGCGGCTATCCTAGCTTCTGCTGTCCAGTGATGAAGAGACTGTCACCAGCGATAGTCTACCACCTTCAGAAGAAGATGTTCCAATACCGAGCAGTGCTCAATCTTCCAACGTGACAGCCCTTCATATATTTATAGTTATCATGTCACTTCTTAACCTACTCTTTTCCAAACAAAAAACATTCCTAACTCCTTCAACCCGTGGTGTTCCGGGGTGGGGTGGGGCAGTGGGGGACATTTTTCACAGGGACCGCCCATGCTGTGTAAACAGCCCCTTCCATGCATAATCTTTTACAAATATTTATACAGTTATGTGTAGTTTATTTTCATAATGTATTTTTGTTTGAGTAACGGGGGCATTTAATCTGTTAAATTCAGAGTTTGTTAATTTATAAGGAGGAAGAAGCAGACAGAAAGCACAACTCCAACGCTTCCTATGTCCCTTCAGAAATTACACTATGGAACAGCCTATTTATTAAGTGTTCAGTCCATAGTTTTGCAGCTAATAATGAATAAGCACCTACAATGATCTGTCAACAGTAAAAGCCTTTAAAGTCATGTATGATCTTCCTGTCTACTCCCAAGACTCTAAAGTATTTATGACTTGAAAACAAAGATCCTTAGAGTCAGAGGTAAGCAACTTGGTGCTAAAAGAGCAACAGCATGCCCATAAAATGGAGAAAGGAGAAAATAGCTAATAATTGCCCTTCAGTAGGCTGCACTGCATCCTGACTTTTTTTCTTCCAAACTCTATCCCTGTAATCCCCTTTTGCTGAAAGCCCCAGTTCCCTGTGGTCTTGCATAATATAAACAGTAAGCTCTCACATCACCTACATTTTTCATGTGCTCATTAGTCTGTATGGAATGTACCACAACTGCATCATCATTTTGACCAAACAAAGAAATCAAGGTTTCAGCCTCATGCTGTTGGTAGCAGTTGTGGATGTTAATGATATGCACAAACACATATTTGACTCATTTATGCTTCCTGTATTTGCACTTTTCAACATCAGAGCAGCCCAATCCGATTGAATGCTGGCGCAGTGGGGCTGAATGGCTTATGCCTTATCCAGCACTGAATTTGGAAAGGCTGGAGGTCTTATGTCAGTCTCCAGCCTGCCCAATGGGACTACTTGAATCAGCACCAAATCGTTTTAGTTTTATTAGTGTACTACCAAATTTAGTAGTGTCCAAATTGTGCTGAGTGAGACTTTTGTGACTGAATGTTTTCTGTGCAAAGAAACAAATGTTCTCCAAAAAGTCTAACCCAAACCTTATCTCCTCACAGACTTTTTCTAGTTGTCATCGCCCCTTCGACAGGTACTTTGGCTTCATTCTGTCTACATTTCATGAACGTTCGTGCTGGCTATGTGATGCAGCTACTCAAGAATCCTGTAACCAACATGGCACTGTGTAGCCAATGAGATTTGGCTACATGACTGAAACAAAAAGCCAAATCAGCGGGAGCACTTACACCTCCACCTGGAGTGGTAGAAAATATCTATCTCATTTTATAGGCTCCCAGCATTATTGCTAAAATAGGGATGCATTTCATTGGGGGTGAACATTTTTCATAAAGCATATTCCATTTTGACTCAGACTTAGCCAAATGATCTGATGTGACTTCCAAGTAATTCTAATGTTGGCATCTGAGAAGCATGCATGTGACTTAAGTTCTCAGGAAAATCTTGTCACCTCATGGAGGAGGTGGTGCCAGGAGAAGCTAGAAACTAAGGGCCCAATCCTGTCCAAATTTCCAGCATTGATGCAGCCATTGCAATGGGGTAGGCATTGCATCCAGTGGGTTGGTGGCCAGTCACAGAGGCCTCCTATAGGTAAGGGAACCCTTGTTCCCTTAACTCAGGGCTGCATTGGCACTAGAATGTTGACTAGGATTGGGCCCTAAGTATATGTAAGACCCCGCTGGGGAAGAAACCTGCAGATTAAAGACCAGGATGAAGAAGAATGATTTGGTTAAAGGTTTGTGAGCTAGAAGACCTGAAACATTCTGGTTCCCAAACTGTGGGTCGGGAGACCCACCAGTGGGTTGCAAACCAATTTCAGGTGGGCTCCAAAGCACTTAGAGCAGCCATATTGAAAATATGGTAAGATGGGACACTGGAAATGGGGAAGGCAGTTAGGTTGTTTTCCTTGTGTGAAGGTTGTAAATAGGCTTTTTTTCTTTCTGATTCACTTTAAGTAAGTATATTGCCAAACAGTTTTTGTGGCTCAGTGAAGAGTGAGGGGGGAAGGTAGGCATACCACAGCGGACTTAAGTTCATAAGAATGCTATTTTATTGATTTTATAGAATATAGGTAACGGTTTGGGGCACTCTGATAAGACTCCTGGTTTCCAGAACACTACAGGCCCTGTTGCCAAGGGCAACACTGTCAGCAAGGTGCTGAACTCCCAATGAAGGGGCGGTGAAGGAGAGACCATCTGGGGAATAAGGGCAGCCAGGCCAAAGAAGCTGAGACTGGCAGCTTTTCAGCTGGTCAGACAAGAACAGTTGGGAACCACAGAACTAATTCTGGGACAATTATACTTATAGGTATTAATTCTAAACTAGGAAGATTTGCCTCAGTTTAATTCAGCAGTATTTTTCTGTTACTGTTTTTGCACATGTGCACTTGCGCGCGCGCACACACAGAACACTTCTGTCAGTTTGTTTGTTACCCCTAATGGATGAGAGTTGGCCTGGTGTGACCATGGTCCATTGAATCACAACAGGTGGAAAGAACAAGGATAACTCTTTATTCTTGTGAGATACGTCTTAACAATGGCTAAATGCCCTGGATTGTCAAGAACACTCCCCAAGGGGAGGGTGGAAACCTTATTTATAGTACAATATTGTTACAGCTCTCAGGGTTACTAGCGTAACATGTTCAAACATTTGACCTGAGGGCAAAACATCCCTGATTAGGCTGGGAACATTTTGTATGGTGTTGTGGGCTACATCTCGGGCCTGAGTGCCAACAGGCCTGGCGAGCTTCTTGAGGCTTTTTCCGTTAAACCCAATATGGCGTTACTTTCGCCAATAATGCCCACCCACCTACCATACACAAACACACAGAATGAGGAAAAATATGTAAATAAATTAGCTTTTAGCCCAATCCTATTCTTCTCCTTCCCTGCTGATGTATCCATGCCACCAGAGCACATGCTGCATCCTGCAAGGAGGGCAGGCCCAAAGGTCTCTTACCTGGTCCCTTTCCTGAGACTAAGCCAGAATGGGTCTATTAAGACCCGCACCAGCAATGTAGCTGGCTCAACTCCAAGTGGACCCAGGAAAATGGATCCAAGCCTGAAAGTGGGATAGGATATCAGCGGTGCCAATACCACCCCTTCCAGATCTGTTCCATCCTGATCTCCAGATTCCTCCCCCTTCCTTCCTCATTCCTCACCCTCCCTGCCCCACTTTTGTCCCCTCATGCTGACTTATCTATAAGGGACTATGCTAGTTTTGGCAGTATAAGACCCTTATAGGTGTTGGTCATCAGTTGACCTATTATAGTATGTTGCCAATGTCCCATGCAACATATTCTGATGTTTACTGAAACAGCTTTGAAATAGTCCAGTTCACAATATGGTTAAGCCATGATATTTAACTGGTATTGGATTGTACTCAGTGAGATTCAGTAAATCAAAATGGTTGTAAGTTGTGCGTATGGTAATGTCTGTGTTGTTAAAGTGGCATATTTATTTTTTGGTGATAATGTATAATATGTGATGTTTGGAGCCAGTTTCTGATGGAATCTGTAAGCAGTATTCATGGATCAATTAAAATATTTCATTAACAATATTTGGATTATTGGCACTCATTAGAGGATTGTCAATTACAGTACCATAAAGCTCTTAAGGTGTGAGTGAGTTCTTACGGAAGTAAACAGAAATGTTACCCACATCTGCTTCATTTAAACTGATGTCTACTTAGGATGTTATGTTTGGAAATCGACTTTATATGGAGAAATGCATTTTTCAATGCAATAAATTCTGTTAGCAGCATTATTTTAAAATTTCTTTTTAAATATAAAAGGGACCAATCTTTTTCTTTATGTCACAGAAAAGCTTACTACTCAAATGTTTGTGTCCTTATTTTTCACTGCGGAAGTATGGTCTAGCTCATCTTCTCACTTGCTGCATCATGAATTTTGAACTAGATATGCAGTCTAGCTGAGTTTAATGCCACTCTGCATTATATTTATTTTTCTCAAATATATAATAGCAATAACGCTTTGCAATTATGTTACACTTTGGAATGCTCAAAGCCCTTCACATGAGTTACTTCAGATTTGTAGCAATTAGTGATACCATTTGGCAAAGCACCTTTCAATGTGCATGGTTTTAATTTTCAACCATATATTAACCAAATGTAGGGCTAAGACACTAAAAAGAGTGCTGTGAACATACTTTCAAATCTGACCTCACTTTTTGATCTTTATGTGTCTGTAACGTTCCAGATTACTGAAAGCTAGGGTGCAAACCTATTCTGTAGTTAGGCTGGCATCAGTGGCACAAATGCACCATAAAGCACATTGGGACTACACTCTTGAGTCAAGAAGCCTGGCACATGTCCATGCAATGGCCTCTCTGACTCAGAGAGTGGTGCAAACGTGCTTTAAGACGCATCTGCAACACTCCTGGGCTGGCACAAATGACTTGTGCTGACCTAACTCTAGGTTAGGATTGCGCCCTTACTGTGTTATGGTCACCCAGTGAAACGAAGGAACGAAGCTCCTCACAGCTTTTTTACGAAGATAGTATGAAGTTGTGTTTTGGGTATTTCCTTTCCCTCTAGGAGGAGTAAAAGCAGTTAGTGTTGGCAGCAGTGGTAGTATGAAGACAGTTTAACAAGTCACTTCCTTCTGTACTCCCTCGTGTCCCCTCCCTTTGTGTGCTGAAAATTCACTTGTTACTTATGCCGCTCCCTTGTCCTGCTGCTTGAAAAATAGTCTTCCATAACTAAAGCATCCTTCCATTTCCAGCAGGCAATAGTGGGGCGCTGAGTTCCCTAAAACCAGGAGCAGCTAGAGAGCTGGAACAGCTAGCTAAGTGCTTGTAACGGGGGTGGCCAAAATTGCTTAATGTAAAAGCCACATACGACAAACTTCAGATGTTTGAGAGCCTCAAGACACGAACGAATTCTACGCATATGTTTTTATTGTATATGTGCATTTTGTTACAACATTTTTATATAAATACTAAGAAGAAAAACATATACATAGTAATTGTAATGTATGTAGTTTTTAAAATGTTAATTTGTCTTTGTTTCAAAAATCACAAGGCGAATGATATTTAAAATTGAAATTAGTATTTACATTCAAACTTTATACTTCTGTTTTAATCCAGTGGACTCTCAGTTTATACCTGGTAAATAATTATAAACCTTGAAAATTTTTTATTTACATTTTATACTAATTTTCAAAAAGAGCTCAATCAGCATATTTCCACAAGCCGTGCATTATATGTCAAAGAGCCATATGTGTCTTGCGAGCCATAATTTGGCCATGCTGGACTATAGCATACCAATTTTTGATTGGTTATTATGCAGTAGGCACCTACTGTATATGTTGAAAAGTGAGTTCAAAGTGCATTAACAGGGCTTTGACCCCCTTGATGCATGTTGTACGTGTACTCCACCCTTAGATGCTCTGGATAGAACAGCCCTCTAAGAGCGCAATCCTAAACTGGAGTTAGGCCAGCATAAGCTAAGCCAGCAAAGTTTGACCTGCACAAGGGCCACCATAAAGCATGTTTGGACTACTCTCAGAGTCAAGGAAGATGGCTTACGTCTGTGTGAATGAAGGGGGCATTTGACATCAGTGAGATCTTTGCTAGCTAGGGAGAAATATAGGAAATGTGCATTATGTAGTTCAAAGTTAAGTGCAACTGTTTGTCCACAATCTGGGGAAAATGAAAGCTAGGACAAGACAAAGGCTATTGGGCCAGCAACAGTAGTGAAATAGATTGGCTCAAAGTTTGTAGGTAAACATTTAGTCAAACTGCCACTAACACCTGAAGATTTTGTTTTCCTTAGACTAGATAATTGCCACTTAATTACAGGCCTGGACTCCAACATATACTGAATGTTGCCAATTGAAAATTTGGATGTAGAATTTCTGCTGTCCAAACCCTGAGCCAATTCTCTATTTCACTCTGGCTGCCTTGACTTAGCCTCCAGCCAGATTGTGGGCAAGTCCTAGCCAGACTGTGGGCAAACTGTTGCACTTAACTTTGAACCACATGGTACACATGGTACTGGATTTATTGGTTTAGATCCTAAGTTTTGTTCCATTAATGAATTGCAACTTCCCACCTCTACTTCCCTTTGCACCCCATCACCAGAACCTATTCCTAAAGCGGTTGGGAGATTTTCCAGAATAAAGAGACACGGACAGGCTGCAGGAAGAGGGGGCCAGTGAACATTGGATGCTCCCATGCTAAAACATAAGTGCTTTCCAAGTATACTAGTGTGCAATATGCAATAGCTTGGGATTCAAGCGCCTACCATGCCATTTAAATTACTTCTTCATTCTTGCTGCATTGATAAAATCTGCACACTTATGAAAATAAAGCACACTGGTAGGTTTTTTTTTCTTGTAAGAAGCTTGTTTTAAAGAATGTCCTTCCAGAAAATTTTGACATCCACATTATGCAGTAATTAAATTTAATGATTCTAACAGAATAATATTTAGATACGTAAAGCCGTAAAGGGGGTTGGAGATTAGGCAGTTTGGCCAAAACAAAGGTAGTTCTTCCCTCCTCCTCGTTTTTTCCTTTCCACCTGCTTGGACAAAGCTCTGTTTCTTTAGACAAGCCTCATAATTACCCTTCTGTGCCTGACTTGAGCCTCCAGGAAAGGCCCACAGCATCTTGTAAAGCTGGCAGCAAAATGGTATTTCCAGGCAGGCACAGAGCTGCAGGGTAGGGAGCCAATTCATGGCTTTGTCTGAGCAGCTGAGGACTTCAGCCGAGTAATACCATGGTGTACAGTAACACAGACCTGTGCCATGAACAAGTAAAGCAGTAAGCAAGTCCTGCAGCCAATATTTATAGACCACTACGTAGCAGTGCTAGAAACAAGAGATACATGCACATATGTGGGAGGGGAGTAAGAGCAAGCCTGAGCTGAAATGAAGGTGGATTTGTAGCACAGTTTGGGATTTTTGTAGGTTGAGTTTCTTTGCATTTATAAAAAGTGCATTTTCCCCTCCTACCAGGTGTAAAGCTGCTTTTGATGGTGAATCATATCAATCCTTGTTCTAATGACGCAGAGGAAGCAGAAGTAAAGGAAGAATTCTAAAGGTATGTGACTTCTTTCAGTTTCACCTTTGTACCGAATGGTGTTGCCTGGTTGCATTGCAGTGCCCATTTGAGAGCAGCACAACAATGAGAACACTGGAATACATTTTGTGATTGTTTTTGTTAGCCCTGCCTGTTGGTTTATGACTGTTCTGGTGAGTCCATGTGAGCAAGATATGTAGCTGGTGGAAACAATTTTCATCCACTTCATGCACTAGAAAGAAGACATGTAGTGATGGTGATGGAAGTTTCAGGATTCCATCACATCACAGGTGAAACCTCATATGGCTGAAAATGTATGTTTGAGTTCTATATCTTGTCATTTTCTGCTTCTAAGCATCTGATGTAACAATGAGGTGTCTGAATTAGTGCAGGTGTACTAGGGACTGGTTGAGATACTTTCTTCCTTCACCCATTTATAAATAGCTAAGAGCCAAAGCACTAGGTAAGCTGTCTTACTTGGTGTACTGCTAACTTTAGCTCAGCATCATTGCAGCAAATCTGTTTGCTTAAACCGAAGTCTTCCGCAGTTATGCATAAATGTGTGGCAAGTGGTTTTGGTTTTGAGCAAAAATAGCACATGGGGTGATTATGCAAAACCCTGTTCCTTCCCTTGACTTACAGCCCCACACTATGTTCTCCCCACTCCCACAATTTTCTCAGCTAAGCTCCAGTGCCAGAACTGAATTCACTTGGGAGAAATGTATTTGGGGAAAGGCCTTCAGTGTGCAGAGGATGTTCACCCATTTGCTGTAAAAATCAGGCTTCCCCCAGCCTTCGTGCATGTTTGGGACAACAGGTTGAACAAATGAATCTGCCTCAGTCATGTGAAATTTTGTCTCAACTCTGAGAGTCAAGGCTACATGTATAAACTGTTACTGGAGGAAAGGGAGAACTGTCAATAGCAATGATCCCTGCAGGAAATAAAAAAAATGTTCTGGCTTTCACGGTGGTGGATGTGTATGATAAGAGAAAGGATATGTGATTTAGCCAAATACCGTACCTACAAACAATATGTGAACAAGGAGCAATTTCACTGGAAACAACCTTCACTGGAAACAACCTTTACCACAGTTTCTTTGCATGCACAGTTCAGGGGAATGTATTGAGAGCCACAAAGAAAGGATATATGGAAATGAAGATTATCCAATGCATAAACATAGCCTTATGTATTTTTCTCATGTGCAAATTCATTTACTCAGTAACATTTACCTACTGAAGTATAGTTTTCAATTGTCAGCACACTTTTTTTCCCTTAAACATAAAAGAAAGAGGAAAAGCAAGTGACCTGTAGTCTTTTTGAAGCCTTTTTGCTGCCTTGAGCACTTGTGCATGTTCCCCATGGGTCCTTTGAACCATATCTCAGTTCAGATAATGTGAGCTGGATGTCCCTATTTCAGATCTCACCTCTCATGAATTCAGTAGGTAGGGTCAAATGAGACAACACAGTGGAAAATCCATGATCAGTTCTCCCACATTTTGTTTAAAAGGGCAAATGGGGCCTGGTGTGTCACCCTTTCTACCTGTGCCATTTTCCAAATAGCTTCCCTCCTTCCCTGAGCTACTATTTGCCCTGCAAGATACGGAAAAAGTAATTTGCCTTTTCTAGCTGTATCCTCAGGCAAGCAATGATTGCTAAATGAAAACAGTGAAGATGGAAAGTTCTCAATGGTATAGCATGAGGTAGAAGATATAGTAAATGTCAGCCACCTTCAAATGAAAACTGCTCCAAAGAAAGAACCTCCTGATTTAGGTGCACTTGTATACCCCTTGAGATAAATGGAAGGTTTAAAAAATAATTTAAAGGGGTTTCTGTCAGGAGAAATAATTACACTCTTGCAAGTAAGCTCTGATACTTTGATGCTGCAGTTGGATGATGACTAAGTCTATTACCTGGCATCAGGTGGCTTTTTAAAATCACACTAAGTACCCATAACAGATAATCCCCATCCTATGCAGATTATAGATTCTAATGTGTGCCAGTTATAGTTAGCAGACATGTAGGCTGAAGAACAGAATGACAAAAAGCTCATTATCCTGAGGGCGTGATGTTATTTCATTTGGCCTGATAAGAAGGACTCTTGTGATTTTTTCTTCTTCTCATTCTGAAGATATAAGAAACTTCAAACTAGGCTTCCCAAAAGCGGCTTGCAGTGTTTGTCCCCCCTATTTTTATTTACGTTACAAGGACCTTGGCTTTTGCTGATTTTTGTTTCTGACATTTACCTACCACACAAGTGTAGTGTTGGCTGCCATTCTAGATCAACGTACTTGGGAGTAAGTCCCATTCAAGTAAATGGAACATATTTCTGAGTAGACATGCATAGGATTGTGTAAGTTGCAAAGAGTTTAGTAAAAAAAATCTCTCTCTTACGCACGGACACGGGGTTAGCATATCTTGTGCTTGGTGCCAGAGCACTGAAGTGGGACCAGCTGCTTTTGTAGAAAATTGAAATAAACCAGTGTGGTTATTTATTACATATTTCTCTACTCCCGGAAGTGTAAAGTATGGCTTTTAATTAACAAGGCATTGTCCCTGTGCCTTGATTTGGAAAATTACGTATTAGTATTTGCATTGGTTTGCTAACCATTTCTTACTTTCCAATGGCTATATATAATATCCTTTTCTTTCTTAACTGTTGTTGGCTTTTTGTACTGCATTATTAATTAAAAAGCTATGACAAATGACAGAAGATTGCCATTGAACATTGTTTTTTTGAACTGCAAGAAATACCCATATTCTGTGGTCTGCCTCCATATTAACATCATTTCCACTGCTACTGACGCTCACTAACCTTTTGAAATGTGATTTCCATGTTTATTGTTGGTAGTCGGCTGGTAAATCAAGTTTGGCAAGTCAAGGGATAGGTTGGAGGAAGCAGAGCGACCTAGGACACAGAGTTCTGTTTTAAAAAAAAAACTTTTGAAGGCCATTTTATTTTTTCCCATTATAATGAATCTCATTACAGAGTAAGCAACCTAGTTGGCTAATTATTAATGGGAAGCCTTTGAGGAGTTGTTACTTGTAAGCCTTTTTTTGGTGCCAATTTATGAAATACATTACCTAAAACCTGGATGGGGGGGAAGGGGGAAAAGGAGGAAGAAACTAGAAGTACAAGTGTGGGGAGGTTCTGGGGGTTGTGCTTTTCTTCTTCCATGGTTCTCCTTTAGTTAAATTTCCAATTAATTGTGTAAATGAAATTGTTTATTTTCTCCTGACCAGGTTATTGAGATTAATGCCACCACAGGAAGTACAGACCTGATGACCAGTTGGTCCAAGCAGGTTTCCCTCAGGCATAATAGATTTTTCCACACGCAAGTTGCTTAAGAAAAAAAGACTGGGCTAGGAGTATTTGCAGGCCCAGAGCTATCTGTCTTACAAACAGATTTTGGATGCAGTTTCTTTTTTCATATTTTCTGTCTCTTTGAAGACCACTAAGGTCTAGCCTGTTATAAGGCAAATTCATGGAGGATTACCCAGGGGTAGTTCGCTGGTTGTAATGATTGACTCAAGCTTGAGTTGTAAAATATAATATTCCCTGATGGCTGAGCCATGACAAGCTCCTTGGTACCATCCTAGTCACTTAGAGTCAGAGCATATGCTTTGCATGTACCGTGTTTTGGGTCTTTTGTTTCCATAGATTTCAATAGAAATGGTGAAGAGCATGATATTTTAGAAAGCTATTTTCAGGCAGCTTAGACAGAGAAATAGCATGGATAAGGCTGATCTTTATACTCAATCTGATCATGGTGATAATTCAGAGGAATATTTATTTAAAATAAATAATTTTGAAGCTTCTACCCTGGCCCGACCATGGACTCTCTTGGTGGTTTACTCTTCAGTGTGACAGCAGATCCTTCCTCCAAAAGAATGCTTTTGTTTGCTCTTTCACACAAGTCTACTCCAGCACCTTGATCCGACAACCTTTTGTAGGGTTCACAAAGATTCTTTATGAGCCTTCATGAATGCGGCCATACTTCTTCCTTCACCAGTCAACATTAGCTTCCAAACTGCATTGCAAACCAATTTAGTTGTAAAGCGCCAAGTGATGCAAACAACAAAGTGGGTGTGTTGGAGGGCACTGCGCAGGGAAACAATTGGAAAGAGCCCACTGTGCTTATGGACTTGCCCAGAGCCGATCTGTTTTTACAGAAGTTTGAATTTTAATGAAACTTAACTGTGCTGAAATGTAAGACCAAAGCAATGCTTTAGGATTATTGACATTTATTTGACCCTCTTGCTACCTCTCCTCTCTTTTTTTAACAACCTAGGAAAGCAGAAGCTTCTTTGTGGCTTTAACTTTTTGTACACACTCCCTCTAGTGGTTAGAATTAGGTAAGGGATACTGGTTGCTAAACCCATGTGTTTGCTCTGTGAATATAAAACATATAAATCAACAGCAGGATGGTTCCTAATCCCTTGGCAATTTTATCAGGGTACGTCTAAGTGCACCTTGCGAATCTTGACATTTACAATTTTTGAAGGAGTTGGGAAAATTTCTTTTTCCAATCAGAGAAATTTGATCTTGTGTTTCAAATAAAGTTTCTGTTCATGAACTCAAAGCTCTTCAAACACTTTATAAACAAAGTTTGTACTTCAATCTACTAATACGCTATTTTTTATTTAGATAAGGTGGGTTATTTCTCAGCCATTTTCCAATAGCAAAGTGAAGTAGAAAGAATAAAAAACCCTATTTACAGCCTTGACACAAGTAAAACAACCACACAGCCCCCCCCCCTTTTCTAGCATCTCAGCTTCCCATGTTTGGAAATCAATATGGCTGCTCTAGATGCTTCCCAACCCACCTGAAATTGGCTTGTGACCCACTGGTGAATTCTGAGCCACAGTTTGGGAACCACTGCTCTAGAGGATTGTGTCTATATCCTCAAGTCATACAAGATGAAAAGCATAATGCCAGGACCAATAAATTCTGAGGAGAATAATACTGGGATGTTTCAATGTGGGATGGGTGTAAGCTATCTTTTCTATAAAGTGCCTAGCTAACTGGTCTCAGTTGAGTCATCAGGTTCCTCGTTCTTGCTTCTGAGGATCAAGACAGAGCTGCAACTTACAACCCAAAACAGCCCAGCTGGGCTGATCTCAGTGGATGCAATTGTGAGCGCAATCCTAAACTGGAGGTAGGCCGGCATAAGCTAAGGCAGCAAAGTTTGGCCAGCACAAGAGCCACCATAAAGCGTTTTTGGACTACTCTTGGAGTCAGGGAGGATGGCTCATGTCTGTGTGCTGGCCTCTCTGACTCTGAGAGTGGTCCAGACATCCTTTACGGTGTCCCTTGTGCTGGCCAAACTTTGCTGGTTTAGTTTATGCCGGCCTAACTCAAGTTTAGGATTGCACCCTGAGATAGAGGGGAAAAAAGCTGTATTTGCTGCCATGTCTACCACAGAGTAGGCCTTAAGGTGGGCTCTCACTTGTGTTCAATGGGACTCATCATGTATTTTCTGGCACCGTCGCCCCAAAACACTCCAACATAGAAAACTGCTAGACTTGGGGGATGAGCTCACAGTAGACTATCGTGATTCTGTCCCCAGCAGTCATTACTTTCTCCCACCTTCCAGCTCTCCTCCCTTGAGTTTTGTGCTAATCACTGGTTTTAATTTCCCTGCTGTGTCTGTGGTGGTGGGCAAGTTTTTCTAGCTACAGGAAGGATTGGATAACAAAGATGAGTATGAACAAATTCACTTGTCTGTACATAGACTTGAGATCATTTTACTGATTATTTTGATATATTTGGTGGTGGTTTTGATATATTTGGCTAGAGGAGCAGAAAAGAAATGTGTTTCTCCAAAATCCAGCATTGAACTTGGAAAAAACAGGTCCAAGTCCTTAATAAATCTAGAGTTGAATTGGCTAAAAAAAACCCTGACTTATTAGAATTAGCTATCCTGCATGCGTAGTGCATTTATATTTTATACTAGCTTTTATGTACCTGGCTTCGCCCGGGTGTTTATAGGTGCCATCCCCGACCCCCAGCTACTCACCAGGCATACAGATGGCCCATTTATATGTCCCATCCCTGCCCCCCCTCACATGTGTGCCCGGGTGTTGATATGTCCCATCCCTGACCCCACCCCCACTCACATGTGTGCCCCGGTGTTGATATGTCCCATCCCTGACCCCACCCCCACTCACATGTGTGCCCGGGATATGTCCCATCCCTGACCCCACCCCCACTCACATGTGTGCCCGGG
>JAJKFI010000112.1:470797-506569 GCA_029204185.1 Lerista edwardsae | reverse complement strand
GATATGTCCCATCCCTGACCCCACCCCCACTCACATGTGTGCCCGGGTGTTGATATGTCCCATCCCTGCTGCTGTACTGTTTCTGTTGCTCTAGGTGTAGTAGCCCTCTGTTTCATATCCTGTAGTTGTTTGTGACGCTGCTGTACTGTTTGTGTTGCTCTAGATGTAGCAGCTCTGTCTCTCTTATCGTGGAGTCTTGTCACGCTGCTGTACTGTTTCTGTTGCTCTAGATGTAGCAGCTCTGTGACATAGCATTGCAAGTTGTTTTTTTTCCCCTCAGGTGTTTCCTGTGTACACTGTTGTTTCATCTTTGTAGCCTTTGGTTGCACCTGCCCAATTGCCTGACATTACACAGTGAAAGTAAACTTTCAGAGAGAAAGTAAACTTTCAACAGCCACAGCACCTTGTGCCAACTGTCCACTGCCAAGCAGGGACCGCCTACATGTCCACAGAACACATTGTATCGGTTTGCCTGCGTGAAACCTGTTTGCTGCTGTTTGTCTTCCAACTGTAAAGAGTTCAGTTGCTGCCTGAAGATTCCGCATGTCATTTGCATGTACTTTGCATCTCATCATGACATCATCAGAGCCTCGGAATGTTCGGCTCAGCCCATAGCCGTCCATAGAGAACCACAAATTCGCTTGTACCCGCGCCCGTGGGGACGCGATCCGTTCCAAAACCGCGCAGCGATGGTTTCGGGGGGCCAAGGCACCCGCGTGCCGCGTTTGGCGCGAATCGGTCCAGGCGTTGCGGAGCCTATGTGGAACAAACATACACACACACATACACACATACATACGCTCTTCTTTATATATATAGATTAAATAGTATTTGCCATTAAATTTGCCAAAAAGTAGTGAATGAAACTTTATATACAGGTTTTCCATCACATCTGTAAATTATGAGATGCTTAACATGCTTAAGCGTATGGTTGCTATAGCTACAATGTTGTTGAATATATTTGTGGAGAAAAGGTTTAGTTCCGATTAGTATTACTTTAGGTACATTGAACTTTCAAAAATACGTCTGTACATGCTTCCTGCTTGTCTGCCTATTTTTGCTTCAAGTGCAGTAAGTTGTTTTTTTTTAATTCAAGGCTACCATAAATCACCTGTAGTAGAGATCTGATACTCAAAGGATTAGGTTTATCTCTTCTTAGTACTACATCTGGCTGCTTAGTAACAAACATGTGGAACTATTCAGAGGAATGGCATGATGATAATTCTAAGACCATCTCATATTGGAAGCCACATTGTTTGACTTCAATTCTTGTAGAAACTAATATTATACTCTGAGTGGATTTCTCATGGAGATAAGTCTTGCAGGATTTTTCCAGGTGCACCATTCTTATCCCCTGCAAGCAGGCTTTTTTTCTCCCCCCACCCTCCCGGCCAGATACAAATATAGTATATTGGCAGCCCCAAGATGTGTAATGAGAATTTGGCAGTGAAACTGGGTGAATGTTGTATTATTTTAGGTGTTCCTTTTTTGGAGCAGTCAGCCAGAGGTTTTCCTATGTACAGTAAGTCTTGCTGAAATGAATAGGGCTTGTTTCTTGCAGTTCCTAGTAGATTTTTTCTAGCTCTGGCCCGTTCTATCCATAATGGTTAATGGTAGCTTGGTGTGTGTGAAGGGGGCGGGTGACAATTTTTACAACAGTGGTTCTCAGACTTTTTAGCACTGGGACTCACTTTTTAGAGTGACAGTCTAAAATGGCTGGAAGTACCATCATTGTGATGCCAGAGCCTGCTCCTTTCCTAAGAATGCAGCAAAAATTGGGTTATGTCTCAGCCATTTTCAATAGCAATGTTGAATCAGAAATGAAAATGTCTGTTTACAGCCTTGACACAAGCAAATAACTACACAGCCCTATTTCTAGTGTCCTGTCTTCCCATATTTTCAATGATGGCTGCCTTAGGTGCTGTGAGTCACAACCCACCATTTGCAGTACGCTAGCATAGGGTTGGAATGGCTGATGTACCTCATATCAGAACACTACCTGAGAAAGGTGACTGTGAATCCAAAGATGTTGCTTCTGTTTTGCAAGTTGTTGGACAAACAGTGGGAACTACCAGCTGTGGAACTACCTTATTACATAAGCTGTGAGAACTTTTAAGCATGGGTAAAATAGTGCTGCATGCAGTTCTTTGCATCTTGGCTCCTGCGCCAAGATCCACCAGTGTAAAACCAGCATTGGATTGAGCTGTAAGGCTGCAATCCTATAACACATTTGCCTGGGAGTATGTCCCATTCAACTCAGTAGGACTTCCTTAAGAATTAGCTTGCATAGTATTGAGCGGTAAACTATCTACAGGTTGTCATGCCACAGTACGTAATTTTTCATTGTAGAATGTGAAAAAAACAACGCTGGATCTGTTTTTTATATAGAAGAAGATACGGAAGGTATGCCAGGATTCACATTATGTGGCACCACTTCCTTTGCTAATACTTACTCTCTGTTAGTGAATGCAAACATGCCTGACTTCCCAGATTCCCATTCCAATCAAGGGATTGTTAAATAGTATGAAGGTGGAAGCCTCATCTTTCTGTTGCTTGACCAATTTTCAGACTATATTCCTGGTTGCCACTGCAAATTGCTTTCCCTCAATCATAGGGTGCGTTCTTTTTTTATCTTCTAGTAGTGCAAGGGAGTGGGGGTTTCTTTTTGCTTCTACCATGCTTAGGTCGTGTTCTTTGTTTAGGTTCTTTGTTTAGGTCGTGTTCCCCATGCTTGAATTTTGAGTAGTGAGCTGGAAACTACAAAAGATGACTACCACCATCATACTTACATCACTTCCACCTATTTTCAATCAAAATGAATGTAGGAACCTATCAAAAACAGGATGGCCTTCATTGTGCATAGAGTTTATGGTAACAACACGATGATACCCATACAACTGACTTCAGTGAGTGGATGCCATTTTGTCATTTCTTAATTCACCGCGCTAGAAGCATGCTGGAAATATGACTGTCACCAATTCTCCTATCTAAAAAAAGAACGCAGCCTGAAACAGCATGAGTTTGAGGTTCTTGCAGCCAATCTGAACCCTACTTGTTCCCCACTTTTCTTTGGTCTTTCCCCTTCTCTTGGGTGTCATCCAAATTATTTTTCCTTACTAATTAACCCCAGGCTGAGAAAAGTAGCCCAATTTAACATTTTTCCCTCAGCGAATCACGCCGGCCGTTTTGCAAATATCCCCAAAGAGGATCGATTATGTCTTTTTTGCCATTTGGTTCCAGATACCCTCGATCACATACTTTTTCACTGCCCAGCACATTCTTCTATTCGTAAAGTTTTTTTTAAAACCCTGGTTATCTTCCCTGCTGAACACCCCTGGAACTTTTCTGAGTGATTCCTTCCCTCTTATCACAGAAGCTGTGGCTAGTTTTCTGTTAGAGATTCTCAAATTAACCCTCAAGCTATAATTTGTATGTGTATTTTTAGTGTTAGCATTGTTACCTGTTGTACTTATGCCAATAAAGGTTTGGGAAATGAAATGCAGCCTGAAACTGGTTTGGAACCTCTGCAACCTAGCATTTTGTCTCATATCTGTCTTGTGTTATTTTCTCCTATTGGGCTAGTTGCAGTTTGTGGCCCAAGTTTCAATGGAATATGGTTTAAATGGTGCTTTGGTAGTTCTAGTCTGAAGGCCAATGATTCCTTGCTATAGCTAAGCAGGTATAGATCTGGTCAGTGCCTGCACAGGAAACTGTAAAGCTGTCTCACGTTCTATAGTGGAAGGAAGATGAGATACAAGCGTAACAAACAAATGCCCCATTTCAGACCCATCTCCCACTATAGCTTGTTGTAAATGGAGAAATAAAAATGTGAGCTTGGGATCAAGCATCAGGGACAGGATGAGGCCATAGCCATGCTTCACTTGAATAAGGTCCCTCATTCCATCTGGTATCTGTAATGGAAAAAAAAAATCAAGCAAGCCAGGCTGGGAAATATCTCTGTTTGGAGAACTAGGGCCAGTTGAATTAGAAAGTTGACAGTCTTGACAGTCCAATGGTAGTTTGTTCATATCCTTACAATCACTACCTACAATTTAAAAACTGACTCATAAAAGCAACTGCCAGGTAACAACAGGTTTCTTTTCTTATTACGACATCCGACTCAGTTCAACAGCATGGTTTTAATTTGATGTAGGATGTGTGGGAGATAGCAGAGACCTCTCTTTTCTCACTGAACATTCTGGGCCATACTTGGAAACCAAAATCCCTTATATGAACCAGAGTCTACGAGGTCTTTTGAATATGAAGCATTTATATGTTAAAAAATTTATGCCCCATTGTTTCTGTGTACGAAGCAGCTTTATAGCACAATCCAAATTCCAGCATAGAAAACGCTTAAAATGTGGTCAAACTATGGAAAAGATAAAAACACTTTTAATAAAAAATACAGGAATATCAGGGTAGTTTAAAAGCCACCTTTAAACATACAGACATGTATTTTGTATAAGATGTTTTAATTTTTCTTTTTGATTTCAGATATAAATAATAATTTGAAGTGCTTCTCTAAGTATTTTTGTCATATTTAAAATATGTTTAGTAATTAGTAATTAGTTTTTAATTTGAATCAAATATGTATTTGATAGGGCCAGATAACCAAAAGCAGGAAAGACGAGGGTGATAATTTCTACAAAAAGAATTTAGCATCATTAGCCTTCAAAGTTTTACATACAAAGCTGACACTCCATCAAAAAAATGTTTAATGCAGAATGGTACTTAACCAGTGAACTCCTAGCGGCTCATAAAACAACAACAACCACCTGTCAAAGTTCATGAGTCCTTATTACACATTACTTTTAATTAAACAAAGAGATTATACAAAGGCTGCTGACAAGGATTATCAAAATAGAATGGCACCACCTGCCCCTTGCAACCCCACTAATTAGTACAGAATCTGAAGTGCCAATTAACACAGAAAATAGGGAGGGATCAGTAAACATAGTTCAAGGCCAATAACTTCCTATAGATCATTAATGCTTTTTTCAGGTGTTGTGGTAGCATAATATGTTACAAAACGTTGCTATAGTCCTAGGTAGTTTGTATAGAAATACTTGCTCATTAAAGCTGCCCAAATGCCATTTATTTTAAGACTGTGTCTGTAATTTCAGCACTGAGGACTCATCAGGGGTATTGCTGAAGCTATATTCCCTAAAATTCGAAGAAGGGGCAAAAAACCAGAACCATATGGATATCCAAAGTAGTAAATGTCTGCAAGTAGTACATTTAGACTCTCCTTCCCACAAGGAATATTTCGGATACAATTGTTATAATGCAGTACTATCAGGAGTAAGTCTCATTATGCTGAAAGGGGACTGTACCCTTAATAAATGAAATTCCAGTTTCATTTATCCATTCACCAAAGCAAAAAGCAGCTACAGAAACAACTTACAGTAGTAACACCTAACATTTTCTGTTATTCTTTTGCCTTTAATAAAGCTTTGATTTCTAAGTTTGGTTGTGCGCTTCTCTGTGTGTAACACAGTCCACTTGAAATTTTATTGCTTGCTCTCAGTACAACCCTATACTGCCATAGGATGGCATGTTTTTTGTAAGGATTCTGCAGCTCCCCTGGCTGATTTCTGTTTGGGAACCACTACTTTAGGGTGATTGCATGGATTGTTCTTCATGTTATCAGGACATTCCGTAGTCCATATGCCAGAACCACTTCTACTGTACCTTTAGCAATAATTGCTCTGTGTGAAATGCATATCCTGTTGCATCTCCTCATGGTACTCCAGACTTGTTACCAATCTGACAAAGGAAGATTGCAAAGCGCAGAAAGTAAGGACACTTCAAGTGGCAGTTGTACCAATGTACCAGCTATGAGAACACATCGTAGATGTCATTGTAAGACATTCAGCTAGCAAAACTATTCTACAGAATGAAGGCACAGCATTCCTGACCTTTTATTCACCTTCTGTCTCAAATGTATCACTAGGAGGATATCCTCCAAATTAGCACTGGCAAAAGATGCAGTCCTGAAAGGATTAGTGTCTGGATTAGTGCCTGGATTTAAATTTCCTCATCTGACCTCCTTCTCCCATTTTAGATACCCTTGTGATGATGTGAATCAAGTATGTCTTGAATGGATGCTGCAGAGTATGTTATAGCTGGGACGTTGAGTAGGGTGGACTAGTGCTAAATGAGCCAAACCACATAGCGCAATTCTATGCATGTTTACTGAGGAGTAAGTCCCACTATGTCCAATGGACTAATGTCCAGGAAAGAGTTGCAGACTAAGAGCTCCGTCACACATTTCAGTGAGACAAACATGGGTTTGCTACCGGGTGTATGCTCAACTTTGAGCAGCAGCCAGGTGTTGTCTGTATTATGCATTTGATGGTCTCATTCTTTGCATTTTAAGTGTCTGATGACATCTGATGTTAACAATCCAAACTGTCCTCCCCCTGCAGAATGTCAGCATTTACACCTAAGAGATAAGGAATCTCCTCCAAAAGGCATGAGTCTGTAAAAATCACCCACTTCAGGCTGATAAAAACTTTCATGGACGATAGCCACAAAAAATATTCCAAGCAACAAAGTAATTTTTAATGATAAAAAAATGAAGACTAACACTGAGTGAAATAAAGCAGAACAGCTTTCTTTCCAGCTTAGGGTGCCTTTTTAAATGTTGTAGCTTGCAACACTATGTGGATGCTCTGAGTCTACAGCTTCCAGTTTGGCAGCTGTGACAGATCCTGCTTGGCTACTGGTCTCTACTTGTCTTTTTCATCCTCACACTAAAGCAGTCTTTCTTGTGGCCTTTCTCACGCTCTGTTGTTCTGCTTGTCTCTGTTCTGTGGGCAGTTCTTTTACTTAAAACAGTCTGTTCGCCTCCTATTTTCTTTGGGGCCAGTCGAAATAACAGACTGTTAGATCGGTTCAAATAAACATTAATGCTTTTTTTAAAGCCCACAATACATAATTTCAGGCTTGTTTTGGTGGGTTAAGAGGTTTTAGCATATACTAGCCCATCCCAATAATAATTTTATGAAATTTTAACACAATATTTATAAGGCAAGACTCCTCTGGCAACCTAATCCACAGTGAATTTACTGTAAACCAAAATGTTTGGAATTGCACTAATTTGGCTGAATTGACAATTAGTCTGAGGTGTTCAAAGTTAGGTAGTTTGTGAATCAGAATATGAGAGCCAATGCGAATTTCTGTAAACCCTAATGTAGAGCAAGTTTGCAGTGGAAAAGATGAGAATGCGTGAAGGGAGAATGGAGGTTCTCCAGCTTTGGAAAGAATATGTTAATATGTCAGGCCCAATTAACCCCGAAAAATCTGGGAGCAGCCTCCAGAGACTTCAAGTAAGGCTTTTTGGAGGCAGTTTTGAGCATTGGGTTGCAGCTCACCAAACATCAGGTCATGACCCAGCAGTGGGGCGTGACTCACTATCTGGGAAATGTCGTTCTATAAAGATCGGTTTTGCCACATGGAAAAGTTATTTCCACTGTGTGACCCGCACAAATTGTGACCAGAAAACTCATTGTTAGTTGGTAGGACAATTGAAAATACATAGCACAATTTTTTGCTAACTTGCATCTTGCATGTTTTTGTGCATTTCCGAAATAGATTACAGCATTTGCTAATGAAATCTTGGGAACCTGAAAGAACTATGGTTTTGAAATTCCCTGCTTGAGTCTATGACAAGTTAACTAACTACACTTTATTGTAAAGTTAGAGGCTTTATGTTCATGTATTGTGTCAATTGCGTGCCTGAGTTGCTGCAAGGTTCATTATACTGTGAAACCTGTCAGAGGGTATTTATGGATAGTTGAGTGCAGTGAACCATCAACCTGAATTGGTCATCTTATAACAGTGCCTGTGTTTAACTTTACAGTGTTTGTAGTCATTTGATTGCTCCTTGAGAAATAAAAAGACCCTGCAATCTTACCCTGTTCAAGAGGATCCATTGAGATTTTGCACAGTGAGGATTTTAATTTCAAATTTGGTTTAAAATTAACTTTCAGTCTTCCAGAATGTTCTTCTCATTAGCCTCTTTCATAGAATGAAAGTTGAATTGAGCTTTACTTGGGATTCTGCATACTTCCAAATTCTCTTGATCTCAAAATAAAATGCACGTCTTACTCTGAAGAGTAAGGAATGTACTGGAAGGAGAGTGCTTTGAAGTTGATCTACAGAGTGGGTGTTGTGCCAAAGCATGTAATCTCTGAGCTGATGATTGAAGCCTCATAGTGACCATGAACACAGTTGGTGACCTTGCATAAAGCCACTGTCTCAAACTTCTCATCTCTAAACGGGGATAATAAAAGTGTCCTGCCTTATAAGGTTGTTGTAAGAAGCATAGAACTTTCATATGAGCTATCCGTGGCTCTTACGTTTTGCATTTCACAGAAGCATGCAGAGTAATCCTGTGCAGTAATTGGTATTTACGGAGTAATTTGTGCAGATATAAGCTGCAGTTCATTTAATGGGGTTTAGTGCAAGTATGTAAGTGCTTGTTCAGAGTAGTGCTAATATGAACTACATGGTAGCAGTTTTCAGAGTTGTTACCAAGTCTCAAGCAACAGCAAATGTGGAAGAGTGTTCTAGGTGGTGGTGGGGCTCTGCACTGCTGTAATTGCCCTACTCTGGGTTGGTTTATTGTACAAAGGAGAATTTTGCTTGTATGTTACTTTATATGGCAACTTTCTAGATGATCAGAAGGTTTGAAATCAGTTGCTACTGATTACTACTACTATGATACCAACAGTCTTAATAATTACCAAAGATGGGCTTGAATCTTCACAATTTGACTTGTGAAAATGCCAATTTTTGGTGACTTGTGTCTTGGGCCAGTGACACGGAAATGAGTCATCTCTTATAGACTCGAGTCACGAATACTTACTTTTTGTATGCCTGCAACTCTGGTTTGTGTGTGTGCGTGTGTGCGCACGTGCGCGTGTGTTGGATTAATTTTCTGCCATGTCTGCATCTCGCCAAAGACTCGCCAAAGACTTTGTGGGCAATCCAGAAACCAGCATTCAGACCAATGGCAGCAGCAGACATGGTGGGAGGAGGCTAGGGTGAAACTTGGGGATGAAGGGGAAGAGGAAGGTTTACAAGCCTGCGAGGCATGGGGGGCTTTTTTGGTCATCCGCCATTACCTGGGAGGAAGCTTCATTGACTGACCGCAAAGGGACATCCGAGTAGAGTTGCAAAAGATTGGACCATAAGCCTCCTGCCTGTCTTGTGCAACCCTTCCACCTGCCACTTCTGTTCCCCCCCCCCCCTTGCCAAGCTCAGACAAAGTAATGTGTCGTGCTGTTCGGTGTCCCTGATGCTCCTGAAGGCAAAATGATGAAACTGGAGGACAGTGCCTCTGGGGTTTGTATGGAAACAGTCGTTTTTCTGCGTTGCTGACTGCAGATGGGATGGAAACATCAGGGGAGTGTTAATTGAGAACTCTCACTCACTCACTCACTCACTCACTCACTCACTCACTCACTCACTCACTCTCTCTCTCTCTCTCTCTCTCTCTCTCTCTCTCTCCACACACACACACACACACACACACCAAAAAAACCAACCAACCACCAGCGCTTCCCTTTTTCCTGTGGAGTCACACCTGACTCACCCAGCAACCCATTTCTCACAATGACTTGTGATTTGAGTAGAAATGGCTCTAAATGGCTCAGGTAGAGTTGCGATGACTCACTCTATGACTAGTGAGCTGTCTCGAGTCACAGGCATCACTGACTTGCTTGGGACTCAGGCTTAGTGACTGGAGCACATTCCTGCTAATGACGTAGTTCAATGTTTAATGAAATGAAATGCAGCCCTAGTTAAGTGAGAAAAGAAAATTAATGATGAATTCGGCAACTATGTTCCCCCAAAGCACTTTTTTGAGGTAGCTTACAATGCTGCTTGAAGAAAGACAGGAGGGAGTGCAAAGTTAGAGTCCCCCTGGACAACTCATCTTAAGAGACGTTTCTAAATGTATAGCTTTCCAACATTGGGAGAAGCATGTAGGTTTGACAGGCAAAACTGCAGTGAAAGCAGAGAAACATACTGCAGAAATAAAATGCCTTATTCAAAAACGTTTCCTTGATCATTCTTGCTAGTCTCTATACTAAGTGGAAAGTTAATAAACTAATAAAACATTGCAAATAAGGATATTTTAATAAACCATCCAAATAGCTGGAGCTGTAAGTTCTGTACTTGTCTTTCAAATCCCAATCTTCCTTTTCAGCATAGAGTTTGTATTTCAGTACCTCCAGTGGGGATTTCTTGGGCTTTACGTAATTCTGAGACTGCCCTTGAAACCTTGTCCATGCTTACCAATAGATAGATTTCATGGGAAGTAAAAATTACCATTTAGTGTGTAATATAACTGCATGTGTTAGTAGTTTTCTAATTTTGGAAAAGAGTCCTTCAGGAGCTACTATGCGAGTGTTAACAAGATTTAGGTTCTCCTTTCCTGCTAGCCACACGTTAGACTATCAAGTTACTTTTTAAAATTTTCCCACAGTGCCCAAGCAGATGCTCCTGATACATCGACAAGCAGGCATGAAGGAAATAGTCTTACCCTCAGGAGTTTGCTTCTGAATATTGAGGGTGCGTGTTTTAACCTTTGGCATGAAAACTATTGTGACTTATAATGGTGTGGGTCACACACCAGATCATACTATAGAATATAAATTCTTCCATCAAACCAGTGCTGACTCAAAGCTTCAGAGTGTTCAATGAGGCACTGAATGAATGCATGCCTAGATATGTACTTCCTTCAAACAAGGTTGATAAATTATTCAGCATTGCTGTCTTTTGTAGTGTGCACTTGCACACTGAGTCATTTTGAGATTTAACTACCTTGTTTTCTAAAATCTGCTGCCAGCATTCACACTTTCTGTTCAGAGAAATGTTTTGACAGATCCATTTTCCCTTAGAATTAGTAAAGATGTAAGGAGGCTGTCCATTTAGAAATGGTACTTGACTGAGGGCGCAATCCTAACCTGGAGTTAGGCCAGCAAAGTGTGGCTGGCAAAAGGGCCACCGTAAAGCACTTTTGGACCACTCTCAGAGTCAGGGGGGATGGTGCACATCTGTCTGCTGGCCTCTCTGACTCCGAGAGTGGTCCAAACACACTTTACGGTGTCCCTTATGCCGGTCAAACTTTGCTGGCCTAACTGTGCCGGCCTAACTTCAGGTTAGGATTGCACCCTGAATGAATTCTACACATAGAATTGTTAAGCAATCTATACCTTACCTCAGGGGCCCCAAACTGGGAACCCGTGTCGTGACCCTCTTCGTTCTCTGATGAGTCACAATACTTCTTATGGTGCTGGAGGCCTGTCCTGGCCCTGCAACCCATTTTCCAGGCTTCTGCAGGCCTCAGAATGTCCCCAGAAGCCTCTGTAAGCCACGTCTGATTTTCGGAAGCAAAGAGGAAAATGGCTTCTGAAAAACTTCAAGTGGCTTCTGGGGGCCATTTTGAGGCCTGCAGAGTAAGTAAGTAATGAGGCTTCTCGAGCCAAACCAGTTGCTCAGCTACTATGCAACACAAGCGCCCTTCCTCATTTTTCTCAAATTGCAACAGGAATGGGAAGCAGAGTTTGGGACCAGGCACCTGGAGCCCAGTGGTCGGATTCAGCCAGTTCTCACCTATTCTGCAGAACCGGTTGCTAATTTTAGGTTGGGAGAGGGAAGAAAGGCAGTGGCCGCCCTGAAGGACATAGAATCAGTTGTTAATTTATTTGAATCCCACACTGCTGTGGCAGGTTCGGAGAGACTGGAAGACGCTACCAAAGGAGGTGGAAGGAGTGTGTAAGCTATGTCATCCACCCCACCGGAGCGCTGACTTGCTTTTAATATTGGGCGTGTACGCCCAATTAATATTGTGACGTGCCATACCCCCGATGTTAATGTGACCGCCCTCTGATGTGGCCTGGCCTCAGGAAGGGGTGCTGTGGCCCAACAGCTGCCTCTCCCAAGGCCAAGGCATGTGCAATCACATGCCCCAGCCTCGGAAAGTGGTGCTGACGCCCGAAAGGGGTGCTGCGAGGCCGGGGAGTGCGATCACCACTGCCTGGCCTCGGAAGCGGCTGCTTTACATCGTGGCTAGGCGTTGCAAGGCAGCCCCACCACCTTCTGAGGCCTGGGCGGGTGAGCCAATGAGCTTCTTCCAGAGGCGCCAGTGACACCTCAGGAAGGAGCTCATTGGCTTGATCACGCTGCCCTTGGCTGGTCCTGTTCGCCCCTGGTCCGGGCGCGCTCCTGGCCCAGTGCTGAACACAGGGGTGCCCCGTTCTTTGGGGGTGCCCAACATTGTGGGTGCTGAGCACCCATTGCAAATTATTGTGGGTGCTGGCAGCATACCGACACCCACGGAATTGGCGCCACTGCATCCTACCAATCTGCCTTTTGAGACAGCTGTTTCAGTGGGGTTTATGAGCAAGCCATTCCTGCAAACACCAAGGGAAGCAGCCACACAGTAGTGGTTTTCTTGTCATTCAGATAATGTATTGATTGGACTACAGTTGTTAGGTTCCCTGTTTACCTAGCCCAACCCCTACCCTGGGACAAGCTATGTTCATACTTTTTAAATTGTAAACATTTGTAGAAAGAGATTACATGACATATGTAGCATGCTTCTTCCATTGGCACAGTCTTCTTACAATTGGAAAGTTGTTCCTAATGTTTTAACAGGAATGCATTATAGATATAAATACATAATAATATTCACCAGCTGACCTGGTGGTCCCTAGGAGAGTGAAAGAGCAGAGTAGACATTGCTTAAATAGGTAAATTGAGGGTTGTTTGTTTCTGTTAGCTAAATCTATCTCTTTTGACCATTACATGTATTTTCTTCATCTATTTGCTTTGATTAGTGAGAACAGCTCCAAGATATGAATTGTGTTGTTGTAAGATGCATGTATAGGTTAACAAAGTTATGCAAATTAATTATTGTAGAAGAGGGACATTCACAACACACTTTTCCCAGTGACTGACATACAGTTCCAGTACACAGAGCAACAATTTTATCCCATGCTGGATTACTCAGCAGTTAATTCTACTTTTATAAGGCATACTCTCAAAACAGTGCCTTTCACCAAACTCATTAAAATAAAGATAGAAATATTCTTTGCATTGGGTATCTGTGCTGTCATGAAAAGTTCCCTTGAATGTTTCCTCATTTGCTCTGTGTTTTTCACTCTATGTGACCCGCATAACAACCATGATTTCACTTTAACCAGATTATGTAATCCAAAATAACTACCACTTCTGCTTTTCTTCTCCCTGCCACTAGTAGATTAATTTCCTCATACAATTGGGCATTGAAAGAGTAAAGGAAATGTTCATTCTTACATTTTTCGTTCACTTCTGTGATTGAGAAGACAAAAAGGCAAATGCATTAAAGGGGGAACTAATCTGTATTGATTGAACTTGAGAATGCCCTCTCCCCCAGTTGAAAAGAAACTATTTTCAGTTTTACTTACTGCATGATTTGTGTGGGTTTTTTTAGTAGACACACAGGATACAGAGGATTATGTCTTTAATGCTGTATTATTGCTAGGACCCAAGAAAAGAGCATCTGCATCACTATGTTTGTTTTAGTTTCACACTTCCAGCTAAGCCCTATTTTCTCTGCACTGTGTCAATCAGTGCAATGCTTTGCTCTGAAAGTTTTTTTTTACATTTTATTTTCCTAGGAGAATATTTAAACAAGCCAAACAGCCTGCACTCACCCAAGCTGAGGAACATCCTGTATGAACTGGAAAGTGTTATAAAGGCTTTAATATGATTATCACAAACGGTTAGCACACTCTCTGTTGCGTGCGCACGCACACACACACTTTTTTAAAAATGCCATTACCCAAGCAATTAACTTAATTCAATACTGGTGCAAGAATTTGAAGAAATAAAAATGCTGTGTAATATTTAACAGCATTAAAATAAAAAAGGAGTGTGTTCTTTTGCAAGTGTTTAACATTAATCATCAATCTATCAAAACTCTTTCATGTTTTGAAATGGAACCAGTTCTCTTGAAAAATTGGCTCCATTTCTCATTCTATTTTGGTTTAGACTAGGGATTCCTCCCTTGGTTTTTTTTAGCCCCTTCCTCCTACCTGCAGAGACTGAAGCTTTGCATGAGTCCGAAAATCAGTTTTGGAAAGGGCACATGTGCCTTTAAAACTTGTCTAGGATGGAGAATTTTGACCAGTGCAGCTTTCCCTAGAACCTCTTTAGTAGCAGAACATGTGCTTGCTGAAATTCTCTGCTCTAAACAGTTACCAGAATGATTCTGCCTTGTTCTGGGAAGTGTACAGATATATTAAGAAGAAAGCAATAATTGCTTTACAATTAAGTTCCCAACTGGCTTTACCAAAAAAAGGGGTGCCGTAACAAAATGGAGCCCATGGGTCTTGCTTTAGAGTAGTAAAGTCCTGGATTTCACTGGATGTCTAAAGAATGTCCTGGGGTCAGAACTTGTGGTTAGTTAAAACTGTGTCCCGAATCCTTGGATAGGGAGGCAGGACCTGCAGTCATTGGCCACATACATTCATAACTATCCCTGCACATTTAACAGTGCCAGCAGTGCACAGAAATTGTGATGAGGGAAGAGTCACTAGTCAAGACAAAGCATAGAAATTCCTTAGCCTGACTAGTCTAGTCCAGTGGATCCTAAAGTGGTGGGTTACGACCCACCAGTCAGGGAAGCATTTTTCCCTTCCTCTTTAAGAGGCGGTGGGAAGGCAGCCATACGATCCCCAGGATCTGCTGCTGCAAGCTATGGGATGGTTTTTTTTAATACTTAACAGTCTCCAGCACTGGAGTCCTGAGGGGTCTGGAAGCTCTGTGGAGGGCACCCCAAGACTCCAAATACGTTAAAGGAAAAAAAAAAAAGCACTTTTGGTTTTCAATGCAAAACCAGAAATGTCAATTTTTCATTTTTTAAAACATGTTTGGAAGCTTTGGGAGCCCCCCAAAGGACTCCCCACTACTCTAGCACTGCAGGCTGATAAGTGTAAAAAAAAAAACCCCCTCCCATCCCTGATAGCAACGCTATATGTTACATACAGTATGTGTTAAGAATACATGTATATGTATATGTTATACATACGTATATACATATATATCATCATATAGAACAGTGATGGCGAACCTTTTGGGCTTGGAGTGTCAAAACTTTGGAAAATGCTTAACTTGAGTCTCCTGGTGTGTCAACTCCTGCTCCTAAACAGAAGAGAAAATTCTTTATAGTCATTTATTTAAAGAAGAAATACAGTCTGATCATATGTCCAGTCCACCCCTTCCTTTATGTATTACATAAAGAAACTTCAAATAATTACAAAAATGAAAAATGAGTTAAATAAACTGTTTTTGTCAGGTGTTGGTGAATGCTGGTGTGTCACCCCAAACGTCGTGGTGTGTCACCTTTGACACGCATGTCATAGGTTCGCCATCACCGGTATAGAAGAACAGTCATGATTATGCCAGCTTCAGAATCAAATGTTTTGTTATATGTAGATTTCCCCATAGTCAGGCAGTAGTTCAGACGTCCAGAGATGCATTTCAGCACATTTACTACTAACTTTGTTTTATTCTTCTGTTTCAGTTGGTGAGATCACGAACTCTGAAAAAGCAAAGGTGATTAGGAACTGCCCATGTTTGTGTGTTACATGGAAGCAAGGGTACATCCAGTTCAAACAGCAAACGGTGTTTGCTATATTTGCATAACAGAAATAATGAAAATCACAACTTTTCTCATGATCTATAGAATACATTCAATAAGAATATATTCTGAGACAAAAAAGTTAACAATTTCAAAAGCAGTGTTGTAAGACAAATAACCCTAGCATTTACTGGTGGAGAGTATGGCATTGCATTTCATTTGCTGTTAATCTGCCATGTCCAGCTAGAAATGTATGATGAGAAGGAAGTATTGTTTTTGGAACGGATGTTGTGAAGTACGGTGCATCAGTCTGGATTGACATGGTGCTGTTTCTCAGTAACAAATGCGGGAAAACAATCCCAGCTCACCCCAGAGATGTGTTGGTTGTTTACATAGTTTTAATCTGGACTCCTGAGAAGGACAGGGTAGAAAAATAGTGAAAATGCTTGTAAGCAAGTCTGGGGTTATGTGAATTGACTTGGGAATAGATTTATTTTTTGCTAATTCCCAAACACTTGCTGAGATAATCTGAATGTAGAGGTGGAGGAACATTTGAAGGGAGTGGTTAGCGGCAGATAAGTGCTTAACCCATTTGGTTAATTTTCTCCTATAAAAGCTGCTTCCAGTTGTTTCTTCTCTCAGATGGACTAACCAAAGGGAATTTTTAAAACAGCAGGGGTGAGGGGGACAATTGCAAGGAGAAACTGGCAAACGGGGGAAGGATTAAGTACCCTTCTCCCCCACCAGTTCTTCTTTCCTCCTAACAAAATTTGCCCTGAGATCTGCAGATGTAGGTGTTTAGGAAGTATGGCCTAATCCTATGCAAGTTTACTGGGAAAACAATAATCATTAGTGAAAATAGGGTACTCTCTAGCACATGCAAGCGCACGCACGCACGCACGCACGCACGCGCACACACACACACACACACACACACACACACACACAGAGAGAGAGAGAGAGAGAGAGAGAGAGGATTGTAGCCTCTAAGTTTACAATTAGCCATTTGCTAATTCTACACCTTAGTTTCACGCTCAATGTTGTTTTCTTCCCAAATCCACACAAATTTCTTAGTAAAAAGTCATTTAAACTTAATGTTACGTTTTGTGTTTGTGGGAAATTGGCTGATGTTTATTAAAGAAAACTGTAGAGAAATTGGAAAAAAAAACCCCATCTTCCTGCCAATTTGTTCTTTCACTTTCCCCTCGCTAAATTTATTGAAAGAAATGGTTTCCAATAGCAACTGTTGAGAATTTGTTGAAAAACACACTTTTGGGGGGCAAGACAATGGCCCCCAAGTCCACTGTGGAACAGCTTTAAACTTTATTAAGTCTGCCTTGGACTCTCCTTTCCTCTCCTCAGTTAAAAGGAAGAAAGGTTTGGCAGCCTCCCTGCTGTGTGCTTGATTGATGCACAGAACATCTGAGGGACTTTTGTTTCCCTGCTTGCTCTCCATGAGTGCATAATGTGTGAATACTCAAATAAGGTCAGCCCTTATCACATGTAATCTAGGCCTGAAAGCAGATCAACAGTGACAGTCATACCCCATAAGCGGGAACACAAATCAAGCTTTGGAAAAAAGTTATGGGATTTTCTTTCCTCTCCCCATCTTCGAAGGTTGCAGTGGAGGTGGGGCAAAGGGAGCGGGGGGGGGCAGCACAATTCTGAAAGGCAAGCAAATACGTGCTTGGAATATAATACCACTCATTGAAGGGGGCTGGGGTTGGGGTTGGGGTTTGTTTATTAGTAACAAAGTGTTAGTCTTTTCATGGGGCCTATGGGTTGCTCCTGACCAGTGATGTGGAATGTTGCAAGCTGGGAATGGAGTAGAGAGAAAAGGACTTCTTGGTTAATAAAGAAGAAAAGGAAAACTCCCTGGTTTTTGTGTATATAATGATTGGGAAGCCACTGAACTATTTTAACTAGATTCACAAAACAGAAATGCAGAGCTGTTTAGGCTTTAAGCTTATGTGTAGCATTCACTTAGGCAAATCTATTCAGAACGTGTTGTTCAGTTGCTAAGTCGTGTCCAACTCTTCGTGACCATTAAATTTGATGGAGGCTGAGTCCCAGGGAAGTGTATATAGGATTGTAAATTTAGAGCATAATCCTAACTTGGAGTTAGGCTGGCACAGTTAGGCTAGCAAAGTTTGGCAGCCGTAAAGTGTGTTTGGACCACTCTCAGAGCCAGGGAAAATGGCGCACGTCTGTGTGCTGGCCTCTCTGACTTCGAGAGTGGTCCAAAAATACTTTAGGATGTCGCTTGTGTTAACCAAACTTTGCTGGCCTATCTGTGCTGGACTAACTCCATGTTAAGATTTCACCCTTAGTGAATTTAAGCATGGTTCTGTGGAAGTTAGGTCTGTTTATTTCAGTGTGACACCCAGCATGCAAGAAAAAGTTACTTGTGTGGTTTACCACACACCTAGTTTCATATATAGTATGAACTCTCAGCCATCATGAATGGTATACAACTACAGTGTATTTGTATACAGTGATGGTATACAACCATCACTGCTAATTCACATGCACATGTGTTTATTCCTACATCTGTCATGTACATATGCAATAAACTCAAATTAGGGGAATTAGCAATACAATAGAGTGAGGGGTCAAATTAGCAGCGTCTGAAAAAGTTTTGAGATCATTGACATGGCTAGTGGCACAACCTCAAATTTGTCAAAGAAAAAGCAGGAGAGCATGTCAGCTGCAAAAGGGAGCAAGAGAGATAAGAGATTGCACATTTGTTGAGGGATAGTGATAGAGCAGGGGCAGCAGAAGGAGTGGTGATTCAGCTTGGATTCCAGCCCTATGAGAGAAGCCCCCCCCGCTTGTTCCAGCTTGTTCCACCTGCTTCTAGGCAAGGGTTCCCCCTGCTCATCCTGGACTGACCCTTTGGTTCAGCAAATGTCAGTTCTTCTCTCCCCGCCCCTTGTGCTCTTGTCATCTGCTGTGGGGGTAAGCAGTTGGAAGGAGAGAGCAAGAGATAACACCAGCTTTTCCCCTGAGCCAACCTGTTTGGCTGGGTCACAACCAAAGGGGAGTTGCCTTTTTAGGTTGTCCCTTCCCTTTAGGGAAATGGCAAAGGGAAGGTCCTCCCTCTTGGCTGCCCTTCCTGGATCGTGATTGAGAGCTGTATTTCAGCCTCTGTGAGAGGGGAGGAGGAGGATTGTGGTAACTTGAGCCTCTGTGAGAGGGGGGATGAGGGGTGTGCCAACCTGAGCCTAGGTAACAGGTATGAGGATTGTGTGGCAATGAGAGCCTCTGTTGGGGGGGGGGCAAGGGTGGATGTGTGGGAATGAATGATGTGTGGGGAGGGTGTAGGAAGGGGCTGATAGGGAGATGAATAATGAGGGAGACCTGTTGGCATGGAACCAGTGGAGAGCTCTTTTCCTGGTTCTCCTCCTGCTCTTTTTTAGGGTGATGCTTCTAGGGCAGTGGTTCCCAAACTATGGGACAGGATGCACAAGTGGGTCATGAGCCAATTTCAGGTGGGTTGCAAAGCACTAGAGCAGCCATATTGAAAATATGGGAAGATGGGATGCTGGAAAGGGGGAGGGCTGTGTGGTTGTTTGGCTTGTGTCAAAGTATAAATAGGCTTTTTTCTTTCCAATTCACTTTGCTATTGGAAAATGACTGAGAAATAACACAACTTACTGCTGCATTGGATGGATGAAGCATATGCTATCCTCCTGAGTGTTTTGTTTCTTCACTTCTAGTCTGTCAGTGGTTGATTGATAAACCATCTTTTTGGAAGCGTTGCTTATACAGACAAGTGAGTTTCTTTGAGAAACGCTCTAGGTGACTTTGAAACTAAGCAGATACCTTCAAGATACATTATGAACTCGAGAAGAATCACACTTTCATAACATAAAAAAATGTTGTGAGATGGGCCACAAAACCACTGTTCACAAATTGCGAGTTTCCAGTGCAAACATGACAAGCGAAACCAGTTCAGTAACAAAAGACCATCAGGGGAATGTATAGATGTGTATCTTTGTTCATTTTATGTTGATATGATCTATTTCTCTGTTTCTGACCATATTTAGTTTTACCTGTTTTTCCAAGGTTATGTAGGCCAGTTCATACATTGCTGATGATGTGGTTGTGGCTGAAACCCCAGTATCTCTTGGTTGGGATGCTATGTTGCAGGGCTAATGTATGCTGGCTTCGATCATGTCAGTTGCATGGTTCTCTCACTCACCAGTGCCATGTCTCTGGAAGTCCTGATACAAGTGTGGTTTTGCTGTGAAGAGGAGATCCATATGATCCACATAATTGTGTATGCAGGTACTGAATACCACACTAAGGAACCCTGACCAGACGCTCTCTATATGAGAAGTGACTTCACACTAATAATCACTTAAGGCTAAGTAAAGTTACACTGAATAGTAAAGTTGCACTGATTTGTGTAAAGCAATGTTATCTTGCCCGTTAAACAGTATAATATTGTAGTTGTTTATTGCCAGGACCTAAAGACCTGTTTTAAGAACATTCAAGAGTTGGGCCATGGAGTATTGTGAGAGCTGCTGTTTGAGAACTAGAAATTCAAAAGCCACCCTAGTGCAGGAAACCAGTTTAGTTGTTCTTAGGACCCCAGCCTATATGTCTGAGACTGTGCTGAACATAAGTAAATGAATGAACACAAGCGAGTTGCACATGGTACAGTATTTCTATAGGGCTTGTTTTAATAGGGGTCCAGAAACCAAGCATACATAATATAAGGGATGACATTTTACATGGAACCCCCGTGGATAATGATGTGGCTCACTGTATATTCTACCTTTCCCTCTCCACAATCTCTCCTAATTGAACAAATCAGTGATCACAACTGAGCAGTCCAGAGAAGGCATCTAAATATTTCTATGCAGTTGAAAGAAGTGGTTTAGAATAGTGGTGATGAACTTGGGCCATGGGGCCCCCGAGGGCCACACTATCTTTTTAGGGTGCTACATGGAAAAAAAATGACACATTAGGGGAGCATCCAAACTTAACTGGCAGGCATACGATGAATTGATGCTCAGAATGGGGCCATGAACAAAAACATTTGAGAAACCCTGGCTTAGAGTATATATGATGGGAGGTGAGGTTTGTTTGAAGAATTTATATCCCGCCTTTCCCATGCCAAAGCAAATGCCCAAGGTGGCTTATATGGGCAGGTTAGTCTAAACCACCATTTTTGATGGGATTTTTGCAAATACGCAGTATTCTGTGATTCGCCAAATCCTCTGTCCCAGATGTAGCCTCCGGGTGGCGCAATCCAGTTGCGCCCACGGGGGTGCCGATGCAGGGGCGTCGATCTGCATCCCTGTGTCGGCGCTCGAGCAACAGGACTGGCACTGCAGGCAACACTGGTCCTGCTGCGCCCACGCTGAGCCTCTCTTGCATCGGCTGAAGCCAGCCGGCGCGAGGAAGGCTCTGCGTGGAGGCAGCAGCGGGATTGGCGGTGGGAGGGAGATTGTGGGCGGGACGTGGGTAGTCTTGGGAGGCGGCCATACAGCCGCATCCTAAGTCTGTTTAAGAAGCCGAATGGCCCCAATTTGGGCCGCACGGTCTCCTCAGATCTGCGTCTGCTATTTAGCAGGGGAGGGAGCTCCTACGGTAAGGGAGTGCACGTTCCCTTGCCGTGGAGAGGCTCCAGCCTCTCCTAAGCAGCATCGGATATGGCGCTGGCCCATCCGCCTCGCCAATCCGGCACTGTTTAGGATTGCAGTGTGGTTTTTCTCTCCTTTGGCTGTACACCACTGAGCTTCAGCAGGCGATCGTAAGTCCAGCCTGGACAGGTCCTCAAGGCTAGTCTTCTCCCATATTCCCACACTGGCTAATCAGCTCCACGGAGACTCCGTTCTGCCACAACGGGTATTGCAGCTTGTCACAGCCTGGCAATTTGTTTCCCATCCAAAAAAAAAACCCACCCCACCTCAGATTGTCTGGCTTAGCTGCAGGCAGTACAAGCCTCTCAACTATCAGTCCACACCTCCTACCAGAAATAGAAACAATGTGTCTTCTTTAATGTTCATCGGCTGGAGCTCTGCACTATCCCTTGCTCTTCTCACTGCTACAGACTTCCTCTTCCCTGTCCCTGAAATATACCTGGCGGCGACAGCTCTGAGAAGGGCAATTGATGTTGCCTTCATTAAGTTGTGCAGCAGCATTGAGTCACACATCTCTGTGAAACACAGTTTCACCGGACGTGTTCACTCTAAAGGTGCACAACAGCATGGCTGAACACCTCTCAGTGGAGCTTCCATGCATTGTGGAGCTTGGCAATTCGGATGTTTGGCTATGGCATGATGATGTCACTGTCAAACATCTGGAGCTGACAATGCATCTGAGCACTGGCACAGGCAGATGCAAGAGGTGTTGAATATAATAATTTCAGAAATTCTGGCACTCGGGAGGATGTTCAAAAGCATCCTGGCAATCAGGATCACTGGAAATTGCAGCATTTCATGGTCCTCATGTAAGATTCAGATGTCCTAGGACATTACAGTTCCTGGAGGTTCTGGGGTGCTGGTGCTGCAACTATTTTAATTACTGCTTCCAGCCACATGAAGGGCACATGAAGGAGGCTTGTACAAGGTTGAGGTGCCTAGTCCCTTGCAGGGAAGCAGGGTTTGAGTGTGGAGGCTTTTGTGTTGCATTTCTGAACAGCATCATTGGGATTTGGGGCTCCGAATGGGCTGAATGGATAATTGAGCTGAAGTTAGCTGATTTTAGAAAAGGCCATTCTAAATCAAATGGGCAAACTACTTCTATTTCCTAGCACTTGAAAAAAAATACTGCTGATACATCTAATGACATCTGTAGATTGAAGTGGCCATTCTGCCACATTTGAGGGCAAGAACTGATTGGAGTCCACAGTGAGTTGATTGTTTTTCAGGCTTTAGTTATAAAAAAAACTACGTTGCCTATTATGTGTCCTTAGGGTGATCTGAAGTGAAAAGACAAAGTAAAATATTTTAAGAACCCATAATTTTAAGGGTTTTTCTCACCCTCCAGTATGTCCTGATATGGAGAATTGGGTCTAGCTTTCATTCCTGTTCACTCTCAGTGTTCCTGTTAATGTTTAATTTGTTGTTTTTGTTTTAATATGTTGTTTTAATGTGTTTTACTTATTATGTTTTACTTACTATGGTTACACTGTATTTTGTTTGGTTTTCTATAAGCCACTTCGGGCATTTGCTTCAGCATAGGAAAGGCGGGGTATAAATTCTTTAAATAAATAAATAAATAGATAGATAGATAGATAGTATAATTATGTAATTGTTGAAGCTGTGCAACTTTCAAATGCTCAGTAGAAATAATGAATAGTATGACAATTAGTGTTAAAGAAATCACTGTTGTACTTTTTTTTGGGGGGGGGAGTGCATTCTATGTTTTGGCAGATGTTTTTATGCATCTAGTTAGAACCACCTCATGACTGTGAAAGAGAAGAGGGGAGCTGAACTCCTTCTCTCCCTCCCTACCCCCCCCCCCCCCCCTCCCTCTCTGCCTGCAGCTTCTAAGTTTACACAAATTCCCTGTGTGGGTAGCAATCGGTCCATGCTCCTTTCTCAGGAATCCAGTCCAGCTTGGGAATCTTGCTGCCCTTTTGTTGTCCTCCCCACGAGGTGATCAGTTGAGGACTACTTGGTGACAGAACCAGTTTGTAACAGGCTTGTCTTTCACCTTCTCATTTCCAGGCTGCTCTGGCAAGACTCATCCCAGGATCTGAGAAAGAGGCGGGAGCAAAAAGGCTCTAAGTAAATTAAGGAAAGAAACTGGAGATTTTAAACTACGAGCAAATCAGAGTCGCTGCTGCTCCTGCTGCAATGAACTGGCTAGATGAACCCAACTGGCAGCTTCACGTTTCCTTGCTCATGCTGCTCTCTGTGCACACTAGAGGTAAGAAGATAACATTTTGTGCAGTGCATTGCTGACAGGGTGCTGAGCTGAAGGAAAGCATCTAACTTCTGTGTTGCTTATTAGGAAAGGAAAAGGTTAGGATGGAAGACAGGAACTTTCAGAGTAGTAGGGCACCAGTGCTTTGTGTGAAGAGTGCAGCAACTTAAGAGCCAGTTCACAGCATTATTCGATAGTGCATGGGAATTGAAAGCTAAATTCAGAAGCAGATGTCTGGAACCCTGTAAGGTTTAGCGTCTTTTATTTTGGCTTTTCCAATTCAGTGTGCCACGTCCTAAGCCATTTCACAGTTTGCTTTAGATGGTGTGATAATGTTTCAAAGTTCACAGTTGTATTTTAAGAGCATTTAAATCACAGTGGTGAGTGATGTTTAGCCTTACAATTGATGCAGTTATTTGAGAATGCTTTCACAATGTGTTGCAATAAAATTGTTGAAAGAAGAAAAATCTAAAGTTGTTGAAAAGTGACACAAATTATGATAAGAAGAATAACAATACTCTTGGTAAGGATCTGAAGATTTCTAATTGTTTCCATTTCTGTAACTTGATTTCTTTTTTTTTTAATGACTCCAATGCAAATGATTACTCAAGAAACATGAGTCAGCACAATTTATTTTTTTGCCTGCTTAGAAGAACTGAAAAGGTACTCATTTTTGTAAAGAGCAAGTAAAGAAAGAAAATAATATATGAACTGCTTGGGAAACAAATGTTTGGGAAATTTTATACTGCATACTGGAAAGAGTAATGCAAGATAATGCAGGACAAACTGATATGAGTATTAGTTTAATAACGTTTCATCTGTATGAGGATAGAGTATATTTATAACTGTGAAGCTATGTTGTGAAAGATATTAGTGATTAACTAGAATCTGGTTAGCTAAACTTTGTGTAATTTAACTTTACATTGCTTGATATTTTACACAATATTTAAAAATACATTATTTGCAAAATATTTTGCATTGATCGCTATCTAACCTAGGCATTCTTAGGTTGTCTAAGAGACACTTACTCAAGAGTAAGCCTCATTGAACACAATGGGACTTATTCCTAGTAATCATGTATAGGATTAGGTTCATGAATATCAATGAGTCTAATTGTGGCTAACTATGGCCTAGTTTTTGCAAACACATGAAATAGTAAATCAGTGTTTGGACTGTACCATTTAAGAGGGCAGATGAGGACTTGCTTAATGTAATGCTGCCTGTGAAAAGCAACATTTCTATATATAGAAAACCAAAAAGTCTAGAGAGGTTTAAACCAGTGGTTCCCAAACTGTGGGTTGGGACCCACCAGTGGGTCGCGAACCAGTTTTAGTTGGCTCGCAAAGTACCTAGAGCAGCCATATTGAAAATATGGAAAGACGGGATGCTGGAAAGGGGGAGGGTTGTGTGGTTGTGTGGTTTTGCTTGTGTCAACGTTGAAAAATAGGCTTTTTCCTTTCTGATTCGCTTTGCTATTGGAAAATGGCTGATAAATAACCCAACTTATTGCTGCATTCTTAAGAAAGCAGCAGGATGACATCACCTTCAGTGGGTCCCAGGCAGATTGTCATTCTAAAAAGTAGGTCCTGGTGCTAAAAGGTTTGAGAACTACTGTTTTAGCCATTCCACTGCCCTAGGACAGAATATCCTATATACCTTTGAAGAACATCCTATTACAATTTGAGCTCTGCTTTATCTTCCTTCATAAATATTAATCTGATGGCTGGAGAAATGTCTACATTGTTGTTGATGGAACATGTTGGTAGCTGCATGCAATGGCTGAGCATGCTATCTTAGCATAGGCTGAGGCACCTGAAGATGGTCATTGGGGTGTGTGGCCACATAGTGAGGCCTTCTTTACTACATCATTGCTGTCTCAGATTGATTGTGGATGCTTAGTAGAAATCTCCCTACCAAGTTGCCAGAAGCCAAAGACGAGTAGGCTTCCCACGAGGAATGCATTTTCCACAGTGTTTCCCAAACTGTCCACTACAGCACCCTGGGGCACCAAAGTGCAGTCACAGGGCACCATGGGATGTCCTTGGTGACCCAACTGTCCTGGGTGCTGCCGTTTTGTCTGGCCAGAATCACAAAATATGTTGTTCTATTTGCACAAGATTTTGTTCAACTTGCGCAGGATCTCGGGACTGCAACATGGCACTTCCATAACAGGGCACCATGAAAGAAGGGTACCATGACTAAGTTAATTTTGGGAACTGCTTTGTTACAGTAACAATGCAAGTGATGGCATAGCACTAATGGTTGTTAGTGATGATAATAAACACTTGTATAAAACTTTCTGAGTGCCAAGTACCGTATTTCCCCAAGTATAAGGCGCACCAAAGTATAAGACGCACCTTAATTTTGGGGCCAGAAATTTGAAAAATACATTTTTTGGGCCGGCTGCTCTTTAAGGCAAGCAGGAGCATGGAGAACGCTGCGTTCTCCATGCTTCCGATTGCCTTAAGAGCCGCCGGCCTCCTGCCGGCTCTTAAGGCAATCGGGAGCACAGAGAACGCAGCGCTGCGTTCTCCGTGCTTCCAATTGCCTTAAGAGCCGCTGGCCTCCCGCCGGCTCTTGGCTCTTAAGGCAAGTGGGAGCACGAAGAACACAGCGCTGCGTTCTCCATGCTCCCGTTTGCCTTAAAGAGCCGGCGGGAGCGCTGCCCTCCCTTCTCGGCACTCCCACCGGCTCTTTAAAGCAAGCGGGAGCACGGAGAATGCAGCGCTGCCCGGCACACCCCTTGAATAAGACGCACCCAATTTTTAGCCCCCGGTTTTTTGGGGAAAAGGTGCGTCTTATACTTGGGGAAATACGGTATTTCACATATATTATCTTGATGCAGTCCTGACACCAATCCTGTAACATAAGTATTAATTGATTTGAACTACATGTGTTTACAGACTGCCTCATTTGTGTTCCATTTCTTGTTTTTAAGTTCTAACTTTATTTTGTTTTTTTTCTTTGTCTAATAACAACAACAAATAAATTGCCATCATAGCGGAGGCTTAAGGATACTTTGTAGAGAATAATTACATCTCAGATTTAATATACCCAAGCATTTCCTGACTTCACCTCTTCTGCCTGAAGACTAACTTCCCTGTGTTAAGTTGCAAGCAGCAATGAGTGTTGAAGGTGCACGTCTATTCTGCATCTATATATCATGGTAATATGAAAGTTGCTTAACAATATGGTCATAATTAATGGAAATACTGTATTTTTAAAAAGTGTCCTGTGTCCCTTTTCTTACATGATGGCTCAAATGATGGGAACATTTATGCAGGACTTTCTCTTTCTGGAATCCCCAATGGATACTGAAATCAGTGGGGAAAAAACCACTTCCAGGGTTCTTGCGCCTTCATTATCACCCAAGAATGCATTAGTATAGATGTCATACTGCATTCAGCTACTAGATGGGGTGAATAATGGAATAGGTAAGGAGGAGATGGGATTTTGACCCTTTTTTCCTTGTTAAAGGTGAAGGTTTCCCCATGACTGAATGGTCTAGTCGTGACCGACTGTAGGGGGCGGTGCTCATCTCTGTTTCTAAGCCTGTAGAGCTGGCGTGTGTCTGAGGACAAGCTTCTGTGGTCATGTGGCCAGCATGACTCTACACTGTAGCACACAGAACGCTGTTACCTTCCCACCGAAGTGGTCCCTATTTATCTACTTGCATTTTTAGGTGCTTTCGAACTGCTAGGTTGGCAGGAGCTGGGGCAAGCAACGGGAGCTCATTCTGTTGCATGTCTCGAACTGCCAACCTTCTGGTCAGAAAGCCCAGCAGCAGTGGTTTAACCCACTGCACCACCACATCCCCTTGTTACAAGGCATTTAAAGATGGACCCCAGTGTCAGTGGTGAGTGAAATCAGTGGATTCTGAATCAGTGGATAACGAGGCACAACTGTAAAACGTTGAGAAAATACTTTCAGTTTTCCAGAAGTTGGGAGATGCTAGAACTAAACTAATTCCTAATGCTAGAACTCAAAGCCATGCAATTAAAGTATTTGAGAAAGTATTTAGACTAAAGGAAGTTCTTTTTCACACAATGCATAATTAATGTACAGAACTTGTTGCCATTGAATGTATTGATGGTCACTACCTTAGAACCTTTTTGTGTACTTATTACACAAAGTGAGCTTCTGAGTTGATGCAATAGAATTCTGGGCTGATCCACTTTAGACTGCATGTGTGGAGTTACACTTTTGAATTCACCATCATGCAAAAATCAACCTAAATGTCATAACCTAAAAAATCAGAGAAAGGTCTACACTAAACTATTTCACTAAACCATAATCAGAGAAAGGTCTACACTCCATTTACTAAAAAAACAAAAACAAAACAATAGGAAGCATTCTAAAATGACCCATGTCTGCAGTCTGAAAAGTGCAGAATCCTAATGCATCAAGCTTCCCACTTCAGTCTCTGTAACATGTATGTTTTGTCTTGTTGTTGTTGTTCAGTCGCTAAGTCGTATCCGACTCTTCGCGACCCCATGGACCACAGCACGCCAGGCCTCCCTGTCCTCCGCTGACTTCCGGAGTTCGCCCAATTTCATGTTCATTGCTTTGGTGACACTGTCTAACCATCTCATCCTGGACTAGACCAATTAATGGAAGATTGGTTGATCCTGGCTAATCTCAGAGGCAGTATACAGGCATGCCCTGGGCATCGACAGGAGATAGGTTCCTCCCCCCCCCCCTGAATAAGAGGATAAGAGGGAACTTATTCTAAGTATAGGGTTCTCCCCTGGCCCTCACGAGCAAGAAAAGTTTTAGTGAACCTAAGTAAGAATAAAGGAAGGTAAGGCCTCCCCCACCCCCACCCCCCAGCAGGACTGACCCAGCAGGATTCCTCTGGTACTATTTTGTTAGGAAATTTATTTCTGTGACATATGCTACTAGATTTTGTTCATGCTCTGTTACAGGGTATGGTAGTTAGAGATATGGTTACAAATCTCTCAGGTATTTTATTTGTCATACATTTTTCCAGATTTTTTTGTTTTGCTTGACAGTGAGCCCCATTAAACAAATTGCTTCAAAGTAAGCACGGTGTAGATCTCATCCTGTGTGAACATTTGGAGAGTCAAGTGCAGGTGTGCATTTTTTAATCTCTGAGGCCATGTGTGGAAGAAAATGTTATGAGGAAGCTTAGGAGTGGCTTTGGAAAAATGGAGAGAAAAAAAGGTTGAAACAGATTTTGAATATATAGATTATATTCCACCACCAGATGCTAGGCAACTCCTCCCACCTTAAAACAGATTCTTAATGGTTTGGCTGACCCTCAAGGGAAACAGATCTGTACTAAGATATGAACATCTGTAAGGGCGTGGAGAGATTTATGAAGGAAACCTGCAGTGGGCTGCTGAAAGACAAACACCAACAATTTTTCTACCAAAAGGAATGGAATTTTGTTGTCTTATTAGGATATTCAAAGCAGGAAACATGAGTAAAAGTAAAACAAATATGCGTGAAAGAATACAAAATCAAATCGGAAACAAATTCATTTTAACGTTGTTTTAAGGTTATCACTCCCTCTTTCCCACACTCACTGATGGGGATATCAAATTTGTTAGAATACTTTCCATTGATGTAGAGCCCTAAAATTTGTTGCATGAATTGTCCAAGACATGCAGAATTGCCTACAGGACTTTTGTACTTGTACTTCATTTTAAATGAAAACCATATTCCAAAATAGTTAAAAGTATTTCCAGATCATAAAACTAGAAGGGCTGTTCCTACAGCTGCAAGAAAATGCAGAGAAGAAAACCCGAACAGACTCAGGGTGCAATCCTATACTGCGCTGGAATGGCGAGGCCAACTGGCCAGCGCCATATCCTAGTGCAGTAGAGGTGAGGCTGGAGCCTCCCCACAGCAAGGGAGCGTGCACTCTCTTACCATAGGGGAGGCTCCAACCTCCCCTATGTGCTCCTTGGATCTGCGCCCGCTAAAGAGTGGGCGCAGGTCCGAGGAGACTGCGCGGCCCAAATTGGGGCCTCGCGGACGGGCTTAGGAAGTGGCCGTATGGCCACCTCCCAGGCCCGCCCACGTCTCACCCAAGACCTGGCCCCACCTCCCTCCCTCCAATCCCTGTGCTGCCTCGGCACGGTGCCTGCCTCTCGCCAACTGGCTTCAGTCGGTGCAAGAGAGGCTCAGCGTAGGCGCAGCAGGGCCTGCGCTGCCTGCAGTGCCGGTCCTGTTGCTCGAACGCTGATACGGGGGTGCAGATTGGTGCCCCTGCGTCAGCACTAAGTGTGCAGTGGTTGCGCCGACACTGCATGGTCTATAGGATTGCACTGCCTGGGTCAAAGTATATGTCCTGATAAATGTGTAGTTTGGCCCTGAAAAGTTGTTTCTTAAGTGAAATAGCAGCCATGTGTGTATGAATGTACAGGACTGCAGTGTGCAGCAAAGGGCTATTTCAGTGTTTTGCACCACGATCCTAATAAAAACCATATCCCCAAAGCTGCTTCTAACCCTGGGAGGAAAAGTTTTATGGGAGAATCAAATTAGTAAAACATTTTTAAAAAGTCGTTTCTGCAGCAGGCATTGCTAAACAGCAAAAAAAAAAAAAAAGTTTTTACACTGCCATAAAGGAGCAAAATGATTTTCCCTAGTGATGGAGTTCCAAGCTCTGGGTGCTGCTTCCTACTGTCTAGGAAAGTGGACCTTGGTAATCCTGGATCATTTTGGACTTTTACAGTCATATACAGTGTTTTGAATTGGGCGTGGAAAAGGAGCAGCAGCCAGTGAGAACACAATCTTATATCCCCATTGCGCCGTCGCTACGCTGTTGTGCTGGCCAAGCGCCGTCGCAAACGTGCCGTCAAGCGCATCAGTGTTGGCGGTATGGTGCTGGACCGGTGCAAGCAGCAGCGCCAACACTCGGGCGCCGCAACGACTACCAGTAGTGCTTGCCTTGTGCCGGTTGAGCGTCTGTGGCGCACGGTCGGTGCTGGGCCTCACCGAGGGCATTCCAGAGGCATGCCAGGGGCGTAACCGGGCGGAGATGGGGGTTGTGACGCAGGACAGCCATTGTGCCGAATCCTAAACCCTGTCCCTAGCTTTGGTGGCCCTGATTCAGGTCGCTCCTGCGCACGTTCACCTGCGCCTGCAAAACAGTAGGCACAGATTCAAGCAGCCCCATAGGGATGACTGGGGCTTACGCGCGTGTAAGGGGAAAACCTCCCCTTGTTCTGCACTTTGCTGCTGCTGCCTCCTAATGGGCTTAAGGCTATAGCCCTGCTATGTTGGCCTTACTATGTCGACCTTACTTAGGATCGCACTGTGAAGCTGTTGAAGTCATGCAATTATGTGCTTCTGATACCAGGCACCAGTAAATGGTCTAGTCACAGCATTTTAGGCTTGCAGCAATGTTATACCACTTCAAAGGCAGCTCTGAAGTGTATTGCAGCAATCCAGATTTCCTTTTCTTCTTCACAAGTGCCTTTTCCCGAAGGGAGGAACAGTGGTGCAGATATGTGGACTGTAACGCGTCCCATCCACTAATCTGCTGCCTGAGGCAACTGCTTCAGTTGGCTTCATGGATAGGCCGGCTCTGCTTCCCCTCTCAATTCTTCAAGTTCATGTGCTAGAACTAGAATATTGTGATGCTCAATATGTATTGATAACCATGATCAATGAGTTGATTGAATGTTTGCCCTCTTTGGTTAGATCAGGTGGGTTTCTAGTGTCATGTTTACTTCTAAAATTATTCCCTGATTATGCCCATGTTTTAGGTATTTAATTTTTCACTACATGCAGAATAGAAATCCTTTGAGCAGAGCTCTGATCTTTGTTTTTTGTCAGAATCTGGAGCCACATGTGGCTCTTCGACATATAATGTGCGGCTCGCAAAAATATGTTGACTGAGCTCTTTTTTACATATTTAATAGAAAAGAGAAATTTAAAATATAAATAAATTTTCAGACTTTGTAATTATTTACCAAGTATAAACGTGACAGTCCACTGGATTAAAATGTAACTTTAATGTTCATGTTGTTTCACTTTAATTTTTTTTAACTCTGAAAATTTTGTGAAGAAATAAAAACATATGTGAAATATTTGTTAACGTCTTACAGATCTCAAACATCTGAAGTTTACTGTGTGTGGCCCTTACATTAAGCATGTTTGGCCACCCCTGTCCTATGTAGTTCAGCAGAACTCAGTTGAAACCACTGAAAACTTGCCCTTGTCTGCAAAGTGAAACTCTCAACCTGGGATTTATTCCTTGATCCCGTTTGTGAGTGACAAAAAAGGCTGAGAAACACTGTGAATTATATATTTATTTGTTCATATTTGATCACATCTGTTGTCTCAGCCTTATTGCTTTGTTGGATTTTCCATCATTTTTGTGTTAAAATACAGAAATGTAGAAATAGTTCTATTTTCTTTCATAAAGAGAAATAATTCAGGTTTTGAAAGGGTAAGTGAACACAAATCTGTATTGTTTGGGAAGTAGACGTGTGGTTCAGTTTATGACATGTTCTTAAATACCACTTTCTCAGTGTAAAATGATCCCAAGTACCATATGGCAAAATGCCCTAGAAGTTTCAGTGGTTAGGACAGACACAGCTGTTAGTCTGTATGTTTAAGGCTATGAACATCAAACTGATAGTTGTCCAGATAACTATGATGAGATTACTCATTGGAGTTATTGAGGACTACAACTCCATGGTTTTATAATAAGCCAATTCCCTGGCATTCCTGGGTATTATTTGCCAGTTATTAAGCTTCAGTAAACACAACTTGTGGTGAATGTCTGAGACATTTGAAATGTAATCTGTTTGATGAATTACCTGGGGGAAAGTGACAAAAATGTGTCATCATTTTTCCTCTCTCTCTCTCTCTCTCTCTCTCTCTCTCTCTCTCTCTCTCATTGAAATCACATATATCTAATAATTTTAAAGAAACTAATATAACTAGAAACCATACAAATATAAGGCCAACAAGTCCCTTGCCCCAGGTCTGCAATCTAATAAACCATCCTGCTGCAATTATAGCCATCCACTAAAATTAAATACATATATTACTTCTGCATATTGTTAGAATCAATTTATGTGGATTGGATTGAGTAGCTACTGTAATATTTTCATATATGCATCTTTCTGGAAGCTTCTATCTAACCTCATTATTTAGAAATCGAATCTTTTTTTCTTTTAAGGGGGTTCCAGTCAAGTTCAACAAATATGTTGCAATATCTAATGTTGATGAGACATCCACATGTTACTTGAGAAGAATGTAAATGAAATGAAAACCCCACAGCTTATCTGAAACATTAAAAAAACTTACACTGTGATAACTCCTTCCTGTATTTGGCAGTTGCTGTATGTCCTGCGGGGAAAAATGTTTAGAAGGATAAACCTGCAATATGTTTTGCATAAGATAATTCTCAGAGGAGTTTGAGTGCCAGTAGAACAGAAGAAAATCAGTAGCACACCAAGACCTAGTTTCAAGGCTGTGCTGCCACAGTTAGACCTCTTATCAATTCATTACCCTTTCCTTGACTTAATTTCGGGGCATGCCGTTTGAAGGTATCTTGTAGATTTCATTTTAGGGCATGAAGCAAGAAGTGATAAGAAAAATGTTTTGTCCTTCATCATCTATTTGCTAAGCAATATGCAAAATGTGCTCTCATTCTTCATACAGACTCCTCGGTTGGGTCTAATTCATAGTTCTTGTACTAGCTGTGCCAATCTGTGTGGCAAGTGTGCTGCAAATCAGTTCCAAGAACAGAACCCTTCAGTGTGCACTGCAATAGATACCCAGCGTCCTATGCCATGGGTTTTTTGTTTTACTGTGGTTGCATACCAGTCAGTTGCACTTGAAGGTCATGCAGGAATGTAGGCTTTGTGCCATAGTCAGGTCCATGTGCTGCAGGTTGGCCACCAAGATCTTGCATTCTGGGACCAACAAGGTAAAATGGTTGATACCAATCTGAGAAATGTATACCAGCTTTGCTATGTTTTAAGGTTTCGCTGAAAACAGAGCAGTTTAGATTGGGCTTCCCATTAGCCAAATCTCTGCACCTCTAACACCTTAATCCATGTTCTAAACATTACAGTTTGCTTCAAACAGTTATTAGAAACGAAGGGCCAAATCCTATCCAAGTTTTTAGTGTTGATGCAACTTCAATGCACCCGCGAGGTAAGCAAACAAATGTTCCCTTACCTTGAGGAAACCCCCCTGACTCCCCCTCTACCACAGAATGCAGCACACACATCATTGGGACAGCTCCATTGGGGCTGGAAAATTGAATAGGACTTGGCCCTAAGTCTGTATAAGTAGCTTTTTTGGGAGGAAACTAGTTTGCATAGGTAGTTTTTTTTTGGGGGGGGGGAAATGGCTTGAATCCAGATCATTTGAGTTTTGGATCTGTTTTAAACAACATTTTAGTAGGAAAATGCTTCCTTGTTTCCATCTATGCATAGAATAATTTATATGCAGATTTTCCCATGAAGAATGCAAAGCCCAAGCACTTTGTTTCTTTCCGTTGGTTCATATCTTCCTATTCAAATATTGTTTGAACTCTATCATTACAGTATTGTTTTTTCCCCAGTATTATATTCATGTGCTTACTCCCCCACCATCCATAACTGATACATGGGTCCTTTACCATTCCAAGTTAATTGTCAGTTGATCATTCTGACATTCCTGTAAAATGTTTTTGTGAATATTTGACAAACCATTTGAGCCACTAAATTACCTCAGAACTCAGATAATCATTTGCTGTTCCCTGCGTTCTATGCATTCAGTTCTAGTATGAGTGTGCGGAGCCACAGGCTTGGATGAATATGCACTTTGGTTCTGTGGTTGAGCTTTTAAGGATTGTGTTCGATATTGAAAGGGGTTTAAAGAGCTAATTAAAGATGTGGTACAAATGATACAGTGGCTTGTCTTTACAAGGCTGTTAGTGAAAATGACTAGATTTGTCTTTCACTTATGCCGTGTCAGTGTTCAAGATTTCCTTGTGTGTGTGTGTGTGTGTGTTTTAAATGACTCTGTGGTTTAAAATGTATCGCCACTCATGTGAGACCTCATTTGACTAATGCAAGAGAGAGGAGAATCCTCTCATTGCAACATCCTTATCCATTCAAATACTTCCAGGCAAGTATAGGCACTATTTTGACCAGCTAAAGTATATCTACTTATTTATACCCTGGTTTTCTCCTCAACAGAAAACCTCAAAGCAGTTTAAATCAATCAATTATCTGGTCAATTACATCAGTCAATTTACTATGTAAATATTTTTACAAGGCTGAAGCGTACAGGTCGGCATGTTAAGAATTTTAGATCTCTTTTAAATAGGAACATATTAATAACCTCATGATCTCATGACTGTGGAAAAAAGCTTGAAAATGGTATGAGGGTTTCCTTGCTAAATATCAGAAGGATCAAATCAGAAGGATCATCAGTCAAAACCACCACTGACCAAGGAGCAAAGCTTCAGTGCAATGCTTTGGCTCCTCTTCAGACAATCCTTTATTCTTGGATGGAACCCTGAGACAGAATGGTCGCAGGCCTCAGGCTCATATGATCTGCTTAGCATAGGAGAAACAGACTGATGAAGAAGGAAGAGCCATAATTTATTAACAGGAGGGATTTCTGACTTTAATGTATGCAAACATAGTAAAATAAAATCAACTGGAACAAAATTTTTCCGTTCTCCTGGAGGAGAATTAATTTGGCTATGGAATGAATTATACTTCTTATGTGTCCGCTGCTGTTAATTGTGTAAAATAAGAAAAAAGTACTCAATGACTGGCTGATTCTCATTTTTCTTCTTTGGTTTCACTATTTCTGTGGGAGTGATCTGAAGTTAAGCAAAACATGGATTCTTCCTTTTCAGCAGCTGGGGTGTGTGAAGGGGAGGGGAACATGGGTGAAAAATCTAAACAAAGCTGAAGCCTGTTCTGAGAACTGTCTCTCTTGAGAAGATTTCCAAAACCAGCGATGTCTTTTTCTGACACCTGCATATCACTGTCCAAGAATAAGGTTGAATACAGTATCAACTTGAAAATAGCCCCCCAAAGATTACTGGGAGCTTAGTCTTTAGGTTTGTCACAGAAACCTTTTAGACTCCCACAAGAATGAAAATCAAGACCTTTCTGCAGAGTTTAAAATGCACTCTGTGTCTGTTGATATGAAATCTTCTTATCCCCCATGTGAAAAACCATTTTCCATCTCTTTTAATGGAAAGCCTTTCCCGAGAGAGAGAGAGAGAGAGAGAGAGAGAGAGAGAGAGAGAGAGAGAG